>JAMPIV010017038.1:0-315827 GCA_024509875.1 Oreohelix idahoensis
ATCATGTCTTTTTATATGACCGAAAAATTTCAGCTTCCTTATTGCGATGGTATTTAGGAGCCAATGTTCCTGTACGTTTAGTGAGTGCAGTACTTCTCTGTTGGTCTTTTTTTCTGTCCAGGGTATTCTCAACATCCTTCTGTAGCATTTCATTTCGAATGATGTAATCTTTTTTGCAACTGTTTTATTGATATCAGCAAAGGACAGTTTCAGCAGTATCAAGTTGGAAAGATAAGTGTCCTGTTTGACACTGACCACCTATACATGTGAAACAGCCAATAGTTGAAAACAATAAGTAACCATACAGAAACTCAGTCAACTGATGACAGTTATCCTTAAATTCAAAGGACTAATAACAGTGATTTCAGTAACTTTATTATTTAAGATCTGGAAGTATAAACAGACCATAATAGTAATTGTGTGAATACTTTTATATATATGTATATGCTCTTTTCCAACTAGTAGAAATAGAATATTAGTGTAATTATTAAACTATTTTAACTGTACCTGAGGATTTATTCACTTCTTCCATTTGTGGTTTCAGTGAATGTTCATTTTACTTATCCCCTAGAATATAAGTAATCATAAGATAGTCATAGGGAGGAGACACCTTAAATCCTGGTACTACTTCTTACCAACTGGGCCAGAGTTTTTACAGTCTGACTATTTTTATGATAACAATACACCAGTGCTTATTTCTAAGACTGGGGTATTACTTGTAAGGTCAGAACTCTTTACTGGCATACTCTTACATATAAATAATTTTAAATAACCTCCCGCTACAATGATGATGCTTCTATCTCGAGGTAGGGTTCATAAGATAATTCAGTAATCAAGAACATTGCCGAATTGGACTGAGTAATTGTTAACTTTGTATCTGCCCGCTGCCTTTTGTGAAGAATTACTATGTATGTTAGCTCGTTCAAGCCCCCAACTGATTTAATTCAGTAAAATATTACTTACTAAGCTCTGTTTAAAATGACTGAGACACACGGGTGCAGCTCACTCAAAATGACTAAATCAACTATAAATTTGTATATTACTTACTTACTTAGTCGTTCCCCTTCTACCTTGAGGTGTAGAGGTTTGGAAGAGAGAGCGCCAGACTATTCTATCAGCTGTCTTCTTCCTGGCCTGGTTCCATTCTAGTCCTCGGTCCTTCAAAGATTGTCTAATGTTGTCCTCCCAGCGGACTCTGGGTCGTCCTGGAGGTCTGGATCCCTGGCTCTTTGTTTCCCATGCTTGTCGTGGTAGCCGATCTTCTCCCATTCTGCAGACATGGCCAAACCATCTTAGTTGGGACTGTTCTATTTGGGTCTGCAGCGGGTGGGATTTTAGGCCTTGACGTATCGTCTGGTTGCGGACCATGTCTCTTCTTGTTACTTCAACCAAATTTGTATATTAACAGATTAAAAAAATTAATAGTCAATTGTCGATAACAATTGTAAAATAAGGTTGGGGTAAATTTAGATAGGGTCTTTAAAACTTCATAACTGGGGATGATCTGGTGTGACGGATAGGATGAAATTCAGCCGTCCCTGAATTGACGGATGATAACAAGAGTACCCTTGAATAGCATCGAGGCCCCTGAATTTGTGTTTAGTTAAATCGCAACATGTTTCCCACGTGGAATTCTACCACGCGTGCAAATTAGTATGCATCATTTCCACGTGGATTTTTCCCCCACATTGGATAATTAATATATAAACAGCTATCATGAGGATCCAGGAGTATCGCTTTGTCTTTAATTTTAGTTTAGCCTCGCCTACGGGTTATCTCTAGAGCTATGAGCATCAAGCATTTTCTAGTTCTTTTTCTGCCACCCCTTCAAGAAGGCGTTGCCAAGAGGAGACGGCAAGCGGTCAGTATCAAAAGACTGTGGTGGTCCCAGAAGAACGAAGCAGTTTTTCACACCTACGGTTTACACGTTCAAATTTCTGCCGGACCGAGAGATACAGGGGGAAATCGAACGAAGGAGAGACGGGGAAAGTCTAGCGGCAAAACAGAAAGGTTTCCTGAATCAAATAAGGTGTGAAACTTAGCATGTAGCTATTACTTTACATTTCATTAACTATATATTGGCATCGCCGAAAATGCAGTTTATCATTCGTTGGCCAGAGATTTGAAGGAGTACTAGCTTATAGTAGAATTTAACTAGATTTCTTTTGGATTTTCTTCTATATTGGAGTCTAATTCATTCTGTGCTACGGTAAAATATATTAGTCTTGAGTGATTGAGTCGTTTAGTTTCTTCATTTATTTCACTGGATTTTGTGATTAATTTAAACATATTAAATAAATTCATAAGCAAAGTTTTCCAGATGTAAATTGAATAATATAACTATCCGTTATTTCCCGAGATAATAGATGTGCAACATAATCTTAAACGCTAGGCGAGCGAAATGGTTTTTTTAACCTTATATTTCTATTTCATCTTGTGTAAATTTTGAGTAATTAACTGTTCATAGCTAGTGGTAATTAAATCGATACATTGGCTAGTCACTCGTTAAATTTCTTTAATATAAATAATTAATACCAGAGTGATTTTACAGGTCTTACCGAATAACGCGGGTGTTAGAAATAATTATTGTAGAATTACCTGTTTTATATATTCTCTTTATACAGGTGATCAGACCTTGCGATCCAAAGGTTTTATTATATAGAGAGTCATGTTCAGATGGCGTATGGCATCCCAAAGTATAGGTTCCAAACATAATAACATTGACTATACCAAAATCTGATTGTTGGAGACCCTTATAGGTCCACCGTCTAAACCCATGAGAGCGGTTAAATAACCAGAACGGTCAATTGTTTACTTGTGTTAACGGTTAACTGGAACGGACAATGCCAGCAGATTTCTATATATTAATTCTATAAAGTTCCCTGGCCTGATGAGGCAGAACTTACAGCACAAATTTATTTAATTAAACCCATATGACAGTAAACTGTGTTCCTACCACCAACTTCTACAGAGAACATTTTCGGCCATTTATTTTCCAAGAACAGCCTGGGAGTACCATTCCGCTGTTTGAGATATTCCCCAGTCATTACGACAGAATCCTAGAAAATAAACTTAGTCCCAATTTAAATACCTGCAATGCGGCGAAGAAGACCCGCCAGGACAAAATTATCAACCAACGCACCCATCCAGCGAAATCTCCGAGAGAAAAGTAGCAGTGCCGATACGGAGATTTCTGGGGCTGTACGGGACAAAATTAGCAAAACATATAATAGTCTTTAATTCATGTTGTGTTTTGATAAATTCCTTGGACGTGTGCTGTGTCGGAAGAGGGTAAGTTTGCCTGCTGTGAGCGCTCACTGCATGAATGTTGAGAGTGGAAAAACGGAACGAAAGAATTTAGTTTACTTAAGTTTAATACTAATATTGTGGCGTGAGGTTTTTATTGGCTCTAGGATCAGTATAGTACTGACAATTACAGAAATAGAATTTCTGCAGAAAATGGTGAAGTCCCAGTGTCTGAGAGAACTACTGGTATCACAAATTAGTTACGGCTGTGAATGTTCTGATCTCGAAAAATTAGTAGAGAGGAGACCGACATAAATTGCCACCTCCGCTGTGTAACTAACTGTGATATTAAAAAACAAGGAAACAGATTTTACTTAACAATGATAAAATTGACAAGTCTTCAAATACAATTTCCTTATTATTTATTTAGTATATACACTATCTACTCTTGTGCTGAAGGGTGAATGTTGAAAAATGGAATGTTATGGATTTGTAAGTTTACATATGATTTACAAATATTTATATTTATATAGATATGTAAATATATTACAACAAGTTTTCCAATTATAGGAACAAAAATTATATCAGCTGTGCTGTTATTCAATTATAGTACAGGCATCCGCTGTGCTGTTAATTAAGTATATAACATTAATCAGCTATGCTGGTGATCTTGTCTCTTTCTACGCTAAATCACTTTCTCGTCACTGACACTAACTTTGCTCACAATGCTGACAGAAATGGTACTAATGTGTACTCATCTCTCTAAGGTCTGTTCTTCTTTGTTTGGTTCACACAACAACGGCTGAGGATCGCTCCTTTAGCCCACCCAAGACTGAGGGGGACCAAAGATGTAAATTCTGTGCAACCTCAATGCTCCTGCGGAGTTCCAGGCAGCTGGATTGACGACCCACGATCTCAGTTTTGATGACACGAATAAAACCTTTAACAAGGAAAATTAGGGGCTAATTTCTGTCCTCGAGCCCACCTATTTCTAGTGTGGGGGAAATGAGCGTGTCTCGGGTGTCTGCATCTAGGATGAATGACAACATGGCTCAGTATGATTTAGCAATAGCGAGACAAGACAGGTGTCTACTTGCAAAACATTCTTTCTGATAAACTAATGTATGGATACATTCAATAATATAAATTCAATGCATGAATACATTCAATAATATAAATTCAATACATGAATACATTCAATACATGAATACATCCCATAATATAAATTCAATACATGAATACATCCAATAATATGTACACCTAGGTGTGATACAACCATTTCCTTCCCCCTATAATATAACAGGCCCTCTCTGACAAGTGCTATAATATATCCTAACAATATTGTTATGTTCTTATGATAGGAGTATATGAGACGAGGACTATTTGGTTATATTTCAGGTGGCAGTAATCTGAATAGACTGAAGTATGTGAGACAATAGATTGAGTTATATGATACAATAGATTGAGTCCTAACAAGGACTGTTTTGGTTATATTTCAGTTAGTCTGAGATAATAGATTGAAGTTATAGGAGACAATAGGTTGAATCCTAACAAGGACTGTTTTGGTTATATTTCAGTTGGTCTGAGAAAATAGATTGAAGTTATAGGAGACAATAGGTTGAGTCCTAACAAGGACTGTTTTGATTATATTTCAGTTGGTCTGAGATAATAGATTGAAGTTATAGAAGACAATAGGTTAAGTCCTAACTAGGACTGTTTTGGTTATATTTCAGTTTGGAGTTATCTGAGACAATAGACTGAAGTTATAGGAGACAATACATTGAAGTATGAGTCCTATTAGTCTTCGTCTATTCAATCATATCAGGAAATACAATCATTATACCTAATTCCCCCAAGATACAATCAGTAACCTGATATATTCATAGTGAACCAAAATATATTAAATATATACAGGTGTAGGTAGTATAAATGACACACAACAAATACCAACATTATATTATCTGCTGAAGGCCTATTTTCCTACCAGTTTATAGTAAAAATATATTTACCCTCTAAGATTTTTTAAACTGGCCAAGTTTTGACTCGACTTAGTGAAGCAGGCTGCAGGTCAATGCACTCAGGTAAGCTATAAATCAAGGTGACAGCTTCTCCTCTTCTTCAGTCGGTCGTGTCTCTGCCTTCGTGTCTGGTGTTCGTGCTTTTGCATAAAATCTCGCCCGATTATATAGGCAGATGAATGCTTAACACATGAACTACCGAATTGAAAAACACACTGTGGCCGAATTAAATTTTTTTCCTATTTTCATCCAGTAGGTGTTTGCACAAAGTAAGCTTTAGTTTTCGAAATTTTTTACAGATTTTTATGAATTTCACGTCATTTTAAAGATAAATGAATGTACAGTTGACATTCAAAAATCCGGCCATCGATAATCCGGTTCCTTCAGATTTCCGGCATGGATTTCGGAGCGCATTTTTAAATTTACCGCGTTGGCGCGCCACTGTTTTCTGGAGCAGTTTATGTTTTGATGCAGCTGTTGGGTCTTGCTTGCACGTGTTAACAGGCATTCCTGCTCATTCCATCTCATTTAATCATTTATTTGCTGCTGTTTAGCCCCATTATGGATTCAGCAAATAAAAGAAGTGGTGTAAAACGTAAACATCGTGCATTGTCGATCGCAGATAAAGTGTACATGTAGTCATTTTCTGTTAAATATATACAGAATATATAACCATAAAAAATCCGGCATTTTCAAAAATCCGGCACTCCTCAGGTCCGGAGGTTGCCGGATTTTTTAATGTCTACTGTACTATTATAATAAACACCAGTTGTAACTCTAATAGAGGTTGTTGCTATTTAATGGCCCTCCAATGGCCGAGGACTTGCAATATTTTCACAATTATAACTGCTTGCGCCCCATCTCTATCAAAATCGCAATTTTAATCAATGTGCACACCGTTTTCACTCTTGTCCTCGTCGCTAGATCTATCAGTCAATTGTTGAAACACGTTTCTATCCTATTCAGCCGTTAGACGAGATGTACACGCATTTTTTGTAGTCCTATCACTAGTTGCCACGGTAAACAGTTTTACACGATTTGGTAACTAACCCAAAACGCTGAAAAATATGAACATAATATCAATTTTCCAGTGTTCTACAACAACCATGCTTTGGGAATTTCTTTTCCGGTGGCAACTTAAAATCTCGAACCAGATCAGAGAGTGTTTCAGTACATTTTTCATTCGTTTTATTACTAAAATTAGATTGGCGCTCTGAGCGGCTTGCGGTCCAAATGTGATTATTTTGTGAGCCGCTGACAGCGGCTTGCGGTAGTTAATGTGTTAAGGAAAGAGTTTGGTTGGTTCCTGGTGGGGCAAGCTGATTCGTTTTCTGCAGTTTAGTCTCATGCCTCGTACAGCCTAATTTTATTCTGTTTTTTTTCCGCCATCTTGCGTGAACAAGATGGCCGCGACCCACATCCGAAAAAAAACAGGGCTTAAGTTTTTTTCCTGGCGTAACTTCTTGTAATTTATTCTGCCTCAGCGACTGGTGAACGGTGCTCGTTGATTGGTTGGGCTCTCGACATAGGGATTTAATAAAGTAGTGGGTTTACACAACTCGTTTCACGACAAATATCATTATCATCAGTTGCCATCTCCACAACGAAGGTTGGCTGTAATGGATCTCCAACGTCTTCTGTCTCTTGTCTTGGTGGTGCACTCTGATAGACTCTTTCCTGTCCATCTCTTGATGTTATCTTCCCACTTATAGCGCTGTCTTCCCCTTGCACGTTTGCCTTCAACTCTCCCTTCTGTTATGGTCTTCTGCAAGGTGTTATGCCTTTTTTTTGTGGCTAAAGTATTTTAGCTGCCGAACTTTGACCTCCCTCATTAGTTCTCTTTTCATACCTAGATTTTCTAGGACCTCCTAATTTGTTTTCATCTCTTTCCATGAGATACGCTCCATTCTTCTCCACATTTCAAGAGCCTCAATTCTTTCTTCCAAATGCTTATTCATCATCGTCCATGTTTCTGCACCATACAGAAATGCAGAATATATATAACACTTTATGATTCTCAGTTTTAATTTGTGAGATAACTGTTTGGATGTCAGTATATGTTTCATGTTGTTGAATGTAGCTTTGGCCATTCCTATTCTCTTCTTGATTTCTGTTTCACATCTGCCATCTTCTGTTATTATATGACCAAGATATACGTAGCTCTTGACTTGTTCCAGGATTTTCCCATTTACGCTTATCTTTAATGTGGGTTTATCGTCTGTTGTGCTAATTATCATAGTTTTTGTTTTCTCAATATTAATGTCGAGTCCATATTCATGACTTATACTGTTCACTTGCTTCACTAGTTCTTGTAACTCCTGATCGCTTTCAGCTAACAACACGGTATCATCTGCATATCTAAGGTTGTTTATTGACCTTCCACTGATGTTTAGTCCTGGTATTTCCTGTATCTGTTTGAAAATTTTTTCGCTGTATAAATTAAATAGGCAGGGGGACAGCACACAACCTTGTCTGACACCTCTTTTTATGTCTATGTATGGTGAATAATTCCTTCCCGATCTTACTGTGGCAGTTTGCTCCCAATAAAGGTTACTGAGTATTCTTATATCTTTTCCATCAATACCTATGTCTTTGAGGCATTCAATTATTTTCTCATGATGGACTCTGTCAAAAGCCTTCTTATAGTCAATGAAGCACATATACATACTTTTTGGACCTCCGTTATATTTTTCTGCTAATATTCTTAGGCAAAATATTGCCTCTCTTGTTCCATTGTTCCGTCTAAAACCAAACTGTTCTTCTTGGATTTCGCTGTCTACTTTACTTTTTATTCTTTCCTGTATGATTTTGAGCAGTATCTTAATTGCATGACTCATCAGGCTGATTGTTCTGAAGTCTGAACATTCTGTTGCATTTGGTTTTTTGGGCAATGTTATGAAAACTGATGTCTTCATGTCGTGTGGTATATATCCTGTTGTATATATCGTTTCATATTTCTGTGATTGTATCTATACCAAAGCTCTCCAGAGCTTCTATCGTTTCAATTTTTATGTTATCCATGCCTGCTGATTTTCCTTTTTGTATCATATGAATGGCATTCTCTACTTCTGATCTGAGAATGTTTGGGCCTTCATTAGAATCTGGCGATGGTTTTTTACCTCTGTTGTCCTCGAATAGTTTTTTTTACGTATTCTGCCCATCTGTTTGATATGTCTTTCTCATCAAGTAATATTACACCATTTTTGTTCTTGATACAGCTTCCTCCTTGTGCAAACCGTGACCGATTTGATAATTTCTTTATTTCTTCATGCATATCTCTTGTCATGTGCTTTGCTTCCAAGTCTTCTATTTCCTTGCATTTTGTTTCTATCCACCGTTCTTTTGCTTCTCTACACATAGTACGTATGTCATTGTCTATTGTTTTATATTCTGGATTGTTTTTTGCTTTCTTTCTTTCTGCCATTTTATTTAAAATGTCATCTGTCATCCAAATTTGATTTTTCTTAGACTCCATTTTAGGTAAATTTGCATTTGCTGATTGTATGCTTGTTTTTAAGCATTCCCATTTTGCGGTTGCATTTTCTTCTGAGTTTTCTCTTCTATACTGCTCCATGCTTTCTGTCAATAACTGTTGATATTTATTTTTGACATCGATTAAATATTTCTGTTTTATATCTGGTTGTTTCAGCGCTGATATTTCTATCTGGGGTTCCTCCTGTCTTCTGTTTCCTGCTCTTTTCAGCTTTATATTTACTTTGATGACGACTGGATTGTGATCTGAATTTATGTCGGCGCCAGGATGTGTCTTTGCACTTGTGACACTGTTCTTAAATCTATGTTTTATCATGATATAGTCGATTTGATTTCGTGTTACATCTCCTGGGCTTTTCCATGTGTATAATTTCCTTGGGTGGTGTTCAAAAAAGGTGTTACATATGACCAGCTGGTTTTCTTCACAGAACTGGATAAGTCTGTCTCCTCCATCATTTCTTGTCCCTAATCCATACTGTCCTACTATTTTCTTGTATTTTCCTTTTCCTACTTTTGCATTCATATCACCCATTACTATCAACACATCTGTAGATTTGACTGGTTTAAGTGTGTGTTGTAGCTCTTCATAGTATTCTTCTATTTCTTCCTCGCTGTGATCTTTAGTTGGTGCATAAGTTTGTAAGATTGATATGTCGAATGGCTTTGCTCTCGTCTTTAGTAACATCATTCTGTCATTGTGTGTCCAGTATCCACATACGTATTTTTCTAACTCCTTCTTTATCAACATTCCTACCCCTCTTTCGTGTTTTTCTCCTCCTGAGTGTATAAGCGTGTACTGGTCTTTTGTTATGTAGCCTGTATCCAAAAGTCTTGCCTCTGCAACTCCCAGTATATCGAGTTTCATGTCTGATGCCTCTAATATAAGATTGTCAAGCTTTCCTTCTCCGTTTAGAGTCCTAACATTCCATGATCCTATTTTTAGGCTTCTCCTACTAGTTTTTAGGTGGTCTTTCTCAGAATGCTCCCTTTCAACAGAATTTAAGGAACACTCGTCATTATGTACTTCCTTATTCATTAGAGGAGTTGCCTCTTCCCTGTTAATTTGTACAGTAGATTCTTCCCCAGGGGACAGAGAGTTCTCTACATATCGGTTCTTATCTTGTTGTTGTGATCCCATTACGTTCTGTAGGAAGTACGTGGTAAGGCCCCAATCTCTTCCACGGTGGCTAGCCATTGTCTTTTTTCTATGTCCGACATGCCTCTAGTGCGCCACACACTTTGCTGTTTCGCTTTGCGAGCCGTTGATCTTCTCAGATTCCTCCGCCTCACTCACCGTCTCAGTCTTTGTGTACTAGGGATGGACATTCCCTTGAGTAAGATTGCTCCTACTCCACCCATGTAGTTTAGCCAGTCAGCCAAGACTGTTGCCCGGGATGTGGCCACCGCCGTACACAAGCGGTATTCGAGGAGCCATACATGAGCTAGATAAAGAGAGGAGAATCAAATAGGATCCTGACTATCCTAAAAAGGACATGGCTGTCTCTCACCGTGAGGTACTATCCCTCTCTCTTTATCCTACATCCCTAATATAATACTAATATAACACCTTTTATATCTATCTCTCCTAAGTTCGAAGGTCCACGGGACAGTTAAACTAAGGACATACCGGTTACCCGTCCCGACTAACCCCACTCCCATTGTCAATACAGTACTTTGTTTGATCTGTTGGGTAAACAACCTCGGGTGGGATCCTCTTTTCCTAGTTTTTCCATGTTCCAGAGGGAGGGTCTATAAGAATATATATATTGTTTATTTATTTTTCCTTTGTGTAACTATACCTTCACCTGATGACATGATAACTATGTATTCACTGTTGTAACCTATTTTTTTCTTCTAAAGATACAATAAACCTACACAAAACCCTTAAAACTATTGGTGTCGGTCAAAACCCTCCCCTGATATATATTTATTTGTGACCCCTCATAGTTTACCTGTTCGTTTCTACGTATGTACGTATTTATGTCACAAAATTGTTTGTGTGTGCGTACGAGAGGATAGTGTATTGAATCAATATCTAGTGAGAAAATGCGTCTCCAGTAAGTGTGTCGTACTAGATAGGTTGGATTGAAACTATTATAAAATCCAAGACAGTATTTTTTTCTCCTACACCAGTACTCCTCGTAAACAGGACTATTTCTCACACCTTTCTCTCACCTAGATTTCACCATCTCACCTCGGCTCGATTGGGAAAATAAAAATAAGGCCTATCTATAAAACTCACGACATCTGGATAGGGTGTTTTCTTTTCCATTAAAAGTAAAAACAGAGTTCACTTGGCAGGTTTGAATGGGTTCTTAGCTGCCAGTAAAATGTCGGTTGGTTTCTGCTCCTGCCGATGCTTGTTCTTTGCAGGTTGTAGATTAGTTCACTCTCGTCACTGGTCAAGTCTGGTGGCTGCAACACGTTTCTCTTACTATAGTGGTGTAATTGCGAAGATGGTCCAGCGTCTGTTAAGACTCGTCTGCTGTAGGTGTCTAGCTGTGACTGCAGGTCACGTATACCACTCACTTGTTCGATTTAGCACAACCAATTGGTACCACTAACTAGTATCATGAAATAAGAGAGAAACAAATACCCTCCTGAGTATTGGGTTTCCTGACACAAAATCAGGTGTACCCTCTTTTCGTTCCACCATTCCATCTGCCTTAGAGCTTTACCCTCTCTGAGCATTACTATTAGTCCCAGTGAGAGGAAAACTTCCATTGCATTTATATTGAACATGTTTACATTTATATATGCACTGGTTAAAATTGTTAATATAATAAGTATGTACATCATTTATGTCATCATCCATTCCCTGCTCCATATTGAGCTTCGGACTTGTTAAGGTCAAAATGGAAGTGATCCGTACTATGCTGATTGTACAGTGTGAATTCAGGGTTGTGGCACTTGTTGGCTTGTTTAATTGTGAGTTTTTTAAACATTTATATGTTAGAAAACAGAGTGTACAGAAAGCGTGTGAGCGCTAGTCATTTAGTTATTCTGTACTGGTTTCGGCCGGCTGTGAATAGCTCACGGGGAGTCCGTGAACAGCCGAGTCCGGTGACGGTTTCAGCGGGAGATGTGTGTTCCCGTGGGAGTTTGAGAGGAGTCTAAGTTTGGGTGTTGACTGGAGTCAGCCCTGTGTCTTGTGTGTGTTCCCAGGGTAGTTTACGGGAACGATGTTTGGCCATTTTTCGAGGTGTACCATTATTTGCCTATTTTAGGTGTGATTATCTGCAGATAAGAGAAGATAATGTGTACTTTATGTTAAGGACATGTTCTGGGGGCCTTGGTGTCTACAGGCCGATGTTTTGAATCATATTTACCTCCCTGATAGATTTCTATTGTGCAGGAACGGCGCTAGGAGATGGTAAGGCCATTGTTCCTTATGGAGGGAGAGTTTTCTGGTGAATGTACTTTATTTAAAGAGATTATAAGGCCAGGATTTGTGTAGGCCAGATTATTTGTAAACTGCAGAGCGGACAGTCTTTTGAGTATATATAGATTTAAGCCTGTGTGGCCTTTTGTAACTGCAGTATCAGCAGTCGTTCTGGTGGATTTACTGGTGTAACATTAGAACTGCGATGTAAACAGGGTTTACATCATACTGGAGAGTTATGACATTCTGCGCAATTGATTATTATTGGTTTTATGTATGCTGTTGTACCTGTGTAGTGTATCGTACCGGATTGATGTTGCTGTGTGAATAAATTATGTGCTGTCAATTGGAAATGAACACTAGTCTGATTCGTTGATCTATGCTTGACAGTACAGGGTGAGTGACTGTACCCTTCATACCACTCACTACAGACTTTATACACAGTGACAATACAGTGCTAGCCCATTTATCGTCTGCAACATTTATTATGGTGGTCTTCAACAGTGGTGAAAAAAAAACCACGTCAGCAATTCAGATGGTATCAGGACTACCTCAGCGTGTGGTTCTCTAAGAGAACCTGCGTAAAGCAGTCACCAGCTTTGCAGTGGTGGTTCATGAAACTATCGTTCTATATGCTGAGGTTGTCAGCCTCGTATGACTTGAACATCCAAATGCAATTTGCACATGTTAATAATGCAAAATATAGAATTATAAAATGTACAACTTACCACAAAATATCTTTTGGGAATACCGATTTCTGGCTCAGTGAAATATTTAAGGCAAGCGTTTATATTTCCCCTTTTATCACAGAAATTCCTATATTATAACCGTGAAAATAAATGTGCTTTTTTACAATCGGCATATATGGTAAGCCAGCTTCCGTCTATTATCGCATTTACAAGTTCACTCTTCAAATGTCTCACCATATTGATTGTACAGTATCTGTAATTATCATCACAGGTAGCATCGAGGGAAGTGATAGCATCACTTGTCAGACGCACCTAGTAGCTTGTATTAACACTAAAGCGGCGCACCGCGATTGACCAGTCTGTACGAAAGTGGTTGCACAATCGTGAACAAACAATTCACGCATGAAGTCAATCTGGTGCAATCATTGTGCGATTGCCATTAATTCTTAAGAATGGTCAATGACGCCTTTACCTGGCACGAAATGAAATGTGAAAATGTAAACAGTGACGACAATGAGAAATAAATATATATAATGGGAGAGAGAGAGAGAGAGAGAGAGAGAGAGAGAGAGAGAGAGAGAATAATAAGAGAACGATCAATTATGTGACAACCACCAACTAAGATCGTAAAGTATCTTCTCAGACTAAAAAGCCTGGCTTAACAATAGAAATGTCGCTCAGTAAAGACTCTTACTCCGTCTGGAGCTGGCTACAGGTGAAAAGTAATGTGGCAAGTTCGCTCTGCACAAAAAAAAAGTCAATGTTGTTTCAAAACTAGGTCACGCGATCAGGTAAAATTAAGGAGTGATGAATGGGACAAAATATGATAAGAAAACCTTGAACGATGCAATTGTAAACAATGAACAAGGGAAGAATTTAGCACGTAAAAGTAGTGGTAGATTAATGTTGCCGGAGTGAAGAGAAGATCAAAATATAGAATGAACGTATTCCGTGACACATTTCTATAATAACAGATCAAAGTCTTTTTATTTAAATACAAAAAACTGACTATTATATAGAGACGTCCACAGTAGCTGGTGAAATGGCGTACACGGTTAAGCGGTAGGACATCTGGCTGTCTGAGTTAGTAAGCTGACCTATTTATTAGGATAAATATTTCTTTTTGTTTGTTTGGTTTTAAATTTTAGATATTTATACTTTTATATATATATATATATATATATATATATATATATATATATATATATATATATATATATATATATATATATATATATATATATATATATATATATATATATATATATATATATATATATATATATATATATGTATGTCATGAATTCCGTGTGCCCCTCTGTTTAAAAACGTGAACATAATTTAAAATAATTACTTCGGAAAATTCGTTATAAGGAGGTGAGTTAGAAAGGTAATAATTGTAAACATCGAAATAAAGTCATTATAGGTGGGAGAAAAGGTAAATCTAGTCCCATAGCAGATACCGTCATAGTGGAGTGAAATGTTATAGATTTCACCATATTAGATCTAGCTTTTTGTTGAATTGGTGAATAGTTCCAGTTATCGGTACCTTTGCCTTCCCTATCTCAAGAGCAAAGTCCGATACCCATTTACAGTTTGGTAGACAGGAGCCTAACGCTACCAGGTTTTGAGTTGGAAGGGAGGCAGTCATAAATAAAGTGATAGAGAGAACGTAATTATAATATGGCTAACTGTTTTCTTCTTCAAACACTGTTTGTTTCATTGGTCGTCTCTCATAACCCGGTCACTTTCGACGGAAGGCGAAGGTCTTGTTAGGAAAGACGTGGATTGAATCTCCGGAACGCCTACTACCCGTTCTTTTTTTTTGGTTGTTGTCTCGTTTGGTCTTTTTTTATTTCTTTGTTTCTTGCGAGTTTCTTTCACTTACCTATTTTCATTTTTTGTTTACAACTCACAGGCCTCAGGTTCTCCCTTTGGTTACTTCATTGTTGCAATATTGTTTGTGCTTATATGAACCTGGCCCCGTGTCGTTCCTGGGGGTTCTCTTATGAGACAAACAAAGAATAGGACTACTGAGGCTTTTAGGTGAGTCGTACAAGACAAATAATATGAAGCTGTGCATCCGGCTGGCAACCTCATCATGTGAAATAAATTGCTATAGAAACCACTGCTGTTAGAGCATGGGAATTCTATTTGCAGCCTTCCTGCCAGGTAGCCAGCTGCAGCGAGGGCTCCATGCTCCATAAGGAGCGAAAAGCAAAGTGATGATTGATAACACTAGTCAACAACCAAACTGTACCAGAAATGAAAATAGCTGATCTTAACTAATTTTGGTGTGCTGAAAACGAAAATGACATTAAAAAATGTTGATTGGCTCTAGTTTTCAAGATATATGCTACTAGTTTATTTAATTACGGTCAATTTATATATATGACGCAACTGTTGTGGGCGATTGCATAATTTTTTCTAATGACCAATAAAAATGTAACTAGAAGTTGATGATGCAATCCTACCTATGATTACATCACCTTTGTGTATAAATATCTTATCTCTGATAAAATTTTGCCATTAGTTAGTGCATTTGTCCTTATCAAAAGTATCGTAGTTAGAAATGCCTAGGACATGTGTGAACAGTGCTAATTATTTCTGTTATATATGTGGTGAGGTGACATTTGTATCACAAAAACGAAATATAACTAGTGATTAAGAAGGCGTACAGTTTGTATTTTGGCTGCAGAATAGGAGACCAAGATAAGAGC
The DNA here is from genome assembly GCA_024509875.1 of Oreohelix idahoensis. Lineage (NCBI taxonomy): Eukaryota > Metazoa > Mollusca > Gastropoda > Stylommatophora > Oreohelicidae > Oreohelix > Oreohelix idahoensis. Next base: position 15,548 of record JAMPIV010017038.1, read on the forward strand.
TGGGCGCCACACATATGCTGCAATACATGTGCAGCACATCTTAAACTGTGGTTGACTGGCAAAAGGCAAGCTATGCCTTTTGCAGTCCCAATGATTTGGAGAGAGCCCACTGATCATCTCAACAACTGTTACTTTTGCATGGTCCCTCCAATTGGGAAAGGCATATCAAAGAAGAAAAAATGGACTCTGGAATATCCAAACATCCCCTCTGCAATACGTCCGATACCACATGGCCATGACCTACCAGTTCCCAAAGTGCCAGAATCATTTTCAGCTGCTTCCACTGATGAAGAAGAGGACATTGGTGGTCCTGAACCATCAACCCCAAGCGACCCAGATTTTGAGCAAACTACATCCACTAAACCACACTTAATAACCCAAGGTGAACTGAATGATCTTGTAAGAGATCTGAATTTACCGAAGAACAAGGCGGAGCTTTTGGGTTCCAGATTGCAACAGTGGAATCTCCTGGCAGAAGATGTTACAATTTCTGTGTATAGGAACCGCCAGAAGCCGCTTATTACATTCTTTTTCAAAGAGGGTGACCTTTCTGCGTGCCACAACATTTCTGGTTTAATGGCAGCCCTCAAAATCTATTACATACCGGAAGAGTGGAGGCTTTTCATTGATTCATCCAAGACGAGTCTTAAAGCTGTTTTGTTGAATAATGGTAATGTGTTACCGTCAATTCCAGTTGGTCACGTAGTTCATATGAAAGAAACTTATGAAAACATTAAGCAGCTTTTGAAGTGTATAAACTACGATCATCATCATTGGTCACTTTGCGGTGACTTAAAAGTGGTCACTCCTTTGCTTGGACTACAGGGTGGATACACCAAGTACTGTTGCTTTCTCTGTGAGTGGGATAGCCGTGCACGAAGTGACCATTACATCAGAAGGCATTGGCCAATCAGGCAGTCATTGCAGCCTGGCAGTAAGAACGTTGAGAACCCAGCACTTGTCGACACCAGCAAGATTTTGTTGCCACTCTTGCACATTAAGCTGGGTCTCATGAAAAACTTTGTCAAGGCAATGGATAAAACAGATGAGGCTTTCAAATACCTCATCAGAAAATTTCCAAGACTGAGTGAAGCTAAAATAAGAGAGGGAGTATTTGTTGGTCTGCAAATTCGAAAACTTCTTCATGATGACGAGTTTCTTTGCGTGTTGCATGGCAAGGAAAAAGCAGCAAGGCTAGCATTTAAGTCAGTGGTGGACAATTTTCTTGGAAACAACAGATCTGATAATTACAATGAAATTGTAGAAAATCTCCTTCTGAAGAATAAGAGTCTTGGCTGCAACATGTCTTTGAAAATTCATTTTCTGGATTCTCATCTGGATTTCTTTACGTCAAACTGTGGAGCGGTCAGTGATGAGCATGGTGAACGATTTCACCAGGACATAGCTGCTATGGAGACAAGGTATCAAGCCAATTGGAGCCCTTCAATGCTTGCTGATTACTGTTGGACTGTGACAAGAGACACCTCATCGATTGACTACATGAAGCAAGCAAAGAGAGCTCGAACAGCGACTGAATAATGACGGAATGGGTTCAAATATGCCTTTTTAAAACATGATATGTGAACTTTAAATAATGTTTTTATTTTTTCTATCATTTTATGTTGAAATATCAATTAATTGAGTATGTAACCACAATTTTTATAATGCTAAAGTAGAAAGACTAGCTGTTCACCCCAGAGAATTAAACAAGCATACATTATTTATATTACTGTAATGTAAATTCCTCATTAAAAAAAAAACCAGAGCCAATTGGTGAATTTCATTATGATATTTGAAATCAGCATGTCAAAATCAATAAGAAATGGTATATTTAATTTCTGGTACAAATAACTTTGGAAAATTTGTTGACTAGTGTAATATGCACCTGCTTCCGATAGAAGCTACGTAACTGAAATCGTAGTCGACCATTGTTTACGACCAGCTATCGGCCATTTATTGGAAAACGTGGTGCTCAAGCGACGTTTACGACCAAGCCGTTCACAACTGGTCGGATCCAATGTCACAAGGGGGTGGGAGTGGGTGGGGTGTTGAATTTTTTTTCGTTGATTGAGAAAAGGGCCTATCTAATTCACAGAATTCGTAGATGGAGAAAAATTCCCACCGCTGTCTTTCATAACGACAGCTTCCCAAATTACTTCCATGGATCAATTAATTAAAAAACGGTATATAAAAGGTCGTTAAGACCTTCGCTTGCTCAAATCTCCATTGTGAAATAGCGAGACAGTGAAACCGCGTGTTGTGTGTTCTATGCCACCTCTGTGACGTGGGCTGCACACTGGATACGTCATTAGAGCACATGGTTCCATGGCGTGACGTGGACAGTAATGGAGGTGGGGCAGAAGGCGGAGAAATTGTTTCAAACATGTTCAAAGATCAATATAAAATCTATGTATTTGGCTTTTTGAGCAATTAGAAAAAGAGAAGGCGAGTTTATGATCATGGGGGAACAAGAACGAGAGATGTATACTTAAAGCCAGAGAGCAAATGACGTGCTTAGAATTATACGGAATGACGTGCAGCAAGAACTTAAAAATCGAATAGCTTGGCCCAGTTCTTTCTTACAGTTGAAGTGCAGTACGACCCGGTCTTAGCTTGAAGAGAAAATAGGAGAGCGCCGAGATTTAGAAAAAGGGTGGGTAAAGAGGGTAAACCTCCCATCTCTGCGGGCTCATGAAAGTGTATGAAGGGGTGTGGGCATGTCTGGGGAATGAATCTGCAGCAATATTTTAGCGTGGAACATCACCAGCTAACACGCAACTCTAATCCTGTTTCCCCCTATCCGATTAAACATGAGACTACCCCTTGACGTCACAGAGTGTTTTCCGTTGGCGCATCGTCGCTATTTACGTGCCAGTGACGTCAAAATGTCGAATAAAACTGCATCGGTGGGGGGTTGCCTGGCCGGTATTACTCGTGTGTTATATTCCGTGGTGGTTTGTTCTCGTGCAGCGAGCATACATCAGTCTATCTTTTACTTACTGCCGGTTGTATAATACACTTTAACTGTGACCTGAATATAAAGCCTGTGGTAGTCTTAATTAATAACAGACATTTCATTATAAATCTGTAATAATTTGTTGATTTCGCAATTCCTCTGGATAGTCCAATAGCGTTTGTGTCGTTTGTTAATTTATCAGAAAACAATATTCAGAATTAGCAAGCAATTCTTTAGTATCACATTCGTAACTGTATTGGTTATTTCAGTAATAAAACGTGGCTGTATATATGTGTGTGTGTGTGTATATATATATATATATATATATATATATATATATATATATATAGTGGTAACGCACGAAGGGATTCTGTTTTGTTCGTTTTTCAAGATCTGTTGTTTGCTGCGATTGACATAAACACTGTAAGTATAAATTATAAGTCTAATATTTTATTTTTAACCACTGACTGGTCTGGTCATATGTATACATGCACGTGTCATCAAGATTCTAGAAAGAACTGTCTGATAGTGAGTAAATTTTTTTAAAAGTATTTTCCCTATATTCACAGGTCTAATATTTCACGCAATAACAATTTATATTTTCACACATTTTTTATCAAGATAACATTTATAATTTAATTTAAAATTCATGAGATATTACCCTTTTTTTTTTTTTTTTGCTTGCGGCCGGCAACCTCATCACGTAAAACAAATCGCAACAGAACTGTACGCTGCAAGAGTCATCGGCTGCTTCGTTTCATGTTTACTGTAAAGAGGTCAGCGTCAATGACGCACGAGGAACGAATATGAAAATGATAATTATAAGTATATATTTATATATATATATGCACACACACCCACATATTCCTTGAGTGCTTATAGTTTCATAATGTAAAAATAATTCATTCATTCTAATTATTCTGTTTGTATCAATCATATTCCTTATCTTAAAATATCGAATCGTTGTAACATTAACAATAAGATGAGCAAAGTAAATAAATAAGCAAAAATAACAAGTATTGTAAATCTTACTAGGACAAAAAAAACAAAGATACAGCTAACGTTACAGCATAGTGTCTTCGTCGGGAATGTGAGTTATCATAGTCTAACAGCAGTCCCCTTGTTATTCCGCGTTAAGATTACTGGTATAGTGAATATAACAGTCTTCACCCTTAGATCCTACTGTTTTTCGCTGTCTGTGGATATAGTGAGTTTATTCAGCGGAATTCACAAGTTTGGAAACTCCGAAATTGTGAATTCAAGATGACGTCATTTTCATGAGCCCAGGTAAGTTGGACATCCGCATTTATTGCAGTATTATTTTCCGTTAATTTTTGATTTTAGTAGAACATGTATTTATATTTGATGGAAGTATGCCTGCAAACATAACATGATGCATAATTTTGGACGCAGCTCACAAATACGCACAAGCACATACACAACATATACAATTTAATTATGATAGGCACCTTTCTAACTGAATGCCTGATTTGCTAGGTATCGAAACTTGGTAGCGTTACGCTTCAGTCTACCCAGCTGTAAATGGGTTCCTCGCTCTGCTCTTAATTTACGGAAGGCAAATGCAGCGTGGAAGGGAACTCCTCACCCGACCTCATAACAGAAATGGACATAGTAAGATGAACTCTCTAACACTTTACTCCCCTATGGCAGTATCGACTATCGGGCTACATTTATCTTTTATTTGTCTAAAATTTCATTTATCTACATTTGTCACGAGAAAAAACTCTTTTATAAAAAAAAAAATTCTTATCAAAAGATTTGATAATAATCCGGCAATGAATATAGATAGATAGACAGACAGACAGACAGATAGTTAGATTTATGTGAATACCACGTATATTTAAATTAAGAAGCATATTCACTGTTTTCTCAAGTAGCCGAATCGTATTCCTCCGTATTTTTGTAGATTTAAAGACAATATGGTTATGAAAAAGAGTAATGAATGTTTGACAGCTGAAAATATCTACCTAACAATTACTCAATAATTAAGGCAATAACTCCAGTTGATACATGCTTTTTCAGCTAAAAATATCAGTCAATTGTTTAGCTAAAGATATCAGCAATTGATTTACAGCTAAAATATCAGTGAATGTTTTACAGCTAAAAAAATCAGTGAATGTTTTACAGTTAAAAATATCCGTGAATGTTTTACAGCTAAGAATAACAGTGAAAATTTGACAGCTAAAAATATAAGTGAATGTTTTACAGTTAAAAGTATCATTGAATGTTTTACAGCTAAAAATAGCAGTGAACGTTTTACAGCTAAGCTAAAGATATCGGGGAATGTTTTGCAGCTAAAAATATCAGTGTATTGTTTAGCTAAAGATATCAGCCAGTGATTTACAGCTAAAATATCAGTGACTGTTTTACTGCTAAAAATATCAGTGAATGTTTTACAGCTAAAAATATCAGTAAATATTTTAAGGCTAAAAACATCAGCTTAACTCATCCTTAAACATTGTGTCATAACTTCTAGTGGAAGACTTTTTTTTACAGATAATAGTACCCGTGAATGTTTACAGCTAACAATATTAATCTAATACTTACTCAATAATAGTATAATCACATCCAGTGAAAACATGTTTTACAGTTAAAAATAAAAGTGAATGTTGTAAAGTTAAAAAATATGTCTAACACTTATTCAATTTAAAGTTAAAAATATACGTCTAACACTTACTCAATCATTGCGTCACTGCTTCCAGTGCAGAAATGTTACACGCTAAAAATACACTGTTCCTTAATTATTGTGTCAGAACTTCCTGTGGATTAATGGCTTGCAGCTAAAATAATCAGATAATGTTTTACAGCTATAATTATATGTCTAACACTTACTCAATCATTACGTCATTTATTCTGGTGCAGAAATGTTTCACAGCTAAAAATGTGTGTCTAATTTTACTGCTAAAAATATCGAGTAATGTTTTACAGCTAAAAATAGCTGGTAATGTTTTACAGCTATCAATATCAGGTAGTGTTTTACACCTAAAAATATCAGGTAATGTTTTATAGCTAAAAATATCAGGTTATATTTTATAGCCAAAAATATCAGGTCATGTTTTGCAGCTAAAAATATCAGGTCATGTTTTACCTCTAAAAATATCAGGTCATGTTTTACGGCTAAAAATATCAGGTCTTATTTTACAGCTTAAAAAAAATAGGTAATGTTTTACCGCTAAAAATATCAGGTAATGTTTTGCAGCTAAAAATATTAAGTAATGTTTTACACCTAAAATATCAGGTAATGTTTTATACCTAAAAATATCAGATCATATTTTATAGCTAAAAATATCAGGTCATGTTTTACAGCTAAAAATATCAGGTCATGTTTTACAGCTAAAAATATCTGGTAATGTTTTGCAGCTAAAAATATTAAGTAATGTTGTACACCTAAAAATATCAGGAAATGTTTTACACTTAAAAATATCAGGTCATATTTTACAGCCAAAAATATCAGGTCATGTTTTACAGCTAAAAACATCAGGTCATGTTTTACGGCTAAAAATATCAGGTCATGTTTTACGGCTAAAAAATATCAGGTCATGTTTTACAGCTTAAAAAATCAGGTCATGTTTTACAGCTAAAAATATCAGGTCATGTTTTACCGCTAAAAATATCATGTAATGCTTTGCAGCTAATAATGTCAAGTAATGTTTTACATCTAAAAATATCAGGTAATGTTTGACACCTAAAAATATCAGGTAATGTTTTATAGCTAAAAATATCAGGTCATGTTTTACAGCTAAAAAAATCAGGTCACGTTTTACAGCTAAAAATATCAGGTCCTGTTTTACCGCTAAAAATATCAGATCATATTTTCCAGCTAAAAATATCAGGTCATGTTTTATAGCTAAAATATCAGCCAACACTTACCCAACAAGCAAGTCATTACTTCATGTGGAGGAGTTATTTACAGCTAAAAAAATCAGGCCATGTGTTACGGCTAAAAATATCAGGTCATGTTTTACAATTAAAAATATCAGGTCATGTTTTACAGCCAAAAATATCAGCCAACGCTTACCCAACAAGCAATTCATTACTTCATGTGGAGGAATCTTTTACAGCTAAAAATAACCGTCTAAACACTTACTTAATCGTTATGTCATTACTTCCAGTGGATGAAAAAAAAGTATGTTATTTTTGTTACGAATCCACAATTACATGTCTACGTTGAATGCCTTGAACATTCACAAATGTCACATTCGTGACCCTTTTCAAGTTTGCATCACTTTGATCTTATCGACCTTTCAAATGCTTTACATTTTTTTTTCTTCATCTCACTCTCTCCTCCCCCATTCCTTTCCAGCTCTTCGTCTGTCTACCTCTTTCCGTTCTTTCACAACTGCTGTCCTTTCTTTCTTTCTTTCTTTCACTGTTCCTTATTTATCCCCTCATCATCCTAACCTCAAAGTTCCCCGGGTGGACTCTGACAAATATAACCAATGGCTGTTGCGGGTGCAAGCTTGTAAATACAATCGTTAGTTTGAAAGAAAAAAACTGTGTCTACTTCTTAATTTTCATTGTTTTGGTGTTTATTACTTTTAATTTGTATGTCAATTGTTGGCGTGAAGCGTTGTGGGGTGCTGAAGTTTCCGTTCTTGAGCCAAGTGTTGCTTTGTTGTAGGATGTCTCTAATGTTGTATATCCATCTGCAGTCTTTTTCCTGCTCAGAAATTAGGTCTCCCAGGCATCATTTTCATGACGTAGTCAACAAAAACAAAAAGTACAGTGTTTATTGAGCCATGAAGAAGAGTTTGCTGATCGATACGTCACCTTTATTGCTTTTAATGTTGTATGACATAATAATAATAGCCCCTTCAGTCATAACTGACTATGGGAATGCGCCCCTGAGGTGACAGCCCTCAGCTGCTTATTTTCCTGGTGCTCCTTTCGACGTTTTCTCCTCACCTCTGCTTCTTGTGTGAGCCTCTCTTCGCCCAATCTGAGGTGGCGCCGTAAATAGCATCGCCACTTAGTGCGATCGGCAGCTTCATCCTCCCATGTTGCTGGATCCATGTCCAGTGCCCTCATATCTCTCTTGCACACATCTTTGAACCTCAGCTGTGGTCGCCCAACTGTTCTCTTGCCCTCTGCTAATTGTCCGTAGAAGATATCTTTTGGGATGCGACCATCATCCATGCGGCGAACATGGCCAAGCCAGCAAAGTCTGCGCTGTCTAAGAAGCGTATACATACTTTGAAGGCCAGCACGTGACAACACCTCGACATTTGTCACTTTATCTTTCCACGAGATGCCGAGGATGCGGCGTAGACACCGCAAATGGAAGGTATTGAGCCTTCTTTCTTGCTTAGCATAGGTCGTCCAGGTCTCGCTGCCATATAGGAGTGTGCTGGTGACGCAGGAATTATATACCGCAGCTTTGGTCTTCATTGTGAGTTTAGAGTTTCCCCAAACACGCGATGTGAGGCGGGCAAAGGTAGCTGCAGCTTTGCCAATGCGGCTGTCGATTTCTGTATCCAGTGAGAGTTTGTCATTGATGGTAGACCCTAGGTATGTGAAGTGGTGCACCACTGCCAATTCATAGTTATCGATAGTGATAACTGGTGCAGCACCCACATCCTGACTCAGCACATTCGTTTTCTTTAGACTTATTGTATGACATATTACTGTCATTAATCTTTGGATATACTCAAGTCAGTGCCAATAATACCAGATTAAATAAGTTTTACAATATTTCAAAGACAAAATATCTTGTTCAACCCCTAAAAGGTTAGAATGAGGATATAATGTGTTATCAAATATAGATACTATATTTAATTAGTTCCATTATCTTGCTGACAACAAGTTGCACGGTGAAAAGATAGCACTACATGCGCATTCTTTTAACAAGTGTTCAATTTTGCTTTCACTGTGCTTTTCCGAAGTTTCCCGAAATAATTTTTTTTTCATTTTTCGTTACAGCGCGTTTCACTTAGACAATTAGTAATACAGATTTGTCTTTTATAGCGTTTAAATAACTACGCTTACTGCCTGTTGTCCCGTGTAGTCCCTTGTTGTCCCTTGTAGTCTCTTGGGACCTCGGGGCAGTCACAGACAGAATAGTACTACTGTTCCCTCAAGCAATGTCGTAAGACGCGAATAGAACAAGTTTGTGCAGATGGTTGTTAGCTACCTCATCAAGTTAAATAAATTGCTACAGAAACCATCGGTGCATGGTGTATAGGAATGCTTTGGTGCGGTCATTCTGTATTGTGTCCAGCAGTAGAGACTATATGCTCCATGGTAAGCAGAACAGAAAATATTGATGATGGTGATGATGATGGTGATGATGATGGCGATAGTGATGATGATGGGGATAGTGATGATGATGGTGATGATGATGGTTATGATGATCGTGATGATGATGGTGATGGTGATAGTGATGATAATGGTGACGGTGATGATGATGGTGATAGTGATGATGATGGTTATGATGATGGTGATGATGATGATGGTTATGGTGATCGTGATGGTGATGGTGACGGTAATGATGATGGTGACGGTGATAGTGATGATGATGGTGATGGTGATGATGATGGTGATGGTGTTAGTGATGATGATGATGATGGTGAAAGTGATGATGATATGACCATGATGGTGATGATGATCGCGATGATGATTGTGATGGTGATAGTAATGATTATGGTGACGGTGATGGTGATGGTGATGGTGAAAGTGATGGTGATGGTGACAGTGATGATGATGGTGACGGTGATGATGATGGTGATGGTGAAAGTGATGATGATGGTGATGGTGATAGTGATGATGATGGTGATGGTGATAGTGAAGATGATATGATGATGATGGTAATGATGATCGTGATGATGATGACGGTGATGGTGATAGTGATGATGATGGTGACGGTGATGATAATAGTGATGATGATGGTGATGGTGATGATGATGGTGATGATGATTGTGATGATGATGGTGATAGTAATGATGATGGTGACGATGGTGATGGTAATGGTGATAGTGATGATGATGGTGATAATGATGATGATGGTGATGATGATATTGATGATGATAGTGACGGTGATGATGACGGTGATGGTGATAGAGATGGTGATGGTGATAGTGATGAGGATTGTGATAGTGATGATGATGATGATGGTCAAGATGATGGTGATACTGATGATTATGATGGTGATAGTTATGATGATGGTGATGGTGATGATGATGGTGATGATGATGGTGATGTTGATCGTGATAGTGATGGTGATAGTGATGATGGTGATGGTGATGATGGGTGGTGATGATGATGGTGATGATGATGGTGATAGTGATAATGATGGTGATGGTGTTGGTGATGGTGATAGGGATGATGAAAGTGATGATGATGATGGTGATTTTGATAGTGATGATGATAGTGATAGTGATGGTTATGGTTATGGTGATGGTGATGATGATGATGGTGATGATAATGATGATGGTGATAGTGACCGAAATGAGGATGATGATGGTGATGATGATGATGGTGATTGTGGTGGTGATGATGATGATGATGGTGGTGATGGTGATGGAAATTATGATGATGGTGATGATGATTAGGGTGGAGATGGTAATGGAAGTAATGATGATGGTGATGATGATGATGATGATGATGATGATGATGATGATGATGATGATGATGATGATGATGATGATGATGATGGTGGTGGTGGTGGTGGTGGTGGTGATGATGATGATGATGGTGATGGTGATGGTGGTGGTGGTGATGGTGGTGGTGGTGGTGGTGATGATGGTGATGGTGATGTGATGGTGATGATGATGGTGATGATGATGGTGAATGTGATGATAGTGGTGATGGAATAGATGATGATGATGGTGATGGCGATGATAATAATGGTGATGGTGATGACGATGGTGATGACGAGGAAGATATTGATGGTGATGATGATGAGAAAGAGGATTATAATGATGATGATGGAAGTGATGACGATGATGATGATGATGGTGATAATGGTGATGATGATGATGATGATGAGGATAATAATGGTAAGGTTGAGTAGATGACAATGGTGATGATGATGGTGATGAAAATGATGATGACGGTGATGATGACGATTGAGATGGTGATGATGGTGATGCTGATGATGATGATGGTGATGGTGACGTTGAGGGTTATAATGATGACGATGATGATGGTAATGAGCGTCTCGTTAATAAAAAGACAAAAAAAATCTATCATTGATTGTGAGGAAGAGAATTACGATACCATCTACAGCCTATATTATTTTATGCATGTGACACTCATCTCATCTCATAATCGTTTCCTCTTCTACCCCGTGAAACGAGGTGTAGAGGGGACCCAAGTGCACAAGGCCCAAGGGCAGACATGTAATCAAAGAGACTTGGCAAACAGGTGATTAGCCATGTGACACATGGATAATAATTAAACGGATTTAAAAAAAATTGGAGACAACAGATGTGTTCCTAATAATAATGTAACGGGTAACTTAGACGGTCATCAAATGACAAAATGAACTCCTCAGACAAACAAAAGATAACAATCAATGTATCAATAGGAAACTACAGATGGTCAACGTTCTTTGAACTCGTCACGAGAAGAGAAACATTAGAGAAATTCGTCAGTGCTTATAAATTCCATGATTACACGAAACCCAAGAGAGAATTCCAGACGATAGGATAGTATGGCGCTCTCTCTTCCAAAACTCTACACCTCACGGTAGAAGAGAACGACTAGAAAGTAAGCTTATAAATTCAACTCACAGAAAAGAAGCAGATGACAAGGCCAGAGAGTTATATACTTCGAGAAACTGACGACATAACAGGCGTCTTAATGACACCTTTGATTCAAAGTAAGAAGTGAAGACGCAGGATTGCCAACGCCAATCATGCCATGACGCCTGTTGAATGAATTCGGTGAAATTAATGTGTGAAATTAGTGAACCCGGTCAAACTATTGTGACTGAAGATGAAGCGACAAAGTCATCTTCTAATTAATCTGGTCAAATTATTGTGACTGAAGATGAAACGTCAATGTCTACTTGGCAACGTCACTGGCTTTGATCTGATGACATATATTAAATACGTTACTCAATCTTCATCAGTTCTGGTTATGTTTGGAAATACCTCGTATATAACGCAGAGACACTTTACATTAAACTTTGTCTTTGGTCTTTACAAAGTTTACCGTATAGTTTAAGTTTAATGTCTTTCTTTCTTAAATTTAATTCTTTCGGCCTTATCAGTACTAAACCTGAGGAAGAGATAGTTGGTCGAAAGGTGAGCCATTTGTAGGTGTGATTCATAAAACAATTGCTTCTGCTCATAAATGATGTTATGATGATGATAATACGACAGTGATGAAGTAAAGATAATCAGATATAGTGATGAACTGACGGTGATACTTAGTGATGGTGAGATGTTGGTGATAATGAGTCGATGATGGCGATGAATGTGCTTGAGAAGAAGACGAAGATAAAAATGATGAGGATGTTGATGATGACTACGACGCCGATGGTGATGATTGACATGTTAATGACATTTTGATATTAATGGTAATAGTGAAGGTCGTGATGATTGAAATGATTGTTATGAAACTATAACGGTGGGAAAATATTACTCCAACAATACCAGACCACTAGGTCTTTTATATTTGGACATGAACTCTAATATAACAGACGGACCTTGTGTCTAGATTGAATGGGCCGCGCCTCGCCAAAACGAGGCAATTTTTTTTTAATAACTGTAGGAAAGGTGTCGTTATGAATCTGATGGGGGCGACTTGAATGCCATGATGAAAGTGCACGAGATACCTAGTTTTCCTTCAATATTTAATCTTGTCACAATATACTCCAACTATCTTCCTCTCATAACATGCCAAAAGAAAGTGGGTTATCATCTTCTATTACGAGGATAAAGCTGTCTTTGCGCACTGATTTCTTACGCAGGGGTTTAGTGAGAGTGGGAATTTCAAAAAAGTCAGTTTGTCGGTGGAACAATACAATAATGGCACGTTACGTTTCGGGACAAACTCGCTGTCGGTCACTGAACAAGTAGGAGATACACAAAAAATACAGAAAATAAATAGATACTCTTACTTATTTAGTCGTTCCCCTTCTACCGTGAGGTGTAGAGGTTTGGAAGAGAGAGCACCAGACTATCCTATCGGCTGTCTTCCTCCTGGCCTGGTTCCATTCTAGTCCTCGGTCCTTCAAAGATTGTCTAATGTTGTCCTCCCAGCGGACTCTGGGTCGTCCTGGGGGTCTGGATCCCTGGCTCTTTGTTTCCCATGCTTGTCGTGGTAGCCGATCTTCTCCCATTCTGTAGACATGGCCAAACCATCTTAGTTGGGACTGTTCTACTTGGGTCTGCTGGGGGTGGGATTTAAGGCCTTGGCTTATCGTCTGGTTGCGGACCATGTCTCTTCTTGTTACTTCAACCACCTTCCTCAGATACCTCATTTCTGAGGTTTGGATCTGGCTTTTGTGGGTTGTAGTCAATAGATACTCAATTACGTATAAGTTGAATAGCCTTATCGTTGTTGTAAATGTTGGTACATTTAGATAATTACGGTTAAAGCTAAAATTAACTTATTCTTCGTTGCACATAAAATAAAACACTTTAGAACGTCTAATTAACTACACACATATGGACAACACAGCATTTCCTCGTGGCTTAAACTTTGCAAGTGAATACTTATACCTGTAAAATGTCTAAATACAAAATGTATTTTTACATATAGTTCAAACGTAAATTTTTTTTTTACTAAAGCTCTGAAGTAAACTTTTTGAGAAGAGCAAACAAACAAAGCCCGTATATTTTCTGTCCTGCAAAAGCTGGCGAGAAAAAAAAATAAGGTGGACTCATTTACTGACAAAACAGAACATTGATTTGTGGTTATTAAGTTACACACAGTGTATGACCTTGGAAAGTGAATATAATCATTGTTATACATATACATAGCAGTCCCAGTAGTTCCTCGGGGTCTTGGGGGGGGGGGGGGAACCCAAGAAAGAAAAGGATTACTGTTCCATCAGACATTACTGTTCCATCAGACATTACTGTTCCATCAGACATTACTGTTCCATCAGACATTACTGTTCCATCAGACATGTCTTGAAGCTACGACTGTGAGATCGTTCATGGGGGGTGGTGTCGTGAAATATTCTAATCCACATATATAAATTAAAAGGTAAATGTAAAGCTTAACAAATAAATTCTAATAAAGAAAAGAGCAATGGTAAAATAACAGTGCTGTCACAAGGAATGTACTCGAAATCCCCTTTGTTTTATGCTTCGTCTGCAAATTGTAACGCTTTCACGTTGATAGTAAAAGCCTACTATATTATTACCCGCTTTCTTCAATGAAACGTGTGCTGTATTTCTTGGAAAAACATTGAGATACCAAGCTGATCAATGACCTAATTTAAATATTTCATTCATTCCATTTTATACACGGCGTAACTAAAGACAGATGGACTAAAGGATAGAGAGAAGGGAGAGGCATAAAGCCGAACTCGTGCAACACTAAACACGCGTCGCGCGATATACAATTACTACTATCACGCGTGTAAGGCCACATGCACTAACTTTTTTCAGACGGACAGTGATAAAAACACTAACCTTCCCAGAGTTAGGTTTTTAAATCCTGAAAAACTCTTATTAGAAAAGATAACATTAGATGGGTTTACGGTTGAAAACATTACAGTACCCAGACAGCACATCTTCGAAACAGGAGGTAGAAGGAATTGCATATTTTGAACGCAGCATATTAGCTCTATTAAATTTGTATATTTGGGTTCCTTAGGGCTTGCTGACAAAGAATATGTAAAACGTTACGCAAATAGTCTAGGAATTAACAAGTTATAACCAAAATAAAATAGTGGGGATGCCTGACAGCATGAAATCATTTCTGCTCATAAAATTTTTTTATAACGTGTTTAAAAAAAACCGTGCGTACGGAAATAGCCTACCATGTAAACTCCAAATTGATTGGAGCGCAACAAATATAAGACTAAACACGATTGGTCGGACTATAAATACTATCTTTGGTTGTTAGGGGAGACGTAGGAAGGTAAAATTTTTTCAAACACTTGTCGAAACGTGGCTCCATTGGCCAGACTCGCTGATATAATCACTTAGGAGCGTTAGTTCGAGACCACTAGTTCAAATAAGCTTGATAAAGCAACAGTGCGTTGAAGCCAGCTCATATTTTTGCTAAATAAAAGCCTGGAACATAAGCAGATGGGAATTTGTGCCAGTATTTGTGCCAGAATTCATTGCTAATCAACGTATCTGTGTTTGTTTCCATGAATTGTGGTAAGCTTGAAACATTCAGTATCTTTTAATGAAAATTGAATGTGAATTGTTAATTTATGCCTGTATATATGTGTAGTTCAGTAGCAAACATGATGTAAAGCCTATAATGCTCCAGCCTGAACAGAAGGTGTCGGAGGAAAGTAAAACGGCATGGAATGGCCACACAGTACACTGACACCTAGATGATTGACTAGAAAGAAATAATGCTGGAAGTGCAGAGGCGTAGTAACCATTAAGGAGGTTAATACTGGTATAAAGTATTTCAGATGAAGCTGACAGTTGGCCTAACGCTCTGAACTCAATGTTTGTGATGTATTGTGCTCAGTGTAAAAAGAGAGTATCAATTAGTTATGAAGTAGAAGGTACATCCTTCTTGTTTTCAGGGACCGTGGTCTTGATGGTATTGAGCAGCACCTGGTCAGAGCTTTGCTGAATCCAGATTCGGACAGCATACTCCTTGGTCCATTTAGCTATCAGTGAGGTGTCTCCAGAGCCCAGGGGAGAAATCGAGCAGAGGAGTCTTTTCCTGCCGCCATCACGCAAGATAAGCTGATGTGGCCAGCTGAGCTCAAAATTATGTACCCCCATCTTAAAATAACATTGTAACATAAACTTAAGAGGGGAAGTAAATTGTTTTAATATCAGGAACTGAGAACATCTCCAATACTAGTTCCAATAAAGACAAACTATTGAAGTCATGATGACAAATACCAACAGAGCTTGAACAAAACAAAACCAGTATTACTTCATATTACTACTACACAACTGACACACATAGGATACTTTTAATAATATATGTCACTACAATATTCATATTGATAAATTCTGTACATATAACTTGTAAGTAAAATTGATTGTGATTCCTGGTTCCCTTTGTATTTGAATCAGGACACATATTCATTCATAACAGCAATGAATACATATTGTTATTTGAAAAGTTGTCAGTGACTCCTTTAAGATATCCTTTAGAGTGTTATATGTATGTGAGTGTCACAGTGTTGTCAAGTGTGGTGGAATAAATTAAATTGTTTATCTGCCTGTTGTTGTTATGACTTACACTTCATCATACACATACCCTAGACATACAACGTAGTCATCACACTATTCCAGAATAATTCTGACTGAGGTATACATATGTGGCAGCAAGTAAGGTTATATATAATACACTACTCTTATTAGATATATATACCTTCACAGCTGATCTCAGTCAGTACACTAAGTCCCCTATAAATATTTATAACATCCCACTTCACCACAGGTGGCACCTTCATCATGTAAAATAAATTACTACAGAAACCACATCAATAAGAGCTGGAGTACTTTGAAGCAGGCTACGTGGAAGACAAGGACAAGCTGTGGGTGTGACTGCATGCTCCATAAGTAGAAAATGAAATCAATGATAATGACAACAGTATCTAAAATAACAAAGTGTGAGACTATAATTGGTCAAATTCATTCCCTTTTCACTAATTACGGAGCATGGGCCCATCACTACAACTGCGCCCCTTGCAGGAGGCCTGCATAAATCATTCATTTACCCTTGCAGCAATGGTTTCTGTATCTATTTGTATTACATGATTAGATTGCCAGTCTCACATAACAACCTCATATTAATCGCATGTTATGAGATGTCTGAGGTATTAGTAGGCATATTCTTTTTCTGCCTAAGTAGAGGCCCCTAGGAACTACTCGGGGCCTTTGACACAATTAACAACGTGTTTATCCGTAGAGCACATATATAAATGCTAGCACACCGACACTATCGCATGTACGAAGTAAACAAATACAGCACATGATAACAAATGTGTAACAGGGAAAAGAATGTCGTGTGTCTAATATTAGAACACACTCTTGGGCTGCGTCTTGATACAGAAATAAACAGAGAAATATTAGTTTTTGAATAAAAAATGGAGGATTACAATACACATGAATTTTATTTTCTATTTATTTATTATTTTGTTTTTAAGATGATCAGAGCTAGTATCTTACAGACAATGTGGCTAGATGATTACACGTGACGGCTGTTAGATCCGTCCGTAGCTATAAAAGCAATACTAATATACTCTAGAAATTAGATACAGTTGATGTGAAAACAGGTATTGACGTGAAAAAAACTACTAACACACTCTGGATATTAGATTTTGTAAAAAATGTAACGGATCCCGTTACACGCTCATTGGGGCATATTGGGAATATGGTGTTAGGCCTATATTTTCTTGACCATCGGCACACTAGGGGTGATGTGGTCAGCCTTAACCTTCGCAGAGTTTCTCTGGTACCCAATTCATGAGGCTGAGTCGACCCTGGAGCCGTTTGCGGACTAAAAAATCCCACCTCAACCGGATATCGAACCATGGACCACCGAGCTAGGAAGCAAGTGCACTAACCACTGCGATACCGCGGCTCTTAGATTGGTTTGGTGCCGTCACAATAGTACTAATACATTCTGGACATTAGATTGTGTTTTGTGAAACAGTACTAACACACTCAGGACATTAGAAAACAGTACTAACACTCTGGACATTAGAAAACAGCTCTAACACACTCTAGATATTACAAAACAGCACTAACACACTCTAGACATTAGAAAACAGTAACTAACACAGTCTAGACTTTAGAAAACAGTACTAACACACTCTAAACATTGGAAAATAGTACTTACACTCTAGACATTAGAAAACAGTACTAACACTCTGGACATTAGAAAACATTACTAACACACTCTAGACATTAGAAAACAGTACTAACACTCTAGACATTAGAAAACCGTACTAACACACTCTAGACATTAGAAAGCAGCATTAACACACTCTAGACATTAGAAAAAAGATTTGGTGCCGTCACAATAGTACTAATACATTCTAGACATTAGATTGTGTTATGTGAAACAGTACTAACACACTCATGACATTAGAAAACAGTACTAACACTCTGGACATTAGAAAACAGCTCTAACACACTCTAGACGTTACAAAACAGCACTAACACACTCTAGACATTAGAAAACAGCACTAACACACATTGGACATTACAAAACAGTACTAACACACTCCG
The DNA here is from genome assembly GCA_024509875.1 of Oreohelix idahoensis. Lineage (NCBI taxonomy): Eukaryota > Metazoa > Mollusca > Gastropoda > Stylommatophora > Oreohelicidae > Oreohelix > Oreohelix idahoensis. Next base: position 33,863 of record JAMPIV010017038.1, read on the forward strand.
GACATTGGAAAACAGTACTAACACTCTAGACATTAGAAAACAGTACCAACACTCTAGACATTAGAAAACAGTACTAACACTCTGGACATTAGAAAACAATACTACCACTCTGGACATTAGAAAACAGCAGTAACACACTCTAGACATTAGAAAACAGTACTAATACACTCTGGACATTGAAAAAAATGTATTAACACTCTAGACATTAGAAAACAGTACTAACACTCTGGACATTAGAAAACAGTACTAACACACTCTAGACATTAGAAAACAGTACTAACACACTACAAATATTGGAAAACAGTACTAACACACTAATCATTAGAAAACAGTAATAACAATCTGGACATTAGAAAAAAGTACTAACACATTCTAGACATTAGGAAACAGTACTAACACTCTGGACATTAGAAAACAGTACTAACACTCTAGACATTAGAAAACAGTACTAACACTCTAGACATTAGAAAACAGTACTAACACACGATAGACATTAGAAAATAGCATTAACACAATTTAGACATTAGAAAACAATACTAAAACTCTGGACATTAGAAAACAGTAATAACACACTCTAGACATTAGAAAACAGTACTAACAACTCTAAGCATTAGAAAACAGTAGTAGCACACTTTAGACATTAGAAAACAGTACTAACACCCTGGACATTAGAAAACAGTACTAACACAATCTAGACATTAGACAACCGTACTAACACTCTAAACATTAGAAAAAGTACTAACACACTCTAGACATTAGAAAACAGCATTAATACACTCTATAAATTAGAAAACAGTACTAACACTCTAGACATTGAAAACAGTGTTAACACTCCTGACATTAGAAAACGGTACTAACACACCCTAAACATTAGAAAACAGTACTAACACACTCTAGACATTGCAAAACAGTACTAACACACTCTAGACATAAGAAAACAACACTAACACTCTGAGCATTAGAAAACAGCACTAATACACTCTAGACATTAGAAAACAGTACTAACACATTCTACACATTAGAAAACAGTACTAACACTCTGGACATTAGAAAACAATACTAACTCTCTAGACATCAGAAAACAGTACTAACGCTCTCTGTATTAGAAAACAATACTAACACACTCGACATTAGAAAACAGTACTAACACATTCTACACATTAGAAAACAGTACTAACACTCTGGACATTAGAAAACAGTACTTACACACTCTAGACATTAGAAAACAGCTCTAACACACTCTAGACATTAGAAAACAGTACTAACACTCTAGACATTAGATAACAGCTCTAACACACTCTAGACATTAGAAAACAGTACTAACACACTCTAGACATTAGAAAACAGCTCTTACACACTCTGGGCATTAGAAAACAGTACTAGCACTCTAGACATTAGAAAATGGCTCTAACACTCTAGACATTAAAAACAGTACTAACACTCTAGACATTCGAAAACAGCTCTAACACACTCTGGACATTAGAAAACAGTACTAACACTCTAGACATTAGAACACAGTACTAACACTCTAGATATTAGAAAACAGCTCTAACACACACTAGATATTAGAAAACAGTACCAACACCTTAGACATTAGAAAACAGCTCACAACACTCTCTGGACATTAGAAAATAGCTCTAACACACTCTGGACATTAGAAAACAGTACTAACACTATAGACATTAGAAAAGAGTACTAACACTCTAGACATTAGAAAACAGCTCTAACACTCTCTGGACATTAAAAAACAGTACTAACACTCTAGACATTAGAAAACAGCGCTAACACACTCTGGACATTAAAAAACAGCTCTAACACACACTAACCATTAGAAAACAGCTCTAACATACTCTGGGCATTAGTAAACAGTGTAAACACTCTTTGACATTAGAAAACATCATTAACACACTCTAGACATTAGAAAACAGTACTAACACACTCTGGACATTAGAAAACAGTACTAACACTCTAGACATTATAAAACAGTACTAACCCTCTAGACATTAGAAAATAGCATTAACACTCTTTGAAATTAGAAACAGCTTTAACACACTCTAGACATTAGAAAACTACTAACACACACTAGACATTAGAAAACAGCATTAACACTCTTTAAAATTAGAAACAGCATTAACACACTCTAGACATTAGAAAACAGTACTAACACACTCTATACATTAGAAAACAGTACTAACACTCTGGACATTAGAAAACAGTACTAACACTCTAGACATTAGAAAACAGTACTAACACACTCTAGACATTAGAAAACAGTACTAACACTGTAGACATTATAAAACAGCATTAACACTCTTTGAAATTAGAAACAGCATTAATTAACACTCTAGTTATTAGAAAACAGTACTAACACACTCCGGACATTAGAAAACAGTACTTACACTCTAGACTTTAGAAAACAGCTTTAACACACTCTAGGCATTAGAAAACAGTAATAATACACTCTCGACATTAGAAAACAGTACTAGCACTCTGGAGCCTCGGTAGCGCAGTGATTAGTGCACAAGCTTCCTAGCTCGGTGGTCCATGGTTCGATCCCCAGTTGAGGTGGGATTTTTTAGACCGCAAACGGCTCCGAGGTCGACCCAGCTTCATGAATTGGGTACCAGAGCAACTTTGCCAAGGCAAAGGCGGCCGGCGTGATACTGACCACATCACCCCTTGTGTGCCGATTGTCAAGAAAATATGGGCCTAACACCATATACCCAATATGCCTCAATGGGCGTGTAACGGGATCCTTTACCTTTTTTTTAACCTTTTACTCTAGACATTAGAAAACAGTACTAACACACTCTAAACATAATGCTGTACGAATAGTTAAGTATATGTGGAAATGTTATTGTGAAAACCCAAAACAGAATCAGCGTATTTAGATATTTGTAATGATTATGATCCTCATTACACTTCAGCTCCCCAATGAGCATAAGGCTTCAACAAAGTTATGCCATGTCTTCTTGTTCCGCGCCATCATCTGAAGGTCTTTCTTCTTCACCCCTTTCACTTATGTCTCTAATTCTCTTCTCCATGTGCCTTTCTGTCTGCCAGCACCTCTTTTACCTGGCGGATTCCAGAACAGTGACAACCTCGTAATGCTTCCACCATGTTTCTTCAAAGTGTGGCCTTTCCAGCGTCAGATAATAGGCTTGATGTGTTTTTTTTTTTAAGAATGAACAGAGAATGACTGAAAGGCAAACAGGAAGACAGAAGACAGACAGACAGGTAAGAATGCAGGTTGGTTGGTATTGTGGCCGTGTTCATATACGCTGATGATGATGATGATTTATAGTGGATTCGAATCATTACCCTAAACAGTAGGCAAGTCTTAGACTTCTGCTTTCTGTCCACATAACGACAACAGTACACAACAGTTGATAACTGACAAATGATGGATGATCTCAATTCGATGAGTGACTTCACTCGGACAGCGATGGAAATTAACGTTGATAACTTTTATTTACACGATCAAGACAAATGTTGAAAATATGATATGCCAACCTTCCTCATGAGGCTAGAACATCTTATACAGCAAAAAAACTCATGTAGGCAATGATACTGTCATTCTTACTGTCTCTCTATGTTCACAGTCGCCGCTTCCGTATTCAATACTGTCTCTAGTATCTAGGGTGGTTATAGCTTGAGAACCACTGCTGTCGATATTTTCTGCTGTCATCGAAATTCTTCATTTGTGTGCAATCGTTTGTCTCTCTAACATTTTGACATAATTCTTCTGACTCTCTGTCTTACTTCATCTGTGTTCTAGTTGTCGTATTCCTGGTGAGACAGGCCTAACCGTAAGGGATGATAATTTTAGCCAACGTCTATGGTATCTTACTTCTCAGGACTAACTGCTATCCATCGTTCTTGCCATGTACTAACAGTTTATCATGTGTTGGTAACTCTCAACATACTTGGGTGACTTGGAAATTCACACATTCTTGAAATGGCAACACTGTCACTCTTGTCCACAGAATAAATATTATAACTGTCATAGTGGCGTACCAAACGATTGACGGCTAGGCGATATTTTCATATTTCTTTCCCCACAGAAACAAACCAAACCTTTGGTATTATCGCCCGATGATACCAATCACTTGCGCTTGCCACTTCTAAAATATTACACACTTGGGAGACAGCCAATTCTAGCTCTTAACGCAAACGCGTTCAAAATCTGACTGACTTAATATTGTACAACGATTTACAATTACAACTTGTTCCCGAACATTCTAGATCAAGCTGTCTCGAAAACAACTCACTTAAACCCGTGGACCTTCAGCCTCACAACCGAACTCACTTCGAAAACAAAACTCCAAACTAAAAAAAAACTCCAAACTAAAAAACTACTTTTTCTCAAGGGGCGTAAAAACAATACTGTTAATGCCTATTTTGAATTTCTGCCCTTTACTTATAACTCTATAAGTCAATTGATTTTCACCCTTTGATTCAAATCTATAGTCCGTTAGTTTTCCTTATGCAAATTTTTGAAACCGGATTTCTGACACACGAACTCCCTATTTCAGTATGCATGTTGGTATATTGGTTTATAGATGAGTACTTATGTGGATTGTAGGTAGGCAGGCAGGCAAGCAGAAAGACAGACAGACAGACAGACATGTAAGTAGGTAGGCAAGCAGGTAGGTAAGTAGGTAGGTTAGCTGATTGGAAGGTTGTTTGCCATCTAGGTTCGTGGGTAGACTAGTTGGTAGATAATTATGCATGCTGGCAGGCACGCAGATAGACAGGCATGCTGGAATACAGACCGACGTGAAGGTAGGAAGGTACGTTAGGTATGTTTTATAGCTGGCTGATATGCACATCGGTAAGTAGAGTGGTTGGTGGGTTGGTAGGTAAGTAAATTGGTTGATAGGTAGAATAGTAGGTAGGCTGGTGGGTGGGTGGGTGGGTGAGTAGGTAGGCAAGCAGGTAGGTAGGCTGGCAGATATGTAGGTATGTAGCCGGACAGACAGGCAACCAGATAGATAGACAGAAAGACGACAGGATTGGCAGATGGTTGGATGGATTGATGAATGTATAAGTGAATGGATCAATATTTATTCGACGCAGTATTAATGTTTTAACTCTATATAATTGTTTTGTTTTCTTATAATAAGTGGAAATATTATTTTTAGGTTTCCAGAAAGACTGAGAGGCGGGATAGGGATGAGCTTGGTGGCGGTAGGGGTTCAATAGAATTGACCCAAAAAAATGATGTCTGAATGATTATTAGGACATATACCGAGAACTTCTGTCCATTGTCTCCTGTTAGCAGTATCAAATTTCCAAGTACCTGCTGTGTATAACTCCATCATTTTTGCAAATGTCGACTTCGAAAAGTTCTTTGGCACTTTCACTGTAATGTCAAGACTATATCAGACCTATATTCTCCGAAAAATTGAGTTTGTTATGTGTACTTTAAGCTGTGGTGATTACAAATAGATTTCGTTAGTGTTCGGAATACGATGCTGTGTACTGCAGTACTTTTATTGAAGTTAAAAACTCAAATGGGAAGGACAAACCTTCAGCGGTTTACAAAAGATGACTGAACGTACTGAACTCTTTGTCAGGGCTACACTGAAAGCTCTGGTGAGGCAAAGTACAGAAGTGGTGGCTGAAAAATATTATGCAACAAAGTTGAGCTTACGCTGAAGAAAACGACGAGGAGGATGATCATGAGGAGGAAGAAGATAACGAGGATAAGAAGAAGCATGGCAATCATTATCATTTTCCCTTTTGTCTTCTTACTGAAGATGGAGCCACCGCTGGGGCTGGCCCCAAGATGGAGCCACCGCTGGGGCTGGCCCCAAGATGGAGCCACCGCTGGGGCTGTTCCCAAGATGGAGCCACCGCTGCGGCTGGCCCCAAGATGGAGCCACCGCTGGGGCTGGCCCCAAGATGGAGCCACCGCTGCGGCTGGCCCCTTTATAGGAAGTCTGCACCAAGTATTGACATGCTTCTGCAGCAGTGGTTTCTGTGACAAATAATTCTACATGATGAGGTGTCTAGCCACATGCACAAACTCACATTAGTCGCATTGTAAAAGATGCATGAGCGTGCACCAGTCATAGTTTTTCTTTGACTCTTCAGAGACCCTCGGCAATTATCCGGGGGCTGACTTAATAGTACATGCCATATATGTTTTTGTAAGTACTGGAGTAGATAATATTTCTTCTCCGTGTGTGCCTGTGTATATGTGTGTGTGCATGAGTATGTGTGCGTGTGTGTGGTTTGTTCTGTTTAAAAGAATTAAAATGCATACAAGTTTCATACATTGTATGGCTGAAGATATTTTTATCTGTCGACACTTTCAAACATTTTTCTTTCTATAATTATTTTTTTCTACTGTCATCATCATCATCAGTATCTCTCAGCTTCCCATGGAACACACATATATATATATATATATATATATATATATATATATATATATATATATATATATATATATATATATATATATATATATATATATATATATATATATATATATATATATATATATATATATAATGACGTCATCATCATCCACTTTGTGCTCCCTATCGAGCCTGGAACTATGTCTGCTATTGGTTCCTTTGAGGAAACCCACACGAAGCAATCGCCAGCTTTTGCAGTGGTGGTTTATGTGGCAATTTATTTTACATGATGAAGCTGCCAGCCTCAAACTCAATTAAGCATCAATAAGCAATTCATACATGTTAAAAGCATAAATTAACAAAATATACATTTTAAGACTTACCTTTTCAATGGGATGCAGCCTTTTTTGTACAGAATGAACGATAGCACTTAACTACAACCGTAAAGGTGCAGTTTTCTCACGTGAGTTAATGGTAATTGAAAATTTACAATTCCTAATATTAACACACGAGGGTGATTTCCTCTGACTTGTGACTTTAAGTATTATAAAAGAAGCTTTACGTTATCAATTTTACAAGCTTCCTCTGATGTGAAGAATTGGAAATCACGTGGGGAGTCTTCAAGCATTCAGGTTTTTTTTGTTAAAATTTCGCCCACGCGAAATTCAACCTCACGAGTTTATTTTTGTTAAAACCAATCACAAGGTATGGCATTTTATTTTAGTAAATGTTTCACCTACATAACGGGATAATTATTGGCATGGCCATATATGGCACTATAACTAATTGTTACCTTTACCGCAAACAATTACATCTTATGCATGGCCCTAATTCTTTAATCTTGTAATCTCATCTGTCAATCTCTGTTTATTCAGACAAGAGATCTTGCCAGAACTAATTATGTCTCATCTCAAACATCCTACTTCATTCTTGTTGAAATCAAGACAACCTTGGGAGTGGCGTTTTTTTTTTCCTGCAAGTCATGCCCGAAAATTAAACATTAGTTATCTTTTAATTGGCATCTTACATCACGCTGACCGTATCAAAATATGTGATCCTAGTGTATATGCCAGACAGCATAATTTTCTATCTGTCAAAACAAGTCAGTTCCCTTTTTTGTTTAAAATAATGAAGGTCGCTGGACAAAAAATTCTTCCTGATGGATTAGTTGCTGACTTCAGTGTTCAACGCCTGGCTGGTCTTGACTGTCCGCAATTAGAAAGATAAACATGTCATGAGCAGTCAAGCTCTAAAACGTGGGGGTTTACTGGGAGTGTCCTTCCGAGGAAAAAATAATTATCAGTGAATACTGGCGTAGAGGAGTCTATAAAAAGGATGATTATCGGAAATTACTGATGTAGAGGAGTGTAGCATAAGGATAGACTAAAATAGACGACTAAATAAGGCTGTCTGCGACATACGTCTTCTTTTTCATCTCTGTCTCCGGCTCTCTCCCACATGTGTTTTATTTCATATTCCTTTATTGCTCTTATTCTTTTAATTCTTCTTCTTCTTCGTTCACCCTCAGATGTCAACTTGAATAAGTTCAAAGAAAGCAGTGGTCAGCCTGAGGCTGTTGATATCTCCGAAGATTTTCTCCAGGAATGGTACTGGTGATGGCCATATGCGTTTTCTCTGTTCCTCATATGTTGGGCACCTTTGAAGCAGATGTTCGGCAGTCATTTTATCGGTGCCACAGTCACACTCATCAGTAGTTCCTATCTTTAATTTATTGAATAGATGGTATCTCAATCTGTTTTGACCTGTGCGAAGTCTGAAGATTACCACTTGTTCACTTCTGCTGAGCTGGTAATACGGATCATTTTTTGTGTGGCCTGGATGCTCTTTTTCCCACTTGTGCCTGTACCAGCGCTTGATAAAACTCAAGGACTTCTCATAGGTTATATGTGTGTCAAGTTGAGGAAGTTTTCCCCCTTTCTTTGCCAATCTGTCAGCCTCTTCATTTCCAGGGATGTTGCAGTGAGAAGGGATCCACTGTATCACGACTCTTTTGTACTGCTGACATAGTCTGTGAAGTGTTACTCTTAGGTCATCCAGTTCAGCATTACTTTGACTTTTCAGCGTTGTAATCACTGACAGCGCATCTGAGAAGATAGCTACTGATTTCTCTGAATTAGAATTTCTGATGCAGTTTTTAAGGCCCCTGCCTCTGCTCTAAAGTTACTTGAAAATGTCCCTGTTGCGACTGCTATCTTTTTTTTGTGTGCCATTGCTTAAGCTCAGAAAGACTCCTCCACCCCCATCTTCTGTTGCATTAGTTGCTGATCCATCTGTGTATGCATGGATCCAGGTGTTGCTTGGGTAATGTTTCTCTATATATTTTGTGGTTAGGACTCCTTTCTGTTTCATTTTGGCTGTTCTTTCTCTCAATACCAGGAACGTTTTCTATCATTTCAGGGAAGCACTGTTGTTTCCAAATTGGTAGCGTGTGTGCAGTACATATTGGCGTAGCTGTTGATATTGTGTTTATGGGGTCTGCTCTCATCTTTGTTTTGACTGTCTCTACAAAGTTGCTTCGCTTCAGTCTTCCCCTTCCAAGTTCATTTATTCTCTGGTGCATTGGGTGGTCTATCAGCCTCCTGAATTTCTCGGCTTGTTGCTGGGCTCTGCTATCTCTTCTATCCTCCATAGGCTGGAGATGAGTAATCGTTTCCAACTCTTTTCTGGGTGTTGACTTCATGCCCCCTCTTATGATTCTCATTGCTTGGTTTTGGGTTCTGTTTATTTTGTCAAAGTTCGACTTAGCTGCCGTTGACCATGCTGCAATGCCATATTCTAAGATTGGTCTCACTCGCCCAGTATATAGCTTCTTTAGTACTCTCTCGTCATCTCCACAACCCGTGCCAGCAAGTTTTTTCATGATTGCCATTCTCTGCCTTGCTCTTGTTCTGTTTTTCTCAATCTGGGTTTTCCAAGTCAAGCGGCAATCAACGGTAATGCCAAGGTAGTTTGGGTTGTCATCCAGATGTAGATTTTTCCCATTTAGCACCAATTTGGAGATCTGTGGTTTGTTTGAGAGAGAAAACACTGTGAATGATGTTTTTCCCTTCATTTATCTTTACCGTAGCCATATTCCTCTGAGATCCACTTGGGGCTGATCCATTTGAACATTCTCCCACACACTTCACTTCTTTGCAGCTTGACTTTCAGTCCATCTTTCCACACTTTGTTAAATGCTTTTTCTAAGTCCACCCAAACCACCAGTGTGTGCTTTTTTTCTTGGAAAGTGTCCTCAATTTTCTGAGTTATATAAGTGATCTGGTCTTCAGTGGATCTGGGTTTTCTGAATCCAGCTTGCTGTGGGGCTAAGAGATGTTTTTCTTCTAGACGCCACATTAGTCGAGTATTAATTATGCGCTCCATCAATTTTCCAACATAACTAAGTAGACTGATTGGTCTGTAGCCATTTGGTTCTGTCTGAACTTTGTCTTTCTTAGGTATTGGAATCAGTATGGCGTCTGTCCATGCCTGTGGTACTATTCCTCTTTTCCAGCTGCAGTTTAGGATGGTCAGAAGCTTCTTTTTTGCCTTTGTTCCTAGGCCTGTTAGCATTTCATTGGTTATCCCATCTTTTTCAGGTGACTTCTTTTTCTTTAGCACCCTCATTGCCTCTTCCATTTCTTGCATTGTTAACTTTGCCATCATGTGTTCTTCTGTTGCAAGCTTTTTGTTGTCATGACTCCTTTGTTCATCAGTGATGGCCTTTCTTCTGTCTATAGGGACATCAATGTGGTTTGCACCAGCATAGTGATCCATGAGTGCAATTTGCAGCTTTTTTCCCCGAGAGCATATTTTCACCTTGTTTGATTGTGATGTGATTTTTGTAAGGTTCTTCGTTGTTTAAAGCTCTAACTAGTTTCCACAGTTTGTTCCCTTCTTTATCTAGGTTGAGATTTTATGTTGTTTGCTTCCAGCAGTCTCTTGTTGTTTGGTTTAATGTTCTTCTGCACTTTGCAGTGGTTGCTTTGAGCAAGATGTTTGCCTCAGTTGTTTGTTCTGTTTCTGCCGTGTCTCTGGCTTCTGTTACCTCATCTTCAAGCTTTTAAATTTCTTCATTCCAGTATGGTTTATAGTTCTTTCTTGCCCCTCTCGGAATAGTCTCAATAGCTGCTTGAAGTATTGCTCTATTAAAGCTTTCAACCATATTTTTCATGCTGTTGTTTCGTGTGTTGATGGTCTCACAAAGGCTGTCAGTCAGCACTGCAAAACTGTCCCAGTCAGTTCTTTTGTAATTCCATCGGGGCAATGGTTTCACTTCATGGGGAACATACTCCATATTAACGACTAGCTTTATTGGTCTGTGGTCGCTGCCTGCTATCTGGCTAAGTACCTGTCGGCCAATTTTGTGAAGGATGTCCCCTGTGGCAAAAGCCAGGTCTGGAGTGGAAGTGGTATGCCATCTTCTAGAGGAGAAACTGGGTTTATCATCTGGCCTGTTGATAAGGTGAAGGTTTGTGTCTATCTCCCAGTCCTCCACTTTCTCTCCTCTACTGTCTGTATCCGGATACCCCATCTTTCCGAGTGGCTGTTGAAGTCTCCGACCACTATGCAGTTTGAGCTCTTTATTTCCATACTTGCAAGTGACAAGTCTTTGCTCGGTGGACCATACAAATTGTAGATACGCATGTTCGTGTCCTTTATTTTAATGTCAACCCCTAAAATTTCCGACTGGTCGTTGAAGTTCACGGATACCTCGCTACTTGGTATTGAGTTTTGGGTAAGTAATAGCACACCTCCTTTGTGTCCTTCTCAATCGAGTCGGAAAGCCTGGTATCCTCTTATTGAGAATCTGGGGTTGCTGTTGAGATGTGTTTCTTGGATGCAAGCCACATCGATTTCATCCTCATAAAGGCGGTTTTTTAGAGGGACTTTTTTTGGAGAACTCCTTCTGCATTCCACTGAAGAATGTTGAGTGTTCTTGGTGTTTGGTCAATAGCTTTTACCCTTTCCCTCTGTACCTTGACTCCACAATTCAGGGGAAGGTGACTACCAGTAGTATTGGTTGGACCCCTTCGAGGCGGGGGGTCCGGCACTCTCGCCGCCTGGCGGGACTCCACGGGACGAGCACCACAATGCTTAAATTGTATTCATTAGGCGAAGTACGTTGCACTGTTTCGTTAAGCATGTAGCCCAGTGCATCAGATTTGAACAGGCGTTTCTGTAGGGTTGCATTCCTTAGCCCTTGACTGTCCCCAGCCTACCTGCGAGGCACTAGGTGGTTTAAAATCAGAGTTTTCCTTCTCCTAGACGAACTGCCTTCCAAGGCTTACAAGCTTCATTTACCCGGGATTTAACCCATGCCTGGGGTTTGGGTTGATGCTGGCCAGAGCATGGTCCACTCGCCGGTGGGCACTGCGCCTACACTGTATGGGGTCCCAAACTACTCCCGATAGACGACAAACAGTGAAGAATGAGGCAAGAAAGCATTTAACCCATGAAGTGGGGGTGGATTGGTGCAGACCAGGGCATGTACCACTCGCCGGTGGGTTCTGCATCTACACCTATAGGGTTCCACCTACTCCTCAGCCCATTTAGTCTGGCCCCTCACCAAGGACCTGTCCGGCTTGGGTGACCCTGCCAGGAGTAAAACCCCCGCCGGCATAGCTCCCGGGATCATTGGGGCACTCAAGCTCTCCAACCAACGGCAAGGTAGGCTTACATGTGGAGAGATTCTTTGAATTCAAGAACAGGCACTGTTTTGTAATGCTATAAACCGGTTTTCTGAATGGTACTATCATATCACATTATTATTTTTGTAATGTAAATATATTTTACATAAATGCTTTACTATTTACATGTTGTTCATCAGTTATAAATATCGCTTTCCAAACCGGGTATTCTGGTTGAATACGACAGACCTGGCAAGTGGGCAAGTTTTCTTATTTACTTACTTAGTCGTTCTTCTACACCGTGAGGTGTAGAGATTTGGAAGAGAGAGCGCCGTACTATCCTATCGGCTATCTTCCTCCTGGCCTGGCTCCATTCTAGTCCTCGGTCCTTCAGAGATTGTCTACTCTAGGTCGTCCTGGAGGTCTGGATCCCTGGATCTTAGCCTCCCATACCTGCCGTGGCAGCCGATCGTCTCCCATTCTGCAGACATGGCCAAACCATCCTAGTTGGGACTGTTCTACAAGGGTCTGCAGGGGTTCGGTTTTTAGGCCTTGACATATCGTCTGCTTGAGGACGTCTCTTCTTGTTACTTCAATTACCTTTCTCAGATACCTCATTTCTGAGATTGCGCAAGTTTACGCCAATTATACAATTACGGTCGATTGTATTTATTTTCGATGTTTTCGTGGCGCGCTCTCTTGTTGGTGAGCAAGATTGGTGTTAGCCGCTTTTAAGGGTAGTACTCATTCTTAAATTTTATTTTCTCGTGTGGCTTACTCAGATCTCACTTTCTTTCCTTTTCCTGACGAAGGTTTTATAGCCGTAACGTTGGCTATTTTCTTTGTCTTTTTCGATTATTTTTTTTTTCATTTCTATTCACACACAATTTTACACATGGTTATATTAGTTACGCCCAATGGGCTGATCACCCGTTGGCTTGTCACACCGATTACGGAAACAATGGCAGATGGATCTATTTGTTGTTGCCCTAAAGACGCCGCTAGGCGTGATGGGAAACTACAACAGAGAAAATCAATCTGCTGTTGCCCTTAAGACGCCACAAGGCGTGATGGCCTCTGACTGCTTGGTCGGTCTTTGGCTAAGGACGGAAGAAGAAGAAGAAGTATTTATTTTCCTCAGTGTGTGTCCTATCCAACGTCATCCTCTTTCTGTTGTTCCACTCGTATTTGTACTTGATAGAACATTCATGAAACTTTCTTACGTTTTCATGGGTTGTGTAAGATTAGCGACCTCTAGTAATGTTCTCTGAACTTTGCAATCGAAAATCTCAACACTCAACATAGCGGCGGGTCAATATATACCAGCACTCAAAGTCTCTAGTTGTTAATTAAATTTAAAATGAAATTATCAAAACGAAGAGTTTGCCACTCGAAAAAGCAGCGTCTTCGTCTCACCTTTTCTTCCACTGGCATTTGTCTTGTTCTGGCCATTAGTTCCACACTTGTGATTATGTCATTGTTATTATTGTTGTTTGTCAGAATCGACATTGTAGGTGCTCAATCTCCCTCATAGCCTCGGTCACATAGCCTTTGTCAACCTAAACAACATCTGGAAATCTTCACAGTACAGTACAAACACTAACTTACAAATATACGAGAGCTGCGTAATTTCTGTACTTCTGTACGGCACAGAATGCTGAAGAGTAACAGAACAATAAATATCCAACCTATCCTCTTTCCACACAATCTGCCTAAGACAAATTCTTCAAATTATCTAGCCGTACACCATCACCAACCAAGAACTACTTACTATGAGCTACAAAGAAGACATGCGCACCATCATGGCGGGTAGACGCTGGAAATGGGTTGGCCACATCCTCAGAACAGACCCTGACACCATCACCAGACCTGCTATGCAATGGACTGTAGAATGAAAGCGATAGCGAGTCCGGGCAAACGCTACCTGGCGGAGAACTATGGAGGCAGAGATGCAAAGCGTCAGTCAGAGCTGGGGCACCACAAGAACCAAAGGGCTGACATTTAGTTGTTGACTTTCAAGACGCCAAAATGGCTCATCTGTGTACTTCTTCTGACAGGTTAAGCATCACTGACCATTGCTTATGTACCATATAACCACCTACTCTCTGCGGTTCCCACATATATAACTTCGTCACTGGACTTCTGGATAACTTAAAGACTAATATATATATTGGATATATCCTTGAGCATAAATATATATAGTTCTGAAATTTAGGCAAAGTATGATTGTATGTTCTCAATACAAATCCACATGCCTTATTATTTCTTGATACTGGGAGCCGCGCTAGCGTAGTGGTTACAACACCGCTCTGGCGACCGGGTGATTCAGGATCAAACCCGGGCGACGGCATTTGAGGATTTTTCGTCGACCGGGGTATGGACTGGATTAACTCGAGACCTGGCGATGACATTTGAAGAAGTGTCGTCGACCAGGGATTGGCGGCTCCTGAGCCGACCCAGCTGTAATGGGTACCTCCGAAATCGGCGAGTATCTGCCTGAATGGCGAGGGACACCTGTCTCTGTACAAGAAAAGGGATACTCACGTAAAATTAATGTCAGGTTAGACATTAATAATAACCTGAGATTTCGCCTCGAGTATTAGCGGGCGTAGGGAAAAAAAAAAAAAAAAAAAAAAAATTTCTTGATGAATTTTGGCAGACAGGCTCTTTCGTTACCGCCGGGGTACGCCATGTAGTTATTTTCTAATTTAATATTGTAATTATGATATTATTATTAATTAAAGTTTTTCGTGAGAAATGTATGGAAGCCATTTATTTATTAGAGGCCATAATCAAATATATACATATTCAATAAATATCAAGGGACGTAACACAAATGTTAAAACTATAATTTTATGTTGTTATTAATGACCATACGTTTGCATATTTTACAAGATAATTAAAAATGTTTAACTAAACATTTTTCCTTTAATAGGAAATAGAAAGAAAAAAAAACCGTTTTATGAGCACTTCCTTTTTTTAACTATGTAATTTTATTGGCACTCATTTGGCAGGGCGGGTTCAAATTGGATCGGAGCTGTATCGATACATATATTAAAACCAATGAATGTTCCCTGAGCCAATCACTTAGTCCTAGCACACAAATTAAAGAAGTATGGAAAAAACTTAAGGTAATCAACGGGAACAATAAAAGAACAATAATGCCAACAATCAAACGACCAAAGAGAGCAGAAACAGATAAAGAAAAAGCTAATGCCCTTGCTGAGTATTTCTATAAAGTCAGTGCAAAAAGTAGTCTTGGACAGGAAGAAAATGAGAGAAGAGAAAGGCTTAGGATACAATTTTTAAAGGAACTACCAGACCAGATAGATGAAACAAACTATTTAGATGCTGATATAACAGAGGAAGAAGTAACTAGTGCAATGAAAGAGAAATCTAATACTGCCTCATGGCATGATATACTTAGTTATGAAATCCTTAAGAAAGTACCCAAAAAACTATAAATGCAATAACTTCCCTTTATAACAAAATCTGGAGCTTAGGAAAGATACCAAAAGCATGGAAAGTAGCTATGGTAGTACCCATACTAACACACAATAAGGAAGCCCATGATGTAAGTTCATATAGGCCTATCTTCTTAACATCACAACTAGGCAAATCCTGGAAATTAATGTTAACAAAAGAGTTAAATTCTACCTTGAAAAAATCAGTTATATAGCCCACACCAGTCAGGGTTTAGAGCAGACAGAAGTACAGTAGACCAGCTTGTAAGATTAGAACACGATGAAAAGCTAGGGTTCAAGAGGAAAGAGAAAACAGTGGCAGTCTTTTTGGATGTCGCTAGAGCATATGATAAATGCTGGAGAGATGGAGCTCTTTACAAAATGACAAAGATTGGCATTACTGGTAAAACCTATAGGTATCTAGAAAACTTTTTACAGGACAGGTATTTTGCTGTACAGGTGAACAATGATAATTCAGAAATATATGAGCAACAGAATGGGATTCCTCAGGGATCAGTGATTTCACCTTTAATTTTCTCTATAGTTGCAAATGATTTAGAAGATGAATTTAACGACATTAAGAATGCATTATCACAATTTGCAGATGACTGTGCCATTTGGCGATCTGGAAAAAACTTGGACCATGTTTACCAAAAACTTCAAAAACAAATAGACAAAGTTTTAGAGTGGATGAAAAGTTGGGGTTTCCAAATTAATGTAAACAAAACAGTTAGTATGATATTCAGCAAAGGAAATTTTAGAAAAAAATAAATCAATCAATATAACCATTAAAGGATAGAAAATATGTACCTCCTCAACAACTAGATTACTGAATGTAGATAAACAACTAAATTGGAATAAACATATAGGCAATTTAGTAGAAAGCTGTAGGGGACCCCTAAATATACTAAGGATAGTAAAAGGTAGTAGATGGGGGGAGCAGCAGCAATAAAATAATGCTTATGTTATACAAGTCTTTTATCAGGGAAAAACTATATTATGCCAGCATGATCCATGACTCCGCTGCAGCTTCTAACAAAGCAAAACTAGACAGAGTTCAAAATGCAGCCATGAGAACCATTGCAGGTGCATTTATATCAATACCAGTAGAAGCACTAGAAGTAGCTCTTGGCATACCGCCTCTTGGTCTAGGACGGAAAGAACTAAGATTAAATTATTACAGACAGACACCTTCACATACCTAGGATGCATAGTAACACCAGACGGCGGAGCAAGCAAAGACATCAACAACAGAATGAACAAAGCAAGAGCAGCTTTTTTTTAGCCTAAACAACATCTGGAAGTCCTCTCAATACAGCACAAGCACAACATTAAGATTATATCAGAGCTGTGTGCTTTCTGTGCTTCTCTATGGTGCGGAATGCTGGAGAGCTACAGAGAAGGAAATGTTGAAATTGTATTCTTTTCACACAACATGCCTAAGAAAAATTCACCGAATCTTTTGGCCGAATACCATCACCAACCAAGATCTGCTTACTCGGAGCAAGCAAGAGGACATGCACACCATCATAGCTGGCAGACGCTGGAGTTGGGTTGGCCATGTCCTCAGAAGAGACCCCGATGCCATCACAAGAACAGCTATGCTATGGACCCCTAAAGGAAAACGAAAGCGAGGCCGACCAAAAACAACCTGGAGGAGGACTGTGGAGGCTGAGATGCAAAGAATGAACCAGAGTTGGGGCACTGTACGAAGGATGGCCACCGACCGAGCAAAGTGGAATAAATTTGTTGTTGCCCTACAAGACGCCACTAGGCGTGATGGCCACTGACTGCTTTGACGGTCGCCGGCTAAGGATCAAAGAAGAAGGTTCAGGAGTAGTAATACCACAGTATGGAATAAAGAAGAGATACAGTGTAACTGAAGGGGCTTCGATTTTTACTGCAGAGGTGGTAGCAATTCTAAAATGTTTAGAAATAATCGAAGATAACCCACCAGAAGCTGTTCCGATATTTACAGACTCACTATCATCACTACAAGCCCTAGAACACCCAGGTAACTGTAGCCAGCCAGACATAAAGGAAGAAATTCTTGGAATTAATACATCACTAGCGAACAGACGATGTAGTGTGAGGCTAATGTGGGTTCCAGCACACATAGGTATAGCTGGTAACGAGTTGGCAGACCAGAACGCCAAGTATGGAAGGATAAGTAAAACAATATAAGAGCAGGACTGGGAAGATCGGAGATCAAGAGCCAAGTGAAGCTAACTATAAACGAGGAATGGAAGACAACATGGAAGAACAGTAGATAAGGCAGACATGCGTTCAAACTGCTGAAAGAACCAACAAGGATGTGCCAGGTCAGAGAAGAACTAAAGGTACCCTCGAACAAAAAGCTGTGGCGTCTCCGTCTCGGTGCAGCATACTTCATGATAGAGGAACCACACTGCCAAGAGTGTCAGGAAGAAAATGACATAGACCACTTCCTGATCCACTGTAGAAAATATGATTAACAGAGGCTAGAATTAAAAACATACTTTAGAAATAACAATATAGACATGACTGGGGATAAGGTGTTAAGTATAGATGCCCCATGGGAAATCCAATCAATACTTAAATGATATATACATAAAACAAAGGAAAACATATAAGGTTAGTAACAATGGCAATATCAAACAACAATAACAAAAATGATACTTCAGAAAAGACATTCAACCAAATAGAAATTAAGCAACAAAACTAACAAACCATTAAAAAAATAAACCAGAAAAATTAGCAAACCTATTAACTACTCATAGGACAAGGAAAGACAACGAGATTTAAAAAAACAAACAAACAAACACTAATACAAATTAAAACCAAGTGCAAAGGACAATAGTTATCTATATACAATACAAAACTGAAAATAAAATGACAAATACTAATATAAATTAAAACCAGCAACTGCAAAAGACAATAGTTATTTAAACTTAATACAAAATTAGTAAATAAAATGACACTAAATACCCCAATTATAACCAATTTTCAGGTTGAACAGGGTAGACCAAGATGGAACGAGAAGAGGCAATAATGGTCAGCTGTTAAGTGCCCGCTCTCCACCCATCACCTATTCAAAACAACAACTACTACTCTCTGAGCAAGAACATCCACAGTGCGTTTTTAATTTTAATGAAAGTATTACATGGTATTATTTTATCTTACATCATTTTTAAAATGCGTGGTCATAATTTGAATGTATGTTTATTTTTAATGAAAAAGCAGACTTATTCGCTTTCACTTATGGTATGTCAGTGCTTCAGAATTTTTTCTTTATAAACCTTCGTCCCCGCTTAGTATTAAAATTTAGAAAATGCCTGGATTTATAGTCTGGTTGTTTAAATAACTGTATCAATATTTGTAAAAACCAAATTCACTCGATAGTAGCTTTTTTCCCGTTGCAATTAAGGTTTTTTGTAGTAAAATCTTTAGTTGATGCAGAAAACAAAATTATCAGATAGCTATGATCGTTGACCGTTTAAATGGAAATTATTTTTTAACAGGTTGCCACGTCACATAATTTGGTTTTTACCGCTTTGGTTAAAAAAAAAATAATAAGCTGGTGGCTTTTTGTCAAATATGTATTCAATTCATTTGAATGTATGTTTATTTTGATTGACAAAGCAGATTTATGCATTCATTCGTTTTGATGTGCTTCAGAATTTTTTTTAAAATAAACCTTCGTCCCCGCTTAGTACTAAAATTTAGAAAATGTCTAGGTAACATAATGTTTCTACGGATGTTTTCAAGGGAAGCAATCTATATGGTAAAAATATGAGTCAAGGGACACAATCAAAATTATCAATAAAAGGTCGTAATTTACAACTCCAGATTTTTTTATTTTACATAGTAATTTAAATTATTTAAACAAACACTAATGCTTTATGCGGAAAAAAAATTACTTTGATGTAATATTTAAAAGTTATTATTACTTTTTAAATTAAATTTAAATACATTTTACAAAGCAGTTTCTGTTCATTTACCAAATATTACATAGTATTTCGAAAGCTAAGCACTTCATTATTCAAACAGAATATAATTTCTCTTGAAAAAGTAGAGGGTCTTTATCACATTGCTGTATTTTACGCTGTACAACCCAATGCCTAGAATCCGGCTTTTGGCTAGGATCATGTGTCTAGACACAGGGACCGATACAGTGACATTCATGTGTCATTAGGTCCCTTGTGTGAGAACACAGAGGATCACTACAGTGACACAGTTTGTCATTGGGTCTTCTTGTGTTGGGACATGTGGTCTTGACCAGAGCCGGGTTTGGGCGGGGACAATGCGACCTCATGCGAGGAAAAAATATGCGACCTCAAGCGAGGAAAAAAAAAAATAAAAAAAATATCACATTGCTGGACCGAAGGGTCTTCTATAATTGTACATCTGCTAGTCTCAGACAGGGCGCGCAGGTCAATATTTGTGTTTTATTTCTATTTTTGGCCCTTAATAAAATAAACTAGCTCAAAGCTAAACAATACACCAAAACGAAAGATCTTTATTTAGACATGTGTCCTAATATAACAGGCGTTATCCATGTGTCTCGGTTGAATAGGTCGTTTCTCATCGACATGAGAAACTTCTGTTTAAATAATTCAATTCAACACAATCACTGTGTCTTTTATATTTGAAGTGTGTATGACAGAAAATAATAATCATGTTTTGTTTTTTTTACAAGCAATAATGTATATATGTTTGAAAAGAACGGGCTACGAAAAACGGTAGTAAGAACGTTAAAAAAAGGATGAGTTGGACTATTCTTTCTTGGTGCACCAGGTCGAAAAGGAAAAATGTGTCTTATTAATTTGCTTCTTGCTAACACTTGGAAACAGAATAAAATTGCTTTTGCGATTCTGTCATAAGAAATAAGAGTATTTTGGAAAAATTCGGAAGCAAATTGAAAAGTAAAAGTGATATCACTCTTCTGGTAGAACCATAAGGAATAATAGTATTTTGTGCGGCTTGCATTTGCAATTACTGTAAACAAGGCACGAGGATAGTCACTTAAAGCGGTAGTCATTAACTTGAATGAAAATTTATTTTCACTCGAATATCAAAATATTATAGTTTGATTTTGACATTTCATAACTTTCCTTAACAGTTACTGGGAAAAATAAACCGGGCAACGCCGGGTCCTTACAGCTAATATATGTATATACACTATCTGTAAGTACCCGACGTTGCTCAGAAATTTGAGAAATGACTTAAGAAACTTCTGCCATTACCAAGACACTTTAGTTGATGAGGAAAGTTGTATACAGTTGTATCTCCAAGCAAGTGAAGTCGCATTTTGGTGGCCAGTCCAATTGTCTTAATGTATCTCCAGTGGTGTGAAGTTTTGAGGCAAGCGTTTAGTTCGTTCGTTCGTTCGTTCCGATGGAAGGCGTTGTTGTTGCGTTTTCATGTGACTTTCGTAGAACATTATCAGTTATTCCACGATCAACACCGGCGGACGAACTAAGTGCTGATCTTCGGGAGATTGTCCATATTTAAAAAGACCTTTTAATCTGGTTTATTATTTGATATTTTGGTGCCTTTTTTATTTTAAAAATTAAATTGTACCTCGATTTAGCTGAGTTTGCTCTGTTCAGCCTTGACACAGAAACTGCCGGTTACATTAAGACGCATGTCCAAATATAAAGGATCATGTGGTCTGGATTGTGGATAGTTGATATGTTTGTCTTTTTGTAATGAAATGTTGCCTCGATTTGGCGAGGCGCATGATGTTTAAACTAGACACTGTGTCCGTCAATTATATTAGGGCGCATGGTTAAATATTAAATACCTTGCAGTCAGGAATAAATATATATTAATCTTTAAATAACATTTTGCCTCGTTTTGATGAGGCGCGCATCGTTCAACTTAGACACAGAGTACTTCGGTTATATTGGAGAATTTGTCGAAATACAAAAGACCGTGTGGCCTGATTACATACTAAGTATATGTTATTCAGTGTTTTCTAAAACTATGAAGTAGTTCCAAAACTTTGAGAAACTACGTTACGTTTGATATGTTGTTGTTCGTCCATCACGGGTGATGAAGACCACTCTGTTCATCCAATTATTAGGAATATGTTAGGTTAGTCTATGGGTACGAAGGTGACTGATGAGCCCGATGCGGGCCTGGAAAGATCTCGGACAGTGTGGGCAGGGAATGTTTGCTTCATGTGAAGGTTTTATTACACGGTCTTTTCTAGCTTGTCTCCGCTGTTCCGCTGCTGCTCTTCTGGATGATTCGCATGCCGCTGCACCTTTACGAAGAGATGTGTGCCAAGCAGTTCGGTCTTGCGCAGCAGCTTCCCATGTTTCAGGGCTTATGTCAAAGGTTTTTCAATGAAGTCTTTAACGTGTCTTTGAAGAGCTTCGTTTGGTCACAATGGGAGCGTTTACCCTTCTGCATCTCACCATAAAAGAGTATCTTTGGCATTCGATGGTCTGGCATGCGGACTACATAACCTGCCCAGCGAATCTGTGACTACATCAGAATAGTATCGATGCTAGGGATACCAGCTCTGTCAAGAACGGCGTTATCCGGGATCTTGTCTTGCCATTTGATGTTCATTACCTTCCTGAGACAGACTGTATGGAAGTGGTTTAGCTTCTTTACGTGGCGCCTGTATACAGTCCATGTTTCACATGCATAAAGCAGCACTGGAAGCACCGCAGCTCTGTACACCTTCAGCTTTGTCTGTAGACTAATGCCACTTCGATGCCAAACGTTGGTGTATAGTCTGCCAAATGTGCTGCTGGCTTTGGAGATCCTGGTGTTCACCTCATCATCAATGACGATGTTCTGGGATAGTGTGCTACCAAGGTATGTAAATCTGTTCACAACATTCAGTTTCTCACCATTTACCTTGATGATTGGCTCAGTATAAAATGTGCCAGGAGCTGGTTGGTATATGATTTCTGTTTTCTCCGTGTTGATGGTAAGCCCAAAGTTGTAACAGGCTTCGGAGGATCTATCCACGCTATGCTGCAGATCAGCCCCTGAGCCAGCATTGAGGGCACAATCATCAGCAAACAGAAGATCTCTGATGGTGTGTGATTTGACCATGGTTTTTGCTTGAAGCCTCCTAAGGTTAAACAATTTTCCATCAATACGATATCTGATGTCGATTCCTGTGTCCCCGTCTCTGAAAGCATCAGTCAGCATTGCAGAAAACATGATACTGAACAGAGTCGGTGCAAGTACACACCCTTGTTTAACTCCATTTGAGACGGGGAAAGGCTCCGATAGCTCACCGTTTTCCTGAACTCTAGCCTGCATTCCATCATGCAGTTGCTGCACTATTGTGATAAATTTCTTTGGGCAGCCGTATTTTGCCATGATCTTCCATAGACCCTCTCTACTGACCGTGTCGAACGCCTTTGTCAAGTCGATGAAAGCTGTGTACAGGTCACAGTGCTGTTCTTGGCATTTTTCTTGTAGCTGTCTTGCGGCGAACACCATATCGGTGGTTCCACGTTCGTTCCGGAATCCACACTGACTTTCAGGTAAAACACCTTTGTCAAGATGAGCCGTAAGGCGATTCAGAAGGATTCTGGCGAATATCTTCCCAGCGATTGATAATAGAGAGATGCCTCGATGATTGTTACAGTCTTGGCGATTACCTTTACGTTTATATAGATGTATAATTGACGCATCTTTGAGATCGTGTGGGATGGTTTCACTCTGCCACATTTGCTGGAAGATCATGTGAAGTTTCTCTATCAGAACTGTATCGCCATCTTTATAAACTTCAACAGGAATTGAATCGGAGCCGGGGGCCTTTCCACTAGAAAGTTGACGAATCACTTTTTGAGTTTCCTCCAGAGTTGGTATATCATCTGGTGCTTCATTTATAGGAATTTGGGGCAGGCGGATGATGGCTTCGTCGTTAATAGATGATGGCTGGTTCAGAATATTATTAAAATGTTCGACCCAGCGTTGGAGAATTTTTTCCTTGTCTGTAATTAGTGTTTTTCCATCTGCATTAAGGAGGGGAAATGATCCTGATGATGTTGGACCATAGACCGCTTTGAGTGCATGGTAAAAAAAGTCATGGCTGTCAGCAAAGCCTTGGAGCTCATCTGCTTTATTACTCAGCCATGAATCCCGCATCTAGCGTAGTTTATGTTGGACGATTCTACCCATGTTGTTGAAAGCGTCTTTCTTGGATGTAGATTTAGGATCATTTAAATATGCTTTATGGAGATGGTGTTTCTCAGCCAACATCTTCTTTATATTATCTGAGATCTCATCAAAACCAGTCATTTTGTTTCTTGATGGCGGGACCCAGGACCTCTGTAGCAGTGTTGTAGATCTGCTCACTTAGGGCTGCCCAATTTGTTTCCACACTTTGGCCGTCTAACGAGATACATTTGAGACGGTCTTCTAGGGTGTCAGTAAATGACTGTTTGATTTTTGTCTTCTTTAGTTTGGTGACATCCAGCCTTTTTTGAGTTTTCTTCCCCTGAGGGCGCCTGGCTGGTTGGATACGAATTTTAAGTTTAGACACAATGAAGCGATGATCAGTCCAGCATTCGGCACCACACATGGACTAGGTCACCCGGATATCTTGCCGGCCCTTCTTCCTAACAATTACATAGTCAATTAAGTGCCAATGCTTTAAGCGAGGGTGCATCCAGGAGGTCCTGTTGCGGGTAGGAAGTCGAAAAATGGTGTTGGTGACAAGGAGGTTATGTTCTGCGCAAATTTGGAGGAGGAGAAGAAGTCCATTGCTGTTACAGCGACCCATGCCGTACTTTCCGATAGTGCCATTCCAAGAGATGTTATCTGAGCCTACTCTTGCATTAAAGTCACCAAGAATGATGAGCTTATCTGCTTTAGGAACTGATGCAATGACTGCATGTAGTTCTTCGTAAAACTTATCCTTGACGTCATCCTGGTTTGTCATAGTTGGTGCATACGCGCTAATGATGGTGGCATGTTTTCTTCCATAGAGCAGGGGGATCTTGACCGTCATGAGTCGGTCATTTATTCCCTTTGAGGGCCCCGCTAACTTGCCGACAATTGCTGTTATGATTGCGAATCCAACCTCTCTTCTCGTCTTTCTTCAGTTCCTCTTCCGCTGCAAAAGAATGTATAACCTGCACCATTTTCGCAAAGTTGGCCCTCGCCTGCAAGTCGAGTTTTACACAGTGCTGCTATGTCAATGTTGTATCTGGCCAGTTCTCTCCCAATCAGGGCAGTTCGCCTCTCAGGTCTGTTTCCGTTAAAGTCTTTGTCAAGGAGAGTGCGCACATTCCATGCGCCTAGAATGCGGAGGAAAAATCTGTCCTTTCTTTTTCTTATGTGTCGCCCGCCGAAGTAAGGTACCCACCAACCGTGGTAAGCTGGTTAGGTAATGGTGGAGCAGGCAATGTTCAGGGCACCTTTTTTAGCCCCTTCCTCGTGCCATGGAGGTTAGCAGTGCTTTCCTAAAGAGGGCTGCTCAGTCACTCATGGGGCTTCCGAATCCCACTGCTGCTCCAATCAGTGGAAGACGACCATATGGCCTGAGACGCCTGTGTGTAGGTCTACGACTGCCAGCGTACCCACGCCTGCCGCTTCGCCGCTCGCCCATCGCCATAGGACTTGTTGTGAGTGGATGGATGAGTGGATGAAAGAGTGACTTGCGCAGTGATTTGGTTTAAAGTGAGGAAGAGTTGCGCAATTCGTCGACCTCACTCTCTCGCCTGGGTCCATCTGAATCCAGTGACGAGACAAGTCAAGACGACTGGAGATGAAGTCAGGTGCAGTGGATGACCAGGGCTTTCCACGTGCCTTGCCGTGCTCCTTACGCTCCACAACTCACCGTTTATAATGGGTGGGGTTTGAAAAAAAATGGTAATCGCCGTCATGCCACAAGGCCTTCGTTGAACACAACACTGGGTACTTCCCTGAAGGCAAGGAAATTTTCTTCCGCGCAGTCTATCGAATCCAGTCTTCGCATGCATGGGTAGGCAGACCCTAACTCACCGAAGGTTTATAACCAGTCGGCTACCATCACTTAGTTTAGCCGGCCTGTCAAAGCCGTTTCCCCGGGGGGTGGCCGCTGTCGCATGCTGATAGCTACGAGGAGCCACAGGTGAGAGCTGGATGCCAGGTTTGGACCAATGGTGACCGAGCTGCCATGAAAAGGGCATGACAGCTCCTTCACCAGAGGTACGTTTGATATACGTAGTGATGATAACCTTAAAGTGTTTAGTTAACAGTTTTAAATTGCTTTTTAAAATAATAAAAATAAGAGTTGTTAATTGCAAAACAGTATTGAACGTTTTTATCATTTAGATTATTCCCCACCATGTCTCGCATGAAGCTATTTCTCTTGATTACGGTAAATGGAGCATTCAAAAGTCAAACTAAAGCACTACCACAGCTCCTGTCATTGGAAAGGTATTTCACCTAATATCTTGCAGAGTCAAATGAATTAGGGCATGAGAGGCTCCAGCTTTTTTTTAGGTGTTGTTTAGTGTGTGCAAAGATGTCGGCACTGAGACTGCGAGGCTGTCTTCCTCTCTAAAATGGAGCTTCAGCCTCATGCGACGGTTGTCGAGAGTCCTTGTTAATGCTACAAATGGTGTGGTCTTATTTAATATGGCCTCAGTGGGATTTATTTTCTTAAGGTGAGAAGCGGGAGGCAATTTTCAGTCAAAACAGCAGAGACATGAAAATTTGGAATAGTCTATAGTCAGGTTAAGTATGTGCATTTTCATTGAAGCCTGTGATTAATAACGAAAATAGCATTTCTATGTAGCTCCTCCTCTTAATTGAAATTTTGCCTCGTTTTGGCGAGGCGCGCTCCGTTCAACATAGTCACAGATTCCGTTGGTTATATTAATGCGCATGTCCAAACATAAAAGATCTTGCGGTCTAGGCATTCTGTTTGTTTTTAAAAAGGTGATGAGGAAGATGAGATGGCACTTAACAGCTGACCATTATTGCCTCTGCTCGTCCACCATCTTGGTCTACCGTGTTCAACCTAAGATTTGGTTATAATAAGGGTATTTAATGTAACTTTATTTTTAGTTTTGTATTTAGCTAACTATTGTCTTTGGCAGTTGATGGTTTTAATTTATATTAGCATTTCTTATTTTTAAGTCTTGTTTTTTGTTTGTTTGTTACTTCTTTGTCTTTCCTTCCATTATGAGTAGTCAATAATTTTGTTTTTCTTTAATGGTTTGTTAGTTTTTGTTGATTAATTTCTATTTGGTTGAATTTCTTTTCTGAAGTATTATTATTGTTAATATTATTACTAAAATGTCACTGTTATTAACCTTATATGTTTTCCTTTGTTTTGCGTATATATCGTTTAATTATTGATTGGGCTTCCCCTGGGGCATCTATACTTAAAACATTATCACCTGTCATGTCTATATTGTGATTTCTAAAGTATCTTTTTAATTCTAGCCTCTGTTGCTCGTACTTTTTACATTGGATCAGGTAGTGGTCTATGTCATTTTCTTCCTGACATTTTTGGCAGTGTGGTTCCTCTGTCATAAAGTACGCTGCACCGAGACGGAGACATCACAGCTTTTTGTTCGAGTGTACTTTTAGTTCTTCTCTGACCTGGCACGTCCTTGTTGGTTCTTTCAGAAGTTTGAATGCATGTCTGCCTTTACTACTGTCCTTTCATGTTGTCTTCCATTCCTCGTTTATGGTTAGCTTCACCTGGCTCTTAATCTCTGATTTTCCAATTCCTGCTCTTATATTGTTTTTACTTAGTCTTCCATATTTGGCAGTCTGGTCTGCCAACTCGTTACCAGCTATACCTACGTGTGCTGGAACCCACGCTAGCCTCATTCTGCAACATCTGTACCCTAGTGATGTATTAATTGCAAGAATTTCTTCCTTTATGTCTAGTCGGCTGCATTTACCTGGGTATTCTAGAGCTTGTAGTGATGACAGTGAGTCTGTAAATATCGTAACTGCTTCTGGCGGATTATCTTTGATTATTTTTAAACATTTTAGAATTGCTACCATCTCTGGAGTAAAAATCGAAGCCCCTTCAGTTACACTGTAGTTCTTCTTGATTCCCCACTGTGGTATTACTACTCCTGCATATAGTTGCCCACTATCACCCTTGGATCCATTGGTGTAAAAAGACAGTCTTTGCTTTGTAAGTTGATTTATGAACTTTGTTATTATCATTTTGGCTTCCTTATCTTCTACGTAGAACCTAGAAGATTAGGCATACTGTTGTTGTTGTTGTTGTTGTTTTGAAGAGGTGATGGGTGGAGAGCGGGCACTTAACAGCTGACCGCTATTGCCTCTTCTCGTTTCATCTTGGTCTACCCTGTTCAACCTGAAAATTGGTTATAATTGGGGTATTTAGTGTCATTTTATTTACTCATTTTGTATTCGTTTAAAATAACTTGTCTTTTGCAGTTGCTGATTTTAATTTATATTAGTATTTGTCCATTTTATTTTCTCGTTTGTATTGTTTATAGATAACTATTGTCCTTTACACTTGGTTTTAATTTGTATTAGTATTTTTTCTTTTTGAGTTGTTTTTTTTTTTAAGCATACCATGTCTTAGAATCCACTTTATTAAACTGAGTATAAATTAAGCGACAACATATTTACATAGTAAAACAAACGGAAATGCTACATAAAACTATTTTTGTTTTTGTTATCTTCACTTAAAGTATAAGTATTGAATTAATAGTTTTAAAAATTGCGTTGTAAAATAAAATAAAAATTGGTTATTGTTAACTACAATAATACATAACGTTTTTATCATTTGGATTATTTCCATAGATTTCTAGCATGAAGTTATTTTCTTTGATTCAGCCCCAACGTACACATATTTTTTTTTTTTTAACTATGAAAATGCTTTTAAAATTGTTTCTGTCGAAAATGCAATAATCTGCTAAGAAATATATATATATATATATATATTTCTTAGCAGATATATAAATACACACACCTATATGATATATATATATATTTCTTAGCAGATATATAAATACACACACCTATATGATATATATATATATTCATACAATGAAAGATAGTCATACCAAGTGAATCCTTCTTATCTTACAAGCATCAACTTATAAAAGTCTTTAACATCTTGGTTGTGTGTTTTATTCTTTACTAAGCATCTGTTTTATTGCTACTGTTTATCTTATGTAATTATGTTTTAACACGAGCAAGTAACCCGCCAACGCCTGACGGAAAATAACTATGCTGCGCTATTTCTGCTTCATGTCCAGAAGACGGCATTTATTTTCCTGTGGTCATTTCATTTAATTCCATTCCATTTCAACTTCATTGGATTTTTGTGTTGTCAAACTTATTATGCCTTATGGTCAATAGTCAAAGCACCATAAAAAAATTGATGACCTGCGTACTCTTTTAATGTGTAGTCACGTGTGAATGAGTGCCATTACCGTATTTTCCCAAAAAATGCGACATAAAAAGATTGGAAGGCATGCGCTTTCTTTTAATGGGTATTCAATCTAGTTATCATAGTGCAAACGCGCCTTTTGCTGAAAAGCTAGTGGGAGTTATTTCTAGGTTACAGACGATTCAGTAAAACAGTTAGCATACGGGGGACATAATATGATTGTATCCTTCTACTGCTTTCACTTATGCTCTCCTCAAAGAGATACAAAATGGTATACCTTCATGAAAGTAGATAACGATTACTTGATAAAAAAATCAAGGAAGTTAAAGATTATCTAATATAACATCAAGAAGTTAAATATTGTCCGATAACACATCCAAGAAGTTAAAGATTATCTGATAAAACAGACATTCATAAACAGATGCTTGCGTAGAATAGAAGGATTGAACTGGTACGACAAAATCACAAATGTGAAACAGATGACAAAAATTAGAGGTTAGAGGTAAGAGGTTAGAGGTTAGAGTTTAGAGGCAGACCAAAAAAAAAAAAAAAAACATACACACTGAGAAGAGAGTTGGATACAGAAGTGAAACTGATTAAGAAAACTTGGAAAGAACTTGAGCTGTTGGCACGTGACAGGAGAACTTGGCATGTGACAGGAGGACTTGGCATGTGACAGGAGGACTTGGCATGATTTGTTGAAAGCGTATGCTCCTTGGGGAGCTAAACGGTATTGATTGAATAAAACATCATAGAATTTATAGATTATCTAATAAAACATCATGGAATTTAAAGATTATCTAATAAAACGTCATAGAATTTATAGGTTATCTAATAAAACATCGTAGAATTTATAGATAACTTTGCTTAGGCCGGTCCCAAGCCCGGCTGAAAAAGGAGAAGGGCGGCCTGCATGGAGGCCGTAAGGAGGCAGCCCCTCCACCATGCAAAGGCACAACAGGTCAATCACTTGTTTGCTTTAAATCATGATTACGCGAAATACAAGAGAGAAAACCAGACTGATTCTAAAGGTGACGAACTGGAACGGACTACGGACTACGACTTATGGAACTTGCAACACAAGAAGTATAAATGGGAACGAAGAGGAGCTGGTGGAAGAGATGAGGAAAGCAAAACTAGAAATCCTGGCTATAACGGAAACGAAGAAAAAGGGACAAGGAGTCATGGATCTCGATGGCGACACGCTGCTCTAGAGTGGTGTACCCACATCTGAAAGAGGTAAAGGGGGTGTGGGTTGCATTGTGGCAAAAAACCAAGAAGATAGTATCAAGGGATGGAACTTTGTCTCGGAGCGCATTATGGTTGTAAAACTAAAAAAAGGAGAAACCATAGTCAACCTGGTCATAGTGTATGGGCCAAATGAGGATGAGAGAGCAGAGGTCAAGGAGGAATTCTTTGAGCTGCTTCAAAGGACAGTGGATGACTGCCTAAATGAAATTATCATGCTCGGAGATTTCAATGCCAGAGTTGGAAATGACCATGCTAGATGGGGTGGAGTTATCGGAAGATATGGAGGAGATACTCTCAATGACAATGGAAAGCGACTCCTTAGATTCTGCAGTGAGCAGAATCTGATCATTACAAAAACAAATTTCCACCATAAGAGCATACATGCATACACTAGATGTGAACCAGCAAAGAATGAGAAGTCAGTGATCGACTATGCCATTGTTAGGAGGAGCTGATTCAAGTATGTCCGGGATGCTAGAGTTTAGAGGGGGCCAGAGATTGGAAGTGATCACTACCTGCTAAAAATCAAAAGAACAACTGAAAGAGTTGCTCAGCCTAGGAACTGTCCAACATCGCGGAAGAAACTAAGTAAACGAACGGGAGAAATGAGCATTGGGACTTACAAGCTGAGAGAGCCAGAAATTAAGACCAGATATCAGGGACGTATTGCTACAGTGGTGAGAAACACAGAAGAACAACATGATGACATGGAAACCCTCTGGCTTAAATTCAAGGACATCATAAAGACAGCTGCTGTAGAAGCATGTGGTGAAGTCCGACTTGGGAACAAGTGAAAGAGGACACCATGGTGGACAGAGGAAGTTAAAGAGAAAATAAGAGAGAAAAAAATGGCATGGAAACAATACTTAGGAGATAAAAACAAAGCAGGACAAATAGAGAAATATAGAGAGTATATGACACTCAGAACAGAAGCAAAGAACAAGGTGCTAGCAGCAAAACAGAAGTCCTGGGAAGAATTTGGAGAGAAGCTAGAAAAAGATGCGCAAGAAAACCAGAAATTGTTCTATAAGACCCTAAAGAACATGAGGAAGGAAAAACAATACCCTCTTAAATTTATAAAGGACAATCAAGGCAAATTTCTTACTGCCCCGAAGGAAGTAATGGAAAGATGGAAAAAAATATTTCTCAGAACTCCTTGATGGTGAGCAGGGTCAAGCATCAGAAATAATAACCACTAGCACAGAAGAGAAAACCAATGATGGTGAAGATGACATAAAGATGGAAGAACTGAAGGCAGCACTGGAGAAAATCAAGATGGAGAAAGCAATAGGGCATGATGGTAAAA
The DNA here is from genome assembly GCA_024509875.1 of Oreohelix idahoensis. Lineage (NCBI taxonomy): Eukaryota > Metazoa > Mollusca > Gastropoda > Stylommatophora > Oreohelicidae > Oreohelix > Oreohelix idahoensis. Next base: position 65,218 of record JAMPIV010017038.1, read on the forward strand.
CACCAGAAATGGTTAAGTACATGGGAGCAGCCGGCGACCTGTTACTCTTAAAGGTCCTAAAGGCAGCGTGGTGCAACAAGACCATACCAAAGGATTGGGAGATTGCCACCATAACACCGATTTTCAAAAAGGGTGACAATCGACAATGTGTAAACCATAGAGACATATCCCTTCTCAGTGTCCCTGGTAAAATCTATTCTAGATTCCTAGAGCAGAGACTCAGACCCATGGCTGAGCCACAATTGGATGAGGTCCAGTGTGGATTCCGAGCACACCGAAGTACTCAAGACTTAATCTTCACACTCAGACAGCTGAGTGAAAAAGGCCCTTGAGTATAAGAGATCTATCTTTGTTTCATAGATCTGGAAAAGGCGTTTTACAGGGTCCCCTGGAGCAAACTTTGGGACTGTTTGGCAAGGAAGAACATTCTAGTACCTCTGATTCATACTATACAGAGCTTCTACAAGTCTTGCAGAAATTATGTGAGGACAGCAAACCATAAGTCAGAAGAGTTCAGGACCACCACTGGTGTAAGACAAGGTAATATCCTGTCACCTTATATTTTCATACTCCTCATGGACGATGTCATCGAGGCATGTAAGGATAAAACTAGAAAGTATTCAGTGGGGTACTGGAAGATGAGACAGGTCTGTATTTCAGAGCTGGCATTTGCTGCTGATGTTGCCCTGATTGCTAAATCAGAGGCACATCTTCATTCCAATCTGCAGATCTGGACAGAATAGCTGGAGAAGACAGGGATAGTCATCAGCAGCTCTAAAACAAAAAACCATGGTAATTTCACGAGAGGAAAGAAGGCATCGGATTAAGCAGGGAGAACAGGTCCTGGAGCGTGTTACCACTTTACATACCTCGGAGTTGTTATAGACCGGAAGGGAGGCATCAAAGAAGAGTTGGCCACTCGAAAAGCAGCAGCTGGGAGACTTTTTCAGGCCATAAATCGAGGATTCCTCAGCAAGAGAGAGGTTGGTAAGAAAACGAAGATGGCTGTATACCGCTTCACCTATGTCCCAGTCTTGACGTATGGATGCGAGTTATGGGCGATGACTACAACCCACAAAAGCCAGATCCAAACCTCATAAATGTGGTATCTGAGGAAGGTGGTTGAAGAAACAAGAAGAGACATGGTCCGCAACCAGACGATACGTCAGGACCTAAAATCCCACCCCTGCAGACCCAAGTAGAACATTCCCAACTAAGATTTTTTGGCCATGTCTACAGAATGGGAGAAGATCGGCTACCACGACAAGCATGGGAAACTAAGAGCCAGGGATCCAGACCTCCAGGACGACCCAGAGTCCGCTGGGATGACAACATTAGACAATCTTTGAAGGACCGAGGACTAGAATGGAACCAATCCAGGAGGAAGACAGCCGATAGGATAGTCTGGCGCTCTCTCTTCCAAACCTCTACACCTGACGGTAGAAGGGGAACGTCTAAGTATGTAAGAAAGAATTTATAGATTATCAAATGAAACATCATACAATTTATGGATTATCTAATAAAACATCGTAGAATTTATAGATTGTCTAATTAAACATCTTAGAATTTATGCATTATCTAATAAAACATCGTAGAATTTATATATTTTGTAATAAAACATCGTAGAATTTATAGATTATCTAATAAAACATCGTAGAAGTTAAAGATTATCTAATAAAACATATAATGTTGTCATAAAATTAACAGTGATACAACGTAAAAATATCTCCAAAGGATAAAATGTAGGGATAAAAAGAATGCGTAAGTTACTAGAAGGCATGATCGCCCACGCCGCGGGTCATCACCCGCCATGGAAATTAAATTGCTAGAACGGTTACCATTTGAACGGGATGAGAACGGCGGATCAAAAAGGAAAAAATATGACTGAAAAATTGCGTGAAACTAGCAAGGCTAAAAAGATGCAATTGGGGGGGGGGGGGGGGGAAGGGGGGGGGGGGGGGGGGGGGGGAGAAACGGAGGAAAAGTCACGTCCCCAAGTTGACACAAGGTAACGAAATCGACAAAAGGGACCATAGTTATTATACGCAACAGTCATTTTTTGGACGCTTTTGCAATATTTTGTCCTTTATTTGAATGCAGCGGCACACGTTTCACAGAAGATTCTAGAAAATATTTCGAAAAAAAACAACTAACCTTGAAAAGTAACTTTTTCTTAATAATGATGTTAGGAATATAAAACCTAGCTGGCCGGATGGCCCATTTTGAGCAGTGAAATAATATCCTTTTATTTATACAGACGGATAGATAATAATGAAGACATTGACAAAAGACTGTGTTGTTCACATCAGCGAAAGACTGCATTGAATCAAACATGTCACTAATTTGCACAAAAACCGCGACCTTGAGACTCAAGTGTCCAAATCTAGTTAGAATGAAAGAGAGGGACATTGGTGGGAGCTGTGGCTAAAAATAACTTTAAAGACAAAATTTGTAGAGGGGACGGATAGGTTGGTTCAAAAACCAAGTACGTTTTTTGTGAAAACGCAAGTAGAGACGGACGGACTAACAGATAAAAATCCATACTTGACTGAAGCATGACTGAAATGACTTTAGTGTAGGAAATTTGAATTTGAAAAAAACACAAGGCATTGATTGGCCACAGACAATCATATTATCAGCGCTCAGACGCGCTTTTTTGCCATTCCTCAATAGTTGTCCAGTGATAGACACAGTAAATTTTAAGTGTGGTGATTTCCAATGAAGTAAATTGAAATAAGTTCAGGGACGCCATACTATAGCCAGCAGCTCAGCTGAGTTTTGCTAGCATTTCTGTGTTCTTTATTCATAATCTGGTAAGATTGAAATTATTTCTTTGTATATTTTAAATATTGTTTAATGTTTCGAGTGATTTGATACTGCCATATCGAAATCTAGCCTTACAACAAGTAAGGATTTGCTCTAGACCCCCCGCCCTAGTTCAGGGTCTAGGGACAAACAACATATATAAACTCCAGCAAGGATTAGGAAGGACAGATCAAGTGTTGAGATCAGTGGAACATATCACCTATCCTATTCTATGGCAGGAAGCTAATAAACATATTTCGGAATATGTAGTCTGGGAGAACTTATCCTATGTGAAACCAACTTGGTAAGATGTGTTGTATGGTCAGAGAGATCTGACCCTGTCTAAGTGGTGTTATTGTAAATTGTTACGTGTAGAAGTGGCTCCTTAGGTAAGGTTCTGAACCTAAACCAATACTTTATTTCAGAGCTGTGAGTTTTTTATGTTGACACCAAAAGGTGGTGTCAAATGCTGGGTAAATAATTGACAGTGAGGACCCGTGCAGTGTCGCATCTCGGCAGAACAGCCTTGTATTGCCCCAAGCACGGAGAGGTGGGGCCACCCGATATATTGCCCCCAAGCACGGAGAGGTGGGGCCACCAGATTCCAGCACCAGAACTACTCTTTCAAAGTTACGTAAGCAGGCTGGTCTGCTGGATTTACACCAACTTCATAGACATAGCACCCAAAGTGAATTACTACTAAAACATCCCATTTCCTTCCATCATAAATGGACAATGTTTGGTAGGCATAGACAGGGAGGGATGAAGCCACCCCAACAGCACATCTATTCATCGTTCTCCCAGGGAAAATAAAATTATGAACTGTAGAAATATTAACTAATCGTGAAAATTGTATACGTACACACCTTTTATTTATCATGCCATTTATTCATGCCATTCACTCATAAATTCCAAAATCTTTCATATGTTCTGGCCAAAATAAAACCTTGGTTCAGAACAAATAAATTTAAAAAAGATTTACTTTCTAAAATTTCACCAGCTGAAGTTAGTTCATTGTGTTCTAAATTTTATTGATAATATTATATTATTTAATATCTGTGTGTGTGTGTTTGTATATGTCAATACAACACATTACATTCAGTACCCTAGATTTTAACGTAGCCACATTCATTAGAAAAAAAGATAGGTGTGAGGTCGTAGTGGTAGCAAGAAAGGCCTTCTGAAAATTCACAGCTACATTTTATCTCAGGAGCCTTCACAGCTGACCTCATACATCACACTTAGTAATATCACCATCATACAATACCATCAAAACCACTACAAATGTATAGATTATCCAATTAAGCATCGAAGAATTTATAGATTATCTAATAAAACATCTTAGAATGTATGGATTATCTAATAAAACATCATATAATTTATAGGTTATCTAATAAAACATAGTAGAATTTAAAGATTATCTGATAAAACATTACTGAAGTTGTAGATTATCTGATAAAAGGACAAAGACGTTAAAGATTACCTGATTATCTGACAAAAGTATGAATTCGTAGTAAATACAAATCTCACATAATTTTAATTTCCTTCGACAGTTTTATCAGTTATTTTATTACCACGTGATGACACGGTGGTGGTCAGTAGAATATGTTGGTCTAATTTCGTGATTTCGTTTAACAGTTTCGCCCGTTATACTACATCATTATTTTCTGAGAGAATGACAAAGTCGAGATTATGTTCAGAAAACGAAATACAATGAAGTAAGGGTCATATGTTGACCTTCAGATGGAGATAATGCTAATGAAACATTATTCGCAAAGAAGTTATAGACTGCCATATTGTTGGGCCTAAACAATGTGCAAGAGCTAAGAGGAGTGGCGTCACAGCGAACAACCTGGAGAGCACTGGTTTCTGCCTTATGCGCCGTGTTTGGTGCTTAAAGAATTTATTATTATTATTATATTGTTTACAGCAAATATTTTTTTAATGTGCATGGATCTGGCAACCTCACCATTAAAAACAAGTTGCCTCATAAACCACTAGTCCAAGAGCATGCTCTTGTTTGGTGTAGGCTTCCTGCATGTCACCAGTGGTAGTGGTGGCTCTACGCTTCGTAAAGAACACAAAATACAATGATGATGTGTAATGATGAAATACTTAATAATAGACTGTATGTTTAATTGTTTTACCAATATTTATTTTTGCCATTCAGTAGTTTGTTTTAACTCCGTCTTCACTCTTCCTCTCCCCTCCTCTTTTATTGCATACAGCGTTTTGTTGCTATGATACACGTATCCAGCAGTTTCTTATTTTCCTGTTAATTTATAACTCAGCGGTTATTTATATCACTGTTCTGTTTTATTTTTAATTGTTGTGCGCCTCTTTCTGAATATACCCCAAAGCAATTTTGACGAGTTGTCGTGTCTTTTCCTATAACCAGAATATTGTGCTTGTTTAATTCTTATCGCACGGCCAAGAAAAGAATAAATTCGTGACTATCCTATTGGTTGGTATTTTTAGAACAAAATGATCCAGAAATCGTGAATGCTAGTGTTCCTGATAACAAATCCAATATTCCACGGCATAGAGGATTTTTTTCTCGTTGTGTTTTCGTGTTTGTTTCAGTCTCCCGTTGATTGCACCGTGATGAAAACAACAAAAGAACAGCAATGGAGGATATTTGATGATGATGTTCCGTAACAAACTGAAAGTAATCATGTAAGATAAGCATGCGGAGATATATTTTTAAAATGAAGCTGACGAAAAGGCTGACTGTTAGAGACAGAAATAGTGAAAGAAAACAAAGATGGAAGAGCGTGGATAGTTAAATAAACTTGACACAAACACCAACTACAGATGTTAAGCACGTGGATGGAAAAAATGACAGACAAACAGAGAGGCATAGATAGATAGATAGATAGATAGATAGATAGATAGATAGATAGATAGATAGATAGATAGATAGATAGATAGATTGATAGATAGATAGATAGATAGATAGATAGATAGATAGATAGATAGATAGATAGATAGATAGATAGATAGATAGAACCAGGCAAAGTGCCAGTGGAACAAGAGATGAGAAGAAGACAATGGCTTTGGATATGACACATTCAGGAAACCAGTAGATAGCCTTACAAGGCAGTCTTCTTTTCTAACATCTCCAGAGTAAAAATAGAGTGAGGCAAAAAAACACACACACTTAGTAGAAGGTTAAAATGGTTTCGTTTGACCTAATAAGACTTACACTAACCACTTTCGTTAAACCCGACTAATTCGTTCATTTATCTCCCTTCAGCTCCCCAGTGAACATAGGCGAATGTATGCCAAGTCCTCCTGTCGCGTGCCATCAGCTCTGGGTCTTTTCATGTTATCTTCATGATGTAAATTGTTGTCTCCAGTTATCTTCTCCATGTGTTTGCAGTCTACTTCCACATCTCCTACCCTAAGGATTACAGAACAAGCAATGTCTGGTGATACTATTACCAGGTTTCCTCAGTGTGTATCCTATCTTTCACCAACGTCTTCTTCTCATCTCTTGTTCCACTGACACTTGTCTGGTTCTTGTCATCAGTTCCACATTGGTGACCTTGTCATACAATTTTAATCCTTCTATTCTATGCAAGCACGCATCTATGAACGTCACATAATACTGCCTCCTTACCTGATGGTCTTCTGTCTTGGATGACTGAGTGTTATGTGCTTTAGCTGACTTTTCCATAATGTTTGGGTTGACGTTTTAGAGGCTTACAATTTCTATAGGACGGGTTAGTATGTCCCATGTCCAACCCTCCTTAGTCGTTTTTTACAACATACATGTTAGTTTATAATGTTACTGGTCGTGGCTCCCTGGCAGGCCCCGGTAACATACAAGTGGCCCACTAAATAGTATTACTGTTTATGAAAAATTGTCCCGTGTAATACCCCGGGGGGTGTCTGTGACGAAACAAAGAAAGAAAAGGACTACTGTATCTTCAAGCATGTCGTAGAAGGTGATTAATATGAAGTTATGCGTGGGTATGGCAACCGCATCATTTTAACACGTTGCCACAGAAACCACCGTTGCAAGACCACGTGATTGAGACTTCCTGTAAGGGAACCAGCTAGACTGGGGGCTCCATGCTCCAAACGGTCCGCAAAAGAAAATGATGGTGTTGATGATATTAAAAAATGTGTGTTGGAGATACACAAACACCTGCCCACATTTATCATTCATAAACTTACTGTTCGGTTTCTCTTTCTCACTCTGTCTCTATTTGACTCTCTCTCTCTCTCTCTCTCTCTCTCTCTCTCTCTCTCTCTCTCTCTCTCTCTCTCTCTCTCTCTCTCTCTCTCTCGTTCTGTTTCGTCAGCGTCGTAAGTATTTTATGAGGTGGGGTGATCAGTTCCTTTCCTCCTTGCACTTGCCATCTCTATCTCAAGAGCAGAGTCATGGACCCATTTAAAGCTGGGTTCTGGAGTGTGAAGCTATTTTTGCCGCAAGAGGATAGTATGTAATATGGGGTGTGCATTTTTTGTGTGGATAAAATATACTATTATTATGCGAAGGACGATTGGGTTTTCCTTGCGTTGTTTTTGTGTTTGTGTATCTGAGTTCGCGTGTGTGTATAGTATGTATAGTATGTATATGATTGTACACATAAATGTGTATGAAAGTTGATAATACATTTTTATGGATACGATCAATACATAATTTATTGAGTGTTTTTATTGACTATACACTACTGTTCTAACTGTATCTGCAAGTATTTATTAATTTTTCATTTATAGTTTTTTTGGTTTTTGCGTGTTTTATGTATTAGGTTTGTTATGTGTGCCAGCCTACGCACAAGCCGTTTGTGTTTCACTGTTATTTGTGTTTTATATATATATATATATATATATATATATATATATATATATATATATATATATATATATATATATATATATATATATATATATATATATATATATATATATATATATATATATATATATATATATATATAGGACAAAAGACATTCAAAAACCTATGTTAAGGCTTTCGCCAGGAACGAAACTAACAAAAACAGAAAGAAAAGAAATTTAAACAAAAAAACAAACAAAAACAATACATCTGATATTTTTCTTCACTCTACCGTTGACCACGGTAGCGCAGTGGTTAGTACACTGGCCTCCTAGCTCGATGGTTCATGGTTCGATCCCCAGTTGAGGTGTGATTTTTAGACCGCGAACGGCTCCGGGGTAGACCCAGCCTCATGAATTGGGTACCAGAGCAACTCTGGGAAGGTTAAGGCAGCCGGCGTGGTGCACACCTCTAGTGTGCCGATGGTCAAGAAAATATGGGCATGGCACCATATTCCCAATATGCCACAATGGGCGTGTAACGGGATCCCACCGTTGAAAACCGCCTTTCCTGCAGTCCTCCACATTTCTTATGTGTATGTGTTTGTACAGGATTTCCTATGCCATCCACTCAAAGTCTTTTCGTATATTCCTTATCCCTGTCATGTATTTCTCCAGTTCTCTTCTCCATGTATTTTTTAATCTCCCTGTATATCTGTTACCCTGTATATTCTAGAACAAGATATGTCTTGTAATGCTGTCAGTTGGTTGATACAACTGTCTTTGTCTTAGTATACTATAAAAAAAAAGTGCGCAGCGGGTATTTTTTCAAGTGAAACTTTCGCAGTTGAGTTGCGACCGGTAATTGTTACATCTCTCTCGTCACACTGGTCAAGTAGGTGAATAAAAAAGAAATAAGTACATTTTTTGAGTCTTTGTAAGGTATGCTTAAAAACTTGCAGAGATTATCTTACTTTTGTGATAGAAAGCATCCTCGTACCACATCATGGGGCCGAGAATAAATTTTTTGAAAAGGGTACAATCTTTTATGGACACCCTGTATATATCTAAATACTCTACCCAGTTTCCAAAATAAGTGATATTAATCTACTTGCCAATTTTGTTTTCCATAATAATTAACTACATAAATGCCCACGGATAAGATTATAATCTACATGTCAGGTTAGCTACATGATACATATCTGCATATTTAAATAGGGACATGTTTACACTTACTCAGTGACCTAGTCAAATGGTGTTTATTTACTCACCTACCTAACCACATGGTACTCACTATCCTAGCTCCATGGTACTTGTGGGCTCACTCGCTCACGCACTCACTATCCTAGCTACATCGTACTTGTGTACTCACTCATTCACCCACTCACTATCCTAGCTACATCGTACTTGTGTACTCACTCATTCACCCACTCACTATCCTAGCTACATCGTACTTGTGTACTCACTCATTCACCCACTCACTATTCTAGCTACATCGTACTTGTGTACTCACTCATTCACCCACTCACTATCCTAGCTACATCGTACTTGTGTACTCACTCATTCACCCACTCACTATCCTAGCTACATCGTACTTGTGTACTCACTCATTCACCCACTCACTATTCTAGCTACATGGTACTTGTGTACTCACTCATTTACCAGCACACTATCGTAGCTACATGTGTACTCAAGGACACCCCAACTCACTATCCTAGCTACATCGTACTTAGGTACTTACTCTTTCACCCACTCACTATCCTAGCTACATGCGTGCTTGTGCACTTACTCACTATACTAACAACATGGTACTTGTGCACTCACTCACTCACGATCCTAGCGACGTGGTACGTGTGTAATCACTCACTCACTATCCTAGCGACGTGGTACTTGTGTAATCACTCACTCATTATCCTAGCGACGTGGTACTTGTATAATCACTCACTCGCTATCCTAGCGACGTGGTACTTGTGTAATCACTCACTCACTTTCCTAGCGACGTGGTACTTGTGTAATCACTCATTCACTATCCTAGCGACGTGCTGCTTGTGTTATCACTCACTCACTATCCTAGCGACGTGGTACTTGTGTACTCACTCACTCACTATCCTAGCTACATGGTACTTGTGTACTTACTCACTATCCTTGCTACAAAGTACTTGTGTACTCACTCACTCACTATCCTAGCTACATGGCACTTGTGTACTCACTCACTCACTATCCTAGCAACGTGGTACTTGTGTAATCACTCACTCACTATCCTAGCTACATTGTACGTGTGCACCCACTCACTATCCTAGCTACGTGGTACTTGTGCACTCACTCACTATTCTAGCAACATAGTACTTGTGTACTCACTCACTCACTATCCTAGCTACATGGTACGTGTACTTTTTACTTACTACTCTGGCTACAAGGTACTTGTGTACTCACTCACTCACTATCCTAGCTACATGGCACTTGTGCACTCACTCACTATCTTAGCTACATGAGCATGTGCACTCACTCACTATCCTAGCTACATGGTACTTGTGCACTTACTCACTATCCTAGCGACATGGTACTTGTGTACTCACGCACTATCCTAGCTACAGTGTACTTGTGTACTCACTCACTATCCTAGCTACAAGGCACGTGTGTACTCACTCACTATTCTAGCCGCATTGCGCTCACTCACATACTAGTTTAGCTCTAATGCACTTGCGTATTCATTCACTAATCTAACGATAAGGTACTTGTATACTGACTCACTATCCTAGCTACATGATATACTCAATCACTCAATATTCTAGCCACAAAGTACTAGTGTACTCACTAACTTCCTAACTTAGTCCCACGGCACTTTTGTATTAATTCGCTAACCTTATTACATAGTACTTGTATTCCCACTCAATCATTAACTTAGTCAATTGGTACTTATGTATACCTTCACTAACCTATCCACATGGTACTTGTGTACTCACTAACTATCTTAGCTGCAGTGTATACTCATTTCATCATTCACTAGCCTAGCCACATGTATTATGTACTCACTAACTATCTTAGCTGCAATGTGTACTCAGTTCATCATTGACTAACCTAGCCACGTGGTACTTGTGTACTCACCATCTTAGCTGCAAGGTACTTATGTAAACAATTCAAAACGAACCTAACCTCATGGTACTTGTGTACTCACTCAGTCACTAACCCAGCCACATCTTACTGGTGTACTCAGTAACACAATTACTAACCTAGTCCGATGGTGCGTGTGTATCCTATCACTCACTCACTAACTGAAATCTAGCCACATTGTATTTAAATTAACTAATCTTAATATGGTTATTTACTTAACTACTTAACCATGTGGTACTTGTGTACTCATAGACCTAGCCGCACGTGCTTAGGTATTTATTCACTCAGATACCGCCGTAGGGGAGTACAGTGTTGGGGATTTCACTTCTCATCCCAAAACCCGGAGGCCATAACTTTCCCTACAGATGGTGAACTTTTGAACTTCTTTCTTGTCGGCGATGTTGTGTGATACCGTTCCATTGACTGCCTCTTGGATTCTGGTTCAAAAACATGAACCCAAGTCTCATCACCTGTCACAATATTCGATAAAAACTCTTCTCCTTCAGTTTCGTAACGGTGCAGGAGGTTGATGGCTATGGTTTTCCTTGTTTCTTTATGTCTGTCTGTCAACATTCTGGGTACCCACCGTGCACAAACTTTTGAATAACTCAGGTCTTTAATGATGTTCTGGACACTGCCTTTACTAATGGACAACATGGAAGAAAGTTCATCCAGTGTTACCCGACGGTCATCACGAATGATGCCATCAACTCGATGAATGTTGTGTGGCGTCACTGCGGTAGACGGACGGCCAGTCCGCTTTGCGTCAGCCTTTGAGGATTGACCTACTTCAGCTTCGTCACAACGATGTACCCAACGTCGGTCAGTGTTAACAACCACTGTTGAATCTCCATAAACATTCTTCAAACGTTCGTGGATGCGAATTGGGGTCTCGCCTTCAGCATTGAGGAATTCTATGACATAACGTTGTTTTAACCAAACGTCTTTGGCAGCCATTTTTAAACTGTTACAGTGGTGCCACCTGTTACTGAAACAGGTTGGTAATGCTATACAGTGCAGAAGAGTGTTTGAGGAATCCTGCTAAATTTACAAATTGCACACCGATGCAGTATTTACATACATAAAAAATAGGAGGCATTACTTTTTGACCTTCCCTCGTACTAGCCCCAGCTGTATGAGGTGTTGTGACCGGTTCCCTTCCTCGTTACCTTTGCCTTCTCTAACTCAAGAGTCGGGTACCCAATTTACAGCTGGGTAGAGTGGAACTTGTTGCTACCAAGTTTTGATCCCGCAACACGGTAACTTTGCAGAAGTATTTTAACTGTGTTAACCATCTCACCATGGTATCTCAACTCTTATGGCGTCCATTTGTTGATAACAGCTCATAGAGACGTATGTGGCTATTCTTTTTTTCCTTGCTATGTACGAAATAGAATTAACAAATTATTTGTTAACAATTAATACATCACATATTGAATAAATTAAATGAGCTACTTTGAAGCTGCAGCAGTACAGTCTTAAGGTATATAATGTCGGGAGTTACAAGGTCTGATCAAATTCCAACAGACTTTCTTGTGTGCAGGCCGATCATGGATAATTTCATTCCTGATCATATTTGTATTGTTACATTCTATAAACGCAATTTTAAGTTGTAGACAAATAAAGAATATGATTTTGTGGATGTTGCGTTTTGCATATGTTATGCCAAGGTTGGAATCATTCGGGAAGTAGGGGTATAACCATATATTTTATGATAAAACCAGTCCACGTTTTAAGTTGTAGACAAATAAGGAATATGATTTTGTGGATGTTGCGTTTTGCATATTTTATGCCAAGGTTGGAATCATTCAGGAAGTAGGGGTATAACCACATATTTATGATAAAACCAGTCCACGTTTTCGTCGGACGGAAGTAAACATGAAATTAGGTCAGGTCTGCAATATGAAGCAAGGCTTGGAGTCGTCGACACGTCAAGGTTGTCCTAACTTCATTTGTGTTCATTGACTGTTGATTATTACTGATTATTGATTTTTTTGGACATTGATGCAGCCACAACAGACCAATATGTGCATTGCTGCTTTGACTACGGGACTACTTGTCCGTTATCTGAGAATGGATAACTACGCAGTTATTCCTAGCGGAATGGTACAAAATCTGTCGATTCAGGAGAGAGTGTAGCGTCGTTTATTTACTAATGTGCGTTGGTCTAAAAATATAAACATTATTACTTTTTATATATTCCCTCGATCACGTGTCCCAGTAGCGTGGCGCAGTGACGTAAAAGGTTGCCATATTGACAATAGAAAACGGGTTGTATTGATAGTCGGAAGGGAATGTTATCAAGATGGCTGGATGAAATCCGACACAAAACTACATGGAATCAAGTCGCGATCACCGGTTTTGTTTAATATATATCTTATTTTGCGTAGGCTGTATTTAAAACAGTTTATAAAATTGAAACCTCAAATTAAAACAGTGAAGTTGCGTGCGATTATTATGTTACCAAACTGTAGGCAGCATTTATTAAAATGCATTTCTCCGGGCATCCAGGAAAAGACTTGTTCAGAGTTTAATATAATAGACCTGGAAATTGGTTTTAAATTAAGCTTGGTAATATTAGATTAATTTTGTTCATTTTTAAGCATACCCGTAATTTTTAGATTTAGTGATTGTTCAAAACGCGTGTATATAGATTTAGGTGACATATAAAAAAAAAATATAGCACCGATTCTTGAAAAATGTGTTCTATTGTTGCCAATGCAAGTTTGTGATGTGGGTAAATGTCACACGTAAAGAATTCGTGGGTCCAGTTACATTTTAATTCTTAAATTTATTTTTTTTAACACTTACTTTTTATGTTTAGATTATCGTCATTTTCATCATTATCTTTGAGCTCCGTGTGGAGCACAGGCCTTCAACAAATACACTCAAATCTTCCTGACCTGTGCCATCGGTTCCAATTCTTTCCTTGTTTTCTTTATGCTTTTCATGTACGTATTCAGTCCCCTTCTCTATGTGTTTTTAATCTCCCTACATTTCTCTTATCATACGCATTTCACAATAAGGACTGCCTTGTAATGTTATCAGCTCATTTTCGTCATGTGTATCCTATATAAATCTAGCGTCTTTTCTCGTACATCTTGTTGCACTGGTTGTTTGTTTGTTTGTTTTTGTTCTTTCCTTACATTCCTCTTTATTAATCTTGCCATACCATTTTCATCCTTCTGTTTAAGTATTTACATTTACATTTTTAATACCTTTTATTATTTTGTTAAATATTAGGATATCATTTTAAATTTGTGTTCATAACGTACTTACTTGGTCGTTGATCTTCTACCCTGGGATGTAGAGGTTTGTCAGAGAGAGCGCCATACTATCCTGTCAGCTGACTTCCTCCTGGCCTGGTTCCAATCGAGTCCTCGGTCCTTCAGAGATTGTCTAATGTTGTCCTACCAGTGGACTCTGGGTCGTCCTGGAGGTCTGGATCCCTGGCTCTTGGTTTCTCACATTTGTTGTCTTCCATTCTGCAGACATACAAAATTAAGATTATATCAGAGCTGTGTGCTTTCTGTGCTTCTCTATGGCGCGGAGAGCTGGAGAGTTACAGAGAAGGAAATGTCGAAATTGTTCTCTTTTCACACAACATGCCGAAGAAAAATTCTCCGAATCTTTTGGCCGAATACCATCACCAACCAAGATCTGCTTACTCGGAGCAAGCAAGAGGACATGCGCACCATCATAGCTGGCAGACGCTGGAGCTGGGTTGGCCATGTCTTTAGAAGAGACCCCAATGCCATCACAAGAACAGCTATGCTATGGATCCCTGAAGGAAAACGAAAGAGATGCCGACCAAAAACAACTTGGCGGAGGACTGTGAAGGCTGAGTTGCAAAGAATGAACCAGAGTTGGGGCACTGTACGAAGGATGGCCGCCGACCGAGCAAAGTGGAATCAATTTGTTGTTGCCCTACAAGACGCCACAGGCGTAATGGCCACTGACTGCTTTGACGGTCGGCGGCTAAGGATCAAAGAAGAAGAAGAAATATTCTGCAGACATGGCCAAACTATCGTAATTGGGACTGTTTAACTTGGGTCTGCAAGAGCTTGGTTTTAAGGCCATGGCATATCGTCTGGTTGCGGACCATGTTTCTTCTTGTTACTTCAACCACCTTCCTCAGATACCTCATTTTTGAGGTTTGGGGCTGGCTTTTGTGGGTTGTAGTCATTGCCCATGACTCGCATCCATACGTTTTGTGGGTTGTAGTCATTGCCCATGACTCGCATCCATACGTCAAGACTGGGACATAAGTGGAACGGTGTGCAGCCATCTTCGTCTTCTTGCCAACTACTGTTTCGCTGAGGAATCCTCGATTTATGGCTTGAAAAATTCTCCCAGCTGCTGCTCTTCGAGTAGCCAACTCTTCGTTGATGCCTCCTTTCTGGACTATGACAGCTTCGAGGTATTTAAAGTGGTTAACCTGCTCCAGGACTTATTCTCCCAGCTTAATCTGATGCCTTCTTTCCTCTCGTGGTATCACCATGGTTTTTTGTTTTAGAGCTGCTGATGACCATCCAGCTTTTCCTTCCAGACCTGCAGATTGGATTGAAGATGTGCCTCTCATTTAGCAATTAGGGCAACATCATCAGGAAATGCCAGCTCTGAAATACAGACCTGTCTCATCTTCCAGTACCCCACTGAATACTTTTTTGTCCTCTTCTTACAATCCTCGATGACGTCGTCCATGAGAAGTATGAAAAGATAAGGCGACAGGATATCACCTTGTTTTATACCAGTGTTGGTCCTGAACTCTTCTGACTTGTGTGTGTGGGGTGGGGGGAGAGACTATGTGTGATTAATGAATAGAAAGCTCGAAGCATTGTCAAGCTAAAGTATTATTTTTAGCGTTCATTAAATGTTTATCTTTTTTGCCCCAGTTCGTCTGTTGTTGTCATGCGTTCTTAAGGCCAGCGGTAGGTAACCCAGGGTCTGCGTTGATCTACTTTAGAAACACCGAGCTCTCCAAAGCGCTACCTTGATAAAAGGACGTATGTGTTCTGGTTTCAGAATATCTGGAATTTTGAAATAAGAACTGTTGATATGTAACTGTTATCTCTGCTGCACAATCTGCTTTCTGTTATTCCATCGACAGAGAGGTGGAGAATTCAAAGTAAATGATAGTTTACTTAGTGTCAGTTTCACTTCAAAGTGAAGATTGCTTGAACTATCGTATGTAGTTTACCAATCAAATAGTTTGGTTTGGTTTGGTTTGGTTTTAAGGACCATCGTCATTGAACACAGACAATGCTACAAGTGCTCCTATCTCCTGCCCTAGATCACACAAGGAGCATCTCAGCAAAGTGCACGATCTCCGTGTGTGTATATACAGTAATCAGGCATTCTATAAATATTTTTGTAGTGGGTAGATTTTCTAAGTTTTAAATTTTATCAGGGCAGCGGCGGTACGGCCAACTCTTTACGATTTTCAACTGCCGAGGATTTTTAACGTGTGCAACTCGCACACTGAACCTCCCTTTTTTCACCCTTATCCGAGAAGGCTAGGCATCCGATCTCACTACCCAGGAGATCAAGGGGGAGTATAACATCATTAGGAGCCACTGGTTGTGAAAAACATTTCTATCAAATATGTTCCATGTACTGGGAGCGAACCCGGTATCTTTAGAATAAGAGGTGCACATCATACCTCTTAGCCCCTTCGACAACCCTACGAATGAAATAAAATTTAGTAAACTGCCTCGTGAGATTTCACTGGAAACGTAGAACAAGTACCATTAATCCTGGGGAAATTAGCCAGTTGAAGACGGTTAGTCTAAAATTTCTCTAACTTAAAATTTTTGTTTCTTGTCCGTCACCTACAGATCTACTAAATTATTCACTGTGATCTACCGGTAGAGGCCATTAACCTGTTGTCGACCCTCTGCTTTAGACTAACAACCAAAATATTCATCTTTATTCTTGTTGGCCAGAAACAAAATGGATGTTTATATTGAAAATAATCTCCACCAGACCATAAGGTCTTCTACATTTGGACATGTGTCTTAATATAACCGAAGGATCCTGTGTCTATGTTGAATGAGCACGACTCACAAAACGAGGCAAAAAAATTTTCAAGATATTTATAATTTTAAAAGGCTGATGTGATGACAACAGTTGGTTGTTTTTGGCTATGTTATGGATCAAAATTGTTTGTTAATTTTGATTGATTTTAACGATCACGTGATAACAAATATGGGTTGTTTTTAACGATGATGTGATGAGAAAAGTTATATTTTTTTTTAAGGTTGATGTGATGACAAAATTTTGTTGTTTTTTTACCTTGATGCGATAGCTAAAGCTGGTTGTTTTTACTGTTGATGTGGTTTTAAACGACGTGGTTGTTACAAAAGTTATTTCATTTTTTTTCAATGATAATGTTGTGACCAAAGATATTTTTGGTTCCAACGATACCGTTATAATAAATGTAGTTTTTTAAAGCGTTGACATAATAACAAAAGTGTTTTAAGCGATGACGCAATAACAAAAGTTTGTAGGCGATGACGTAATAACAAATGTTTTTTAAGCGATGGCGTAATGACAAAAGTGTTTTAGCGATGACATAATGACGAAAGTATTTTTAAACGGTGACGTAATAACAAAAGTTTTTAAGCGATTACAAAATAACAAAACTTAAGCGATGACATAATAACAATAGTTTTTTTCAGCCATGACGTAATAACAAAAGGTTTTTTTAAAGCGGTGACTTAATGACAAACGTTTTTAAAGCGATGACTTTATGACAAAAGTGTTTTTAAACGATGACGCATTAACAAAAATTGTTTAAGCAATGACGTAATAACAACAGTTTTTAAGCGATGACGTAATGACAAAAGCGTTTTTAAGCGATGACGTAATGACAAAAGTTTTTTTACATCATAACGTAATGACAATCGGTTTTTTTTACGATGGAGTTGAGTTATAAGAAAATTCGTTTTTTTTTTTAAACGATGACGGTATGAAAAAGGTTGTTTTTTAAGCGATGACGTTACGATAAAAGTTGTTTTTTAGGGATGACATTATGACAACAGTTGTTTTTTTAACGATGAAGTAATAACAAAAGTAATTGTTAAAGCGATGACGTTATTAGAAATGTTTTTTAACGATGACGTAATAACACACGTTTTTTTAAGCGACGACATAAGTTTTTTCTGCGATAACGTAATAGCACACGATTTTTAAGCGGTGACGCAATGACAAACGTTTTTAAAGCGATGACGTAATGACAAAAGTGTTTTTAAGCGATAGCGTAATGACAAACGTTTTTTTAAACGATGACGTTATGAGAAATGCAGATTTTAAGGGATTACATTATGAAAAACGTTATTTTTTTTAACGATGAGGTAATAACAAAAGTATGAGGAACTACAAATTACATATCCTGGGAATAAGTGAGAGCAGATGGACCGGGACAGGGAGAATAAAAACAGCTACAGGGGAAACAGTACTTTACTCTGGTAGAGAGGATGGTCAGCACAACGAAGGTGTAGCCATTATCCTGACAAAAGGAATTGAGAGGTCTTTACTGGAATGGAAACCCATCAACAACAGACTGATAAGAACAAGACTGAGAGGGAGATTCACCAACACCCCAATAATACAATGCTATGCACCAACAAACGACAGCGATGAAGAGATCAAGGACGAGTTCTATCAACAGGTACAAAAGGAAATGGAAACTGCACCCAGGTACGATCTTATTATAGTAATGGGAGACCTCAATGCGAAAGTTGGAACACGCAATACTTATAACGAAAGAGTAATGGGGAAATGCGGCAGTGGAACAGTAAATGAGAATGGGGACAAATTAATAAGCTTCTGCAGTATTAACAACCTGGTCATTGGAGGAACACTTTTTCAACACAAAGAAGTGCACAAGTTAACATGGGAATCACCAAACGGACGAGACAAAAACCAGATAGATCACATAATGAGCAATGGCAGATGGAGACATGCACTACAAGACGTGAAAGTAAGAAGAGGCGCAGATGTGGGAAGTGATCATCACCTAGTAGTAGCAAGACTGAAGGTGAAACTCAGAGCTGCTCGACCAGTTGCAGTCAAACAGAAAAGATATAACATCACGAAACTTAAAGACCCCATCACCAGAAAAGCTTTCGTGGTCGACGTAAAGAGACGATATCAGATTGCCAAAAGCCAGGAAAGAACAGAGACCGATGATGTCGACCAGAAATTCAACACCATCTCAACAATATACAAGGAAAGCAGCGTGTCATGCTTGGGATTCCAGGAAAGAAAGAGCCAAGACTGGATAGCACCAGAAACGTTAAAAACCATAGCGAAGAGAAAGGAAATGAAAAGAAAGAAAACAGAAGCTAAGTCTCCCAGGTTAAAGGCAATATATAATGAACAGTACAGTCAGTTGGACAAGGAAGTAAAACGTCAACCTGAGCCAACAAAAGGACATTTCTGGATTACCTTGCAAGACAGGCAGAAGAGGCAGCACTGAGAAATGAACAAAGCACAGTTTATAAAATAACTAAAACTATCAGTGGAAAACGAGATGCAAACAACATAACGTTAGTAAGAGACAAGCAAGGAAATCTCATCACCACAGCACAGGGGCAAGAAACAAGATTGGCAGAGCACTTCATAGAAACACTGAATAAGGAACCACCAGAGACGCAGCTGAATGTTCCTTAGGCTGAAAGTGACTTAGATGTAAATACAGACATTCCTCAAAAAGAAGAAATCATCACAGCTATCAAAGGGTTTTAAAATGGAAAAGCGCCTGGTCATGACAATCTAAATGCTGAGTTATTCAAGGCAGACCCTGAACTAGCAGCAGAACTATTAGAACCACTATTTGCACAAGTCTGGGAAACTGAGACAACATCAACAGAGTGGAATAAAGGAATAATTTTCGAATTGCCCAAGAAGGGCGACCTTGCAGACTGCAACAACTGGAGAGGAATTACTCTCTTCTCAGTTCCCAGTAAAATACTAGGCAGGATAATCATCCAGAGAATTTCAAAAGCAGTTGACCATAAACTGAGGAAAGAACAAGCGGGCTTTAGAAAGAACAGAAGATGTGCAGATCATATATTCACCCTCAGGAACATTATAGAACAGTGCTCAGAATGGCAGAGACAGCATACATTAACTTCGTTGATTTTGAAAAGGCTTTCGACAGCACACGCAGGGACAGCCTATGGAAAATACTGAGGGCTTATGGAATTCCCAGTTGCATTGTTTCCATCATAAAAAGCCTCTATTCTAACTTTGCATGCAGTGTTGGATTGAGTAATCTAGCTTTCAAGTGAAAACAGGCGTACGACAGGGATGCCCCTTATCAACAACATTATTTTTGACAGCCATAGATTGGGTAATGCGCCAGACAACAGAGGGCAGTCCAAGAGAAATTAGATGGACAACGTTTTCTACACTGGAAGACCTGAAATATGCAGATGGCATTGCACTATTCGCGCATTCACATCAACACATCCAAGAAAAAACCGATAGACTGAATAAGTATGGCTAGCAGGTTGGTCTGAACATCAATCTGAAGAAGACAGAAGTCATGACACTAAATGTGCGCAGTCCTAAGCCAATAACAATAAGGAACCAGAAGTTAGAACAGACAGACACATTTACTTACCTAGGATGCATATAACACCTGATGGCAGAACAAGCAAGGACATTAACAACATAATGAATAAAGCGAGAACAGCCTTTGCTAGTCTCAACAACCTTTGGAAGTCTTCCCAGTACAGCACAAACACCAAATTAAGATTATATGAGAGCTATGTACTTTCTGTGCTTCTCTATAGTGTGGAATGCTGGAGAGTAACAGAGAAGGAAATGTCGAAACTGTCCTCCTTCCACACAATCTGCCTTAGGAAAATTCTCCGAATCTTTTGGCTGAATACCATCAGCAACCAAGAACTACTTATTCGGAGTAACCAGGAGGACATGCACACCATCATAGCTGGCAGACGCTGGAGTTGGGTTGGCCACGTCCTCAGAAGGGACCCTGATACCATCACAAGAACAGCTGTGCTATGGACCCCCGAGGGAAAGCGAAAGAGAGGCCGACCAAGAACAACCTGGCGGAGAACTGTGGAAGCCGAGATGCAAAGAATGAACAATAGTTGGGGAACTGTACGAAGGATGGCCGCCGACCGAGCAAAATGGAATCAATTTGTTGCTGCCCTACAAGACGCCACCAGGCGTGATGGCCACTGACTGCTTTGACGGTTGGCGGCTTTTTATCAAAGAAGAAGAGAAGAAGAAGAAGATATCGTGATGATAAAAGTTGTTTTCTTTAAACTATGACGTTATAGCAAAAGTCTTCTTTTTTCAGCGATGACGTTATGACAAAGATTGTTTTCGTTTTTTAAACGATGACGTTATGATAACAGTTTTTTTTTTAAAAATCAATGAAGTGATGTTTGTGAGAAATGTTTGTGTGGTTTTTTTTTTTTTGCGATGAAATGGTGAAAGATTTCAGTTTTTGTTGAACGATGGTGTGATGAGAAATGTTTGGGATTTTGTTTTGTTTTTGTTGATGATGTGGTGAAAAAATTCAGTTGTTTTTAACGATGACGATTGTTTTTAGCAATGATATTACGTAAAACGTTTTTAGTTTTTGCAATGATGTGATCAGTAAAGTTGGTTGTTTTTATTCATGATGTGATGATAAAACTGGTTATTTGCAACGACGATGTCAAGACAATAGCTGGTTGCCTTTAACGGTTATGTCATGGAAAAAAACAAATTGGTTGCTTTAAACGATGATTTGGTGAAAACAGTTGGTTGCTTGTCGATGATGTGTGACAAAAGTTGGGGCATCAAAGGCTAGTTGGCTACCTGAAGAGCAGCAGCTGAGAGACTTTTCACTGCCATAAACCGAGGATTCCTCGGCAAGAAGATTAGGATGGCTGTATACCGCTCCACATATGTCACAGTCTTGACCTACGGATGTCAGTCGTGGGCAATGAGCCAGCTTCAAACCTGAGGCATTTGAGGAAGGTGATCCAAGAGACAAGGACGGAGAGTCTGCAACCAAACAATACGTCATAGCCTCGAAATTCAGCTCCTGCAGACACATGGTACAGTCACAGATGCGACAGTCTGGTCATGTCTGCAGGATGGGAGAAGACCGGCTATCACGACAAACAAGAGCTAAAGATCCAGGCTTGCAGGATGGTCTAGAGTTCCCTGGGAGGGCAACATCAGACAATCTCTGAAGGACCTATGACTGAACTGTAACCAGGCTAAAAGAAATGAAGCCGATAGGATAGCATGGCACTCTGTGTGACTAACCTCGGCACTAAAAGGTAGAAGACGGACGACTAAGTAAGTAAGTGAGGACGAACATTGGTTGTTTTTAAAGTTGATGTAATGATCAAAGTTGGTTGTTTTTTTTTTTTAATGATGATGTGATAATAACAGTTTGTTGTTTTTAATGATGATGAGTCAGATTTAACTGTGAAACGAGTAAGTGACGAAACGAGTTAAATTATGTTAACGGGTATGTTAACAACATGAATTGATGTTTTATGAGTATGAGACAAAATGGATTTTTTTATTTAAGTAAAGAGTGTATGAAAAAAAGCAGTTTTTTTTTTAAAAAAACAAGTATGCAATGAATTTAGAATAACTTTTAACGAAGATGTTTAACGTTATAAAATTGTTAACTAGTATCTAACGATAGGAGATGCGTTTTTAACACGTATGTTACGGGTAAACTCCGCCTAGGCCGGTCCCAAGCCCGGCTGAAAAAAGGATGAGGGCGGTCTGCATGGAGGCCGTAAGGAGGCAGCCCCTCCACCATGCAAAGGCACAACAGGCCAATCACCTGTTTGCTTTAAATCATGATTACGCGAACTACTAGAGAGAAAACCGGACTGATTCTAAAGGCAACGAACTGGAGCGGACTACGACTTATGGAACATGGAACACAAGAAGTTTAAATGGGAAAGAAGAGGAGCTGGTGGAAGAGATGAGGAAAGCAAAACTAGAAATCCTGGCTATAACGGAAAGAAAGAAAAAGAGACAAGGAGTCATGGATCTCGATGGCGACACGCTGCTCTACAGTGGTGTACCCACATCTGAAAGAGCTAAAGGGGGCGTGGGTTGCATTGTGGCCAAAAACCAAAAAAGATAGTATCAAGGGATGGAACTTTGTCTCGGAGCGCATTATGGTTGTAAAACTAAAAAAAGGAGAAACCATAGTCAATCTGGTCATAGTGTATGGGCCAAATGAGGATGAGAGAGCAGAGGTCAAAGAGGAATTCTTCGAGCTGCTTCAAAGGACAGTGGATGACTGCCTAGATGAAATTATCATGCTCGGAGATTTCAATGCAGAGTTGGAAATGACCATGCTAGATGGGGTAGAGTTATCGGAAGATATGGAGAAGATCCTCTCAATGACAATGGAAAGCGACTCCTTAGATTTTGCAGTGAGCAGAATCTGATCATTACAAACACAAAGTTCCCCCATAAGCGCATACATGCATACACTAGATTTGAACCAACAAAGAATGAGAAATCAGTGATCGACTATGCCATTGTTAGGAGGAGCTGATTCAAATATGTCCGGGATGCTAGAGTCTAGAGGGGGCCAGAGATTGGAAGTGATCACTACCTGCTAACAATCAAAAGAATAACTGAAAGAGTTGCTCAGCCTAGGAACTGCCCATCATCGCGTAAGCAACCAAGTAAACGAACGGGAGAAATAAGCATTAAGACCTACAAGCTGAGAGAGCCAGAAATTAAGACCAGATATCAGGGGCTTATTGCTACAGTGTGTGGTAAAATGGGATGTAATAAATATTTATAGGGGACTTAGTGTACTGACTGAGATCAGCTGTGAAGGTTTCTATATCTAATAAGAGTAGTGTATTATAGATAACCTTACTTACTGCCACATATGTATACCTCAGTCAGAATTATTCTGGAATAGTGTGATGACTACGTTATATGTCTAGGGTATGTGTATGATGAAGTGTAAGTCATAACAACAACAGACAGATAAACAATTTAATTTATTCCACCACACTTGACAACACTGGGACACTCACATACATAAAACACTCTAAGAGGATATCTTAAAGGAGTCACTGATAACTTTTCAAATAACAATATGTATTCATTGCTGTCATGAATGTATATGTGTCCTGATTCAAATACAAAGGGAACCAGGAATCACAATCAATTTAATTACAAGTTATATGTACAGAATTTATTAATATGATTCTTATAGTGACATATATTATTAATGGTATCCTATGTGTGTCAGTTGTGTAGTGGTAATATGAGGTAATACTGGTTTGGTTTTGTTCAAGCTCTGTTGGTATTTGTCATCATGACTTCAATAGTTTGTTTCTTTTGGAACTAGTATTGGAGATGTTCTCAGTTCCTGGTATTAAAACAATTAAATTCCCCTCTTAATTTTAGTTTATAATGTCATTTTAAGATGGGGGTACATAATGTTGAGCTCCATGGCCACACTCTCTTATCTTGCGTGATGACTGCAGTAAAAGACTCCTCTGCTCGATAACTGTAATGAGTTCTGGAGCCACCCCACTGGTTGCTATATGGACCAAGGAGTATGCTGTCCACCTCTGGCTTCAGCAAAGCTCTGACCAGGTGCTGCTCAATAACTTTAAGACCACGGTCCCTGAAACAAGAAGGTTGTACCTTCTATGTCAGAACTAATTTATACTCCATTTCTACACTGTATTTCCCTCCCTAATGGTTACTACGCCTCTGCTCCGATCTGCCGATGTCCCAGGCTTTATTTTATAAAAAATATACACTGGTGCTCAACGCACTGTTTCTTAGTAGGTTTATTACAAGATGTGGCAATGAACAGACGCTCTGAATTGTGTATATTCGCAGCTCTACCCAATCACACCACGTCTACACATCTTTTCAAAAAAGTACCCCTTTCTCACGTTTCCCCTGACAACACAAGATAGTATTTATAGTCCGACCAATCGTGTTTAGTCTTTCATTTGTTGCGCTCCAATCACATAGGAGTTAACATGGTAGGCTATTTCCGTAACGTAATGTTTTTTTCAAACACGTTATAAAAAAATTTTATGAGCAGAAATGATTTCATGCTGTCAGGCACCCCCACTATTTTATTTTGGCCATAACTTGGTAATTCCTAGACTATTTGCGTAACGTTTTACATATTCTTTGTCAGCAAACCCTAAGGAATCCAAATATACGAATTTAAGGGAGCTAGGTGGCTGCGTTCAAAATGTGCATTTTCTACCACCTCCTGTTCACTTCAATTCCCCATGTGGTGTCTGGGTACTGTCATGTTTTCAAACGTAAACCCATCTAATGTCATCTTTCCCAATAAGCGTTTTTCAGGATTTTAAAACCTAACTCTGGTATGGGTAGTGAATTTTATCACTGTCGATTTGAAATAAAGTTAGTGCATGTGGCCTTACACGCGTGATGGCAGCAATTGTGTATCGCGCGACGCGTGTTTCGTGTTGCAGGTGTCCCTGCTTTCTGCCTCTCCCTTCTCTCTATCCTTTAGTCCATCTGTCTTTTAGTTACGCCGTGTATAAAATGGAATGAATGAAATATTAAATTTAGGTCATTGATCAGCTTGCGTATCTCAAGGTTTTTCCAAGAAATACAGTACACGTTTCATTGAAGAAAGCGGGTAATAATACAGTAGGCTTTTACTATCAACGTGAAAGCGTTACAATTTGCCGACGAAGTAGAAAACAAGGGGGATTTCGAGTACAGTCATTGTGACAGCACTGTTCTGTACCATTCTTCTTTCCTTTTATTAAATTTATTTGTTAGGCTTTGCATTTACGTTTTAATTTATATATGGGGATTAGAATAATTTACGACACAGTGGTGAGAAACACAAAAGAACAACCTGATTACTTGGAAACCCTCTGACTTAAATTTAAGGCCATCATAAGGACAGCTGCTGCAGAAGCATGTGGTGAAGTCCGACTTGGGAACAAGTGAAAGAGGACACCTTGGTGGACAGAAGTCAAAGAGAAAATAAGAGAAGAAAATGTCATGGACACAATACTTAAGGGCTAAAAACACAGCAGGACAAATAGAGAAATATAGAGAATATGTGATACTCAGAACAGAAGCACAGAACAGGGTGCTAGCAGCTAAACAGAAGTCCTGCGATAAATTTGGAGAAAAGCTAGAAAAAGATGCGCAAGAAAACCAGAAATTGTTCTATAAGACCCTAAAGAACATGAGGAAGGAAAAACAATGCCCTCTCAAATTTATAAAGGACAAGCAAGGCAAATTGCTTACTGCCCCGAAGGAAGTAGTGGAAAAATGGAAAGAATATTTCTCAGAACTCCTTGATGGGGAGCAAGGTCAAGCATTAGAAATTATAACCACTAGCACAGTAGAGGAAACCAATGGTGATGAAGCTGACATAAAGATGGACGAACTGAAGGCAGCACTGGAGAAAATCAAGATGGGCAAAGCAGCAGGGCATGATGGTATAACACCAGAAATGGTTAAGTACATGGGAGCATTAGGCGACCTATTACTCTTAAGGGTCCTACAGGCAGTGTGGTGCAACAAGACCATACCAAAGGATTGATAGATTGCAATCATAACACCAATTTTCAAAAAGGGTGACAATCGACAATGTGGAAACCGTAGAGGCATATCCCTTCTCAGTGTCCCTGGTAAAATCTACTCTACAGTCCTAGAGCAGAGACGCAGACGCCTAGCTGAGCCACAATTGGATGAGGTCCAGTGCGGATTCCGAGCTAACCGAAGTACTCAAGACCTAATCTTCACATTCAGACAGCTGAGTGAAAAGGCTCTTGAGTATAAGAGTGAGATCCATCTTTGTTTCATAGATCTGGAACTGGCGTTTGACAGGTCCCCTGGAGCAAGCTTTGGGACTATTTGACAAGGAAGAACATTCCAGCACCTCTGATTCATGCTATACAGAGCTTCTACAAGTCTTGCAGAAATTATGTGAGGACAGCAAATCATAAGTCAGAAGAGTTCAGGACCACCGCTGGTGTAAGACAAGGTGATATCCTGTCACCGTATCTTTTCATACTCCTCATGGACGATGTATCAAGGCATGTAAAGAGAGAACAATAAAGTATTCAGTGGGGTACAGAAAGATGAGACAGGTCTGTATTTCAGAGCTGGCATTTGCAGATGATGTTGCCCTGATTGCTAAATCAGAGGCACATCTCCAATCAAACCTGCAAGTCTGGAAGGAAGAGCTGAAGAAGAGAGGGATGGTCATAAGCAGCTCTAAAACAAAATCCACGGTGATATCACGAGAAGAAAGAAGACATCAGATTAAGCTGGGAGAACAGGTCCTGGAGCAGATCGACCACTTTAAATACCTCGGAGCTATTATAGACCGAAAGGGAGGCATCAAAGAAGAGTTGGCCACTCGAAAATCAGCAACTGGGAGACTTTTTCAGGCCATAAATCGAGGATTCCTCAGCAAGAGAGAGGTTGGTAAGAAAACGAAGATGGCTGTATACCGCTCCACCTATGTCCCAGTCTTGACATATGGATGCGAGTCATGGGCAATGACCCACAAAAACCAGACCCAAACCTCAAAAATGAGGTATCTGAGGAAGGTGGTTGAAGTAACAAGAAGAGACATGGTCCGCAACCAGACGATTCGTCAAGGCCTAGAATCCCACCCCTTGCATACCCAAGTAGAACAGTCCCAACTAAGATGGTTTGGCCATGTCTGCAGAATGGGAGAAGATCGGCTAGATGTCGGCCATATGCGCTTTCTCTGTTCCGCATATGTTGGGCAACTCTGAAGCAGATGTTTAGCAGTCATTTTATCAGTGCCGTAGTTACGCATTTCATCGTTGTTGGATCTTTGTCGTCATAATTATCTGGATGTATTAGCTATTGCCCCACAGAGAACCCCACACGCGTGTCACGGGTTGCCTCCCCTTGCTCAGCAGTAGTGGTCCAACAGTGGCCCAAAACCTAAAATATATAATATGGGTCTTCAAAGGTGTCTACCTTCGCACAAGATTGCTCTTGGCAGAGTTGTAGATAGAAGGATAATGATGCTTCTACTTCGATTTAGTATTCACAAGATATTTCAGAAGTCAAGAACAATGCTGAATTAATCTGAGCACGTTAACTTTTTATCTGACCCTCCGCCTTTTGTGAAGATGTATATTGTATGTTTAGCTCGTTCAAGCCCCCAGCTGATTTAATTCAACAAAATTTTCTTCTTATTATTATTATTCTTAATGGCTCTTCAGATGTAGATATAACTATATATATTAACATCCCGATTCACACGTGTGCAGTTCGCTCTGTAAGAATTAACTATGAATTGTCAAAATCAACATATACAAATTTAATGGTCAATTACTTTAACACTTATAAATAAATATGACTGGTGATTATAAAAAATTCTTCGGTTTCTTCACCGAACAGTTTTTAGGCTTGATCAATTTAGCAAAATAAAGTTCGGTTGTTTTTGGCCTGTTAAAATTGGGACTTGCCAAAATGTTGAGGTGCCGATGCTGCTTTTCCGTAGAGTCGTCTCTGTGTTGAGGGGCACGTTTCCAGATCAATCAGGAAGTAACCGCTCCTGGTCAAAGCAAGAATCTTCAGGAGTCGATCGCAAGCTTCGAACCACAGTCTAATAGTACAGCAAATGGTCTTTCCGGGTCTCACCGCAAATAGTCGTGTGGCCTCGCACTGGTACCACAAACTTTAGAGGTAATAAAAGAACATATTCCGCTGCTAAATATCTGTTTGCCTGGTATTAACCAGGCGCCTTTTTCCGCTGTCCGTCAGCCATTTGTTTTCTCAGATTT
Organism: Oreohelix idahoensis; assembly: GCA_024509875.1. NCBI lineage: Eukaryota > Metazoa > Mollusca > Gastropoda > Stylommatophora > Oreohelicidae > Oreohelix > Oreohelix idahoensis. The sequence continues at coordinate 93,735 of JAMPIV010017038.1, forward strand.
CTTTACTCTCCCTGAGTGTATATCATATCATTCAAGGCATGTGATTAAAAATCACCAGTATGTCAGTTAATTTAAGGAAAAAATTTGTGACTGGACAGCGGCAGTGGCTTGTGCCTGAAGAAACATATTAAATTTACATACATTCACCAAATGATAATATACAACTATTCACAGGTTGATGTAATCATCACTCACTCTCTGCTCCATTCGGAGTCTAGGGTTACCCCTGCTTTTGGTTTTTCCGTGAGAACTAGCATGAAGCGATCGTCAGCGCTTACTGTGGTGGTTCATGAATGTATCCTTTTTACAGGCTGAGGTTGCAAGCCTAGTATGAATCTTTAACACCACTAGAGCAGGTATGAACAAATCAAATTCACAGCATAAAAAATATGTTTCACTCACCTCAATAATTGAGAAGTCTTATACTTCTTGCTCAGTATAATAGTCTTGGCAACTTAACACAAATGCCTCGAACACACGTCAGTGGTATTATTTCTATTTCAGAATCCTTCTGTGACTTGTGAGTGATCCTATAGAATTCCGGGTTCCGTATTAATACTGGTGAGTTTTCTACTGATGTACAGAAATGCTCTTAATACGTTTTTGTGTGTCCGATAAATTCAGAATCCAACTCTATTCTTTTCTGTGGTAAGGTCCGAGCTGTCTGCGTTGACGATTTCTGAAATGCAGTGCCATATGTCAAACTTCTTCTACGTTATATCGTAGGTTCCCGGCCCACGCTTTCACCTGGCGTTTTCAAACAAACTCCCAATCAACGCGATTGTTTATTTGCGCCTCAAATGCCAGTCAATACATTCAAAGTTCATTTTATGAAAGCCTTTCCTCATGTAGCATTCTGTATGACTCAGGCGTTTGAAAATTTCAAACAGTCATCCTCCGTATATGGAGTTGTTACAACCGACAGTTCTTGGTAATGTTTACATTACAACTTCTTACATTTTTTGCTGATCATAACCAGGTTGTCCGGAAGTTTCCTAACATCATTCGTGTCTGTACCTGCCACCGGATCGCTAATTGACCGGCACTTCTTGTGTAAACCAACACGGGACCACTCCACGAAAATGACCTCGCCAGCCAAGCTGGGCTGATGGAGACCAGCTCTTAAGTAAACAACACGACACGAAATGAATGGAAGGAGTGTAAATATTGACAATACAGCTGTGTTGAATGGCCTTTACAGATTAGTTTGACTACAAATACAATGAACTACATTCATTATCTGCTGCTAATTGTAAATTTAAGACATAATATTCACAATTAACTGCAGTGCATTTCGCGAGAAGCTCTGCGTATTTCAAATGTGAAAATTCAGATATTCTGCCCAAATACTGGATGAGTATTTCTTACACATCCACCATGAAATGATGGAAAAACATGCGCGTTATTTCAATGAGTGTACAATTTAGCTTCCACGGCGCGCTGCGCTGTTTTCCCGAAAGGTCGGTGGAAATTTGTTAGTTTCGCTTGCTGCGTTTCACTTTAACAATTAAGAGGTTTAATAATTTGATCATTTTAATTTCTTCTTGTTTTGTAATTTTGTGACTAGAAAGTTTTTTTGTTTGCTTACGTCTGGGGGAACGGAGTCAGTATGTAGGACAAGTATAAATCACACTTTTCGCCGAATTAGGAAAATTATAAATTAAACTCTTTATGGCATTATGAAATGTGTAAATGACACTTTTGGTGGAATTTAGAAAGTAAATCATACGCTGGGTAGAGTTAGGAAAAGTGCAAAAATATAATTTGATTGAGCTTTGAAAAACTTATGTGGAAATTAGGAAAACTTTTCATAACTTTTGGTAACGTAAGGAAAACTATGAAAAAACACGTTTAGTGCGGTTATGAAAATATAAGTAACACTTTTTAATGGAGTCATTAAAGAAATCACTCTTTTGAAGAAAGTTTGAAAAGTATAAGTCGCACTTTTGTTGCAGTATCGAAAAATATAAATTACATTTTTGACGGAGGTAGACAAATATAAATCATACTGTCAGTAAGATAAGGAATATATAAATCACTTTTCTAAAAGGAGTCATGAGTAATATAAACACACTTTTTATTGAAAAGTATAAGGCACTCTTCTTGTGGAGTTAGACAAAATATAAATCACACTTTTTGGAAAGTTAGGAAAAGTATAACTCACACTTTTGGCGAAATTAACTAAAGTATAACAAAGAGTTAAGAAAAGTATGGACTACAGTGTTGCTGTAGTTATGAAAAGTGTTTGTCACTATTTCCGAGAAGCTAGGTAAAATATCAACCACAATTTTTATGCAATTATAAAACTTATAAATTATATATTTTGGTAGAATATAAGAAAAGAATAAATCATACTGTTGGTGGAGTTAAGAGAAATATAAATCTCACTTTTGATGAAGTTAGAAAAACGATAAATCACACTTTTTTGTTCATTAGAGAAAACTACACGTCACGCTTTTGGAGGAATTAGGAAAAGTGTAAATCACACTTTTTGTGGAGTTAGGAAAAATAGAAACTCCAACTATGCTACAGTTATGAAAAGTTTAAATCACACTTTCCGAGAAGTTACAAAAAACATAAATCATACTTTTAGAAGAATGATCAAAATAGTAAGGCACACTTTTGGTGGAGTTGGAAAAAATGTAAATCAAACTTTTTTGTATAAATCACTAATTTGGTTTTAGTGGAAAAAATGATATATCACACGTTTGGAGCAATTAGGAAAAGTATTAGTCACACTTTTGGCGGGGTTAGCTTGAGTATAAATCACACATTTTGTGGAGTTGAAAGGATAAGTGATAATTGTGCTGTAGTGTTGAAAAGTTTTTAATCACACTTTCTGAGAAATTAGAGAAAATATAAATCAGACTTCTGGAGGTTTAATGAACAGCATAAATCACAATTTGTGTGGACTTAGAAGAAAAAATATATATCACACTTTTGGTGAAATTAGAAAAAGCATAAAATACACTACAAAGTGAACCAGGAATCACAATCAATTTTAATTACAATTTATATGTACAGGATTTATCAATATGAATCTTGTAGTGACATATTTTATTAATATTATCCTATGTGTGTCAGTTGTGTAGTAGTAATATGAGGTAATACTGGTTTTGTTTTTTCAAGCTATGTTGTTATTTGTCATCATGACTTCAAGTGTTTGTTTATCTTGTAAATGGTATGGGGAAAAGTTCACAGTTCCTATCAATTTAAACACTGTATTTTCCCTCTGGTTTATTATAAAGTCAGATTTTGAGGGGGGGGGGGGATAATGTTGAGCTCCACTGGCCACATAGGCTTATCTTTCGTGATGGCGGCAGGAAAAGACTCCTCTGCTCGATAGCCTCCCTGTGTTCTGGAGACACCTCACTGGTCACTATCTGGACCCAGGAGTATGCTGTCAGCCTCTAGGTTCAGCAAAGCTCAGACCAGGTGCTGCTCAATAACTTTAGGACCACGGTCCCTGAAACAAGAAGGTTGTACCTCCTACTTCATAACTAGTTTATAATCTATTTCTAGACTGAACACAATACATAACAAACACTGAGTTCAGAGCGGTAGGCCAACTGTCAGCTTCATCTGAAATAATTTTCACCAGTATATTCCTCCCTAATGGTTACTACGCCTCTGCAATTCCAGCATTATTTCTTTCTAGTCCATAAGATAGGTGTCAGTGTACTGTTTGGCAATTCCATGCAGTTTTACTTTCCTCCGACACCTTCTGTTCAGGTTGGAGCACTATATAGGCTTTACCTCATGTTCGCTACTGAACCACACATATATACAGACATAATTATCAATTTACATTCAATTTTCATTAAAAAGATATTGAATATATCAAGCTTACCACAATTCATGGAATAATACACAGTTACGTTGACTGGCACTGAATATAGCACAATTTCGATCTGCCGATGTCCCAGGCTTTTATTTAGAAAAATATGCACTGGCGCTCAACGCACTGGTTCTTTAGTAAGTTTATTTGAACATGTGGTGGTGACCTGACGCCTCTGATTGACTATATTCGCGGGTCTAACCAATCGTGCCATGTTTACCCAATCGTTTGAAAAAAAGTACTCCTACTCCCGTTTCCCCTGACAACAAAAGATAGTATTTATAGCCCGACTAATCGTGTTTAGCCTTACATTTCTTGCGCTCCAATCAAATCGGATTTAACATGGAGACCCATTTCCCGTACAATGGTGGTGTGAAAATCTGCCACTGAGCGATTCTGATTTGGGTGTTGTCTGACATCCCTCACTATTTCCTTTGGCTATAATTTGGTAATTCCTAGACTATTTGCGTAACGTTTAACATATTCTTCGTCAGCAAGTCCTAAGGAACCCAAATATACAAATTTAAAGGAGCTAAGTGGCTGCGTTAAAAATATGCACTTTCTTCTACCTCCTGTTTACTTCGAATACGATGTGGTGTCTGGGTACTGTAATGTTTTCAAACGTAAACCAGTATAATGTCATGTTTCCTTATAAGCGTTTTGTGAGTTTTTAAAAACTAACTCTCGTGTGTGTAGTGTTTTTTATCACTGTCGATTTGAAAAAAGCTAGTGCTTGTGGCCTTACACGCGTGATGGTAGTAATTGTATAGCGAGACGCGTGTTTAGTGTTGCATGCGTTCCTGCTTTCAGCCCCTCCCTTTCTTTCTATCTTTAGTCCATCTGTCTTTCGTTTTTTGGTAACGTAGCGTATAAAATGACATGAATGGAATTTTAAATCTAGGTCAGATTGCGTATCTCAAGGTTTTTCTTAGAAAGGGAGTACACATTTTATTGTGTTGGGGAAACGCGTGTATGCTGCAGAAGGCTTTTACTATCAACGTGAAACGTTACAATTTGCAGACGAAGGAGAAAACAAGGGGGATTTCGAGTACAGTCATTGTGACAGCACTGTTCTTTACCATTCTTCTTTCCTTTTATTGAATTTATGTGTTAGGCTTTACATTTACCTGATAATTTATATATGTGGATTAGAATTTCTCACGACAAATGGATATGCATGAAGAAATAAAGGAATTATCAAATAAGTAGAGAATTGCCCAAGGAGACGGCGGTATCAAGAATAAGAACTGTGTAATGTTAGTTGATGAGAAAGACATTTCAAACAGATGAGCAGAATATGTAAAAGAATTATTCGAGGACAACAATCACCAGATTCTAATGAAGGCCCAAATATTCTAAAATCAGAGGTAGAGAAAGCAATAAATTTGATACAAAAAAGAAAATCAGCAGGCATGGACAACATAAAAATTGAAATGATAGAAGCCCTGGAGAGCTTTGGTATAGATACAATCACAGATCTGTGCAACGATATATACAATACAGGATATATACCACATGACATGAAGACATCATTTATGACATTTCCAAATAAAAACTCAATGCAACAGAATGCTCAGACTTTAGAACATTCAGTCTGAGGAGTCACGTAATTAAAATCCTGCTCAGAATCATGCAGGAGAGAATAAAAAGTAACGTAGACAACGAAGTCGAAGAAGAACTGTTTGGTTTTATACAGAACAGCCGAGCATGAGAGCAATATTCTGCTCAAGAATGTTAGCAGAAACATATACAGAGGTCCAAAAAGTATTTACATATTCACCAATGACTATAAGAAGACTTTTGACAGAGTCCACCACGAGAAAATAATTGAATGTCTCGAAGACAAAGGTATTGATGGATAAGACGACAGAATACTCAGCATCCGTTATTGGGAACAAACTGCTACATTAAGATCTGGTAGGAATTACTCACCATACATAGACATAACAAGAGTTATCAGACAGGGTTGCGTACTGTCCCCTGCTTGTTTAATCTATGCACTGAACAATTTAGGAAGAGTTAGGAAAAGTATAAATCACAAATTTGGTTTAGTGGAAAAGATACATCACACGTTTGGAGCACTTGGGAAAAGTATTAGTCACACTTTTGGCGGGATTAGCTTGAGTATAAATCACACATTTTGTGGAGTTGAAAGTATAAGTGATAATTGTGCTGTAGTGTTGAAAACTTTTTAATCACACTTTCTAAGAAGTTAGAGCAAATATAAATCATACTTCTGGAGGAATTATGAACAGTATAAATCACAATAAATGTTTCTGGACTTAGGAGAAAAATATATATCACACTTTTGGTGAAATTAGAAAAATCATTTAAAAAAACTTTTTGCTTAGTTGAGATAAGCAAACATCCCACTTCTGAACAGTTAGAAAAATTATAAATCACACTTTTGGTGTAGCTCAGTAAAGCTAAAATGTGTTAAGAATAAAAATAGGTTAAGAAAAGTAGGAACTACAATGATGCTGATGGTATGAAAAGTTTTTATTACGATTTCCGAGAAGCTAGGTAAAATATAAACCACAATTTTGAAGCAGTTATGACAAGTATAAATTACACTTATGGAGGAATTATGACAAGAATAAATTGTACTTGTGGTGGAGTTAGGAGAAATATAAATCACAATTTTGATTACATTAGGAAAACGTAAATCACACTTTTTGTTCATTTCAGAAAACTACACAACACACTTTTGGGGGAATTAGGAAAAGTATAACTCATACTATTGTATATTACCTCTACACCTCACGGTAGAAGGGGAACGACTAAGTAAGTAAGTATAACTCATACTTTTAGTGCAGTTAGGAAAATTATAAACTACAATTGTGTTTCGATTATGTAAAATTTTTAACGCACTTTCCGAAAAGCTAAGACAAATATATATCTTACTTCTGGGGGAATTATGAACAGTATAAATTACACTGTTGGTGGAGTTAACTTAGAGTATAAATCACACGTTTGGTGGAGTTAGGGGAAATCTAAACTATATTTGTTCTGTAGTTCTGGAACGTTTTTATCACACTTTCAGATAAGTGAAGGCAATGAAAATCAGACTTTTAGAGGAATAATGAAGGGTATTATTCACACTTTTGTTGGAGTTAGACAAAATATAAATCAATCGTTTGATCGAATTAAGAAAAACGTAAATCACACTTGTGGTTTAGTTGAGAAAAGTATGCAACACACATTTTGAGGAATCAGGAAAAATATGAATTACACTTTGGGAGGGATTAGGAAAATATAAATAATACTTTTGGTCGTGTTAGCCACACCAAAAATCGCACTTTTGGTGGAGTTTAAAGTATACACTACAGTTGTGCTGTGGCTATGAAACGTTTTTATCAGACTTTACGAGAAGCTAGGAAAAATATAGATTAGACTTTTGGAAGATTTAAGAAAAGTATAAAAGGCACTTTTGGCAGATATCAAAAGTATAAATCACTTTTTTTGGTCAGGAAAAGCATAAACTAGAATTGTGCTGTAGTTTTGAAATGTTATATGGCACTTTCATAGAAGCGACAAATGAAAATAACACTTCTGGAGGAATTATGAAAAAAATAACACTTTTTTTTAACTAAGGCAAAATATAAATCACACTAATTGTGACATTAGGAAAAGCATAAGTCATACTTGTTTAGTTGAGAAATTTGCACATCACGAGTTTGGAAGAATTTAAATCATACTTTTGATAGAGTTAACTAGAACATAAATCAAATTTTTGGTGGAGATAGGAAAAATATGAACTATAATTGTGCTGTTGTTATGAAAATTGTTATCACACTTTCCGTAAAGCTTTTTAAAATAGAAATCACACTTTTGGAAGAATTATAAAATGAATAAAGCACATTTTGGTGGAGTTTGGAAAAACATGTAAACTATAACTGTGCTGCAGTTATGAAACGCTTTTATTACACTTTCCAAACAGCTTGGAAAAATATAAATAATAATGTTGGAGTATAAATCACAGATATAGCACAAATAACACTTTTGGTGGAGTTGAGGACAGTACAAACTACATTTGGGCTGTAGTTATGAAATCTTTTTGTCACTCTTTCCGAGAAGGTAAGAAAAAGATGAATCATACTTGTAGAGGAATTATGAAAATTATAAATTACACTTTTGGTGGAGTTAGGAATAGCGTAAATCAGATTGTTGGAGGAATTTAGAAAAGCCAACATAACACTTTTGATTTAACTGAGAACAGTGCACAGCAGTTTTTGAGGACTTAGGACAAGTATAAATCGCATTTGTGGTGGAGTTAAGAAAAATATAAACTATAATTGTGCTGTGGTAATGAAACATTTATATCGCATTTTCCGAGAAGTTAAAATATATAAATCTCACTTTTGTAGGAAGCACAAATGATACTTTTTCTGAAGTTGGGAAAATATAAATCAAACTTTTGGTAGATTTAGGAGAAAAGTAAATCACACCTTTGGTTCAGTTGAGAAAAGTGTACATTTTTAGATGACTTAGGAAAAGTAAAAACTAGAACTGGGCTGCAGTTATTATTACATTTTTATTGCACTTTCCGACAAGCTAAGAAGTATATGTGTCACACCTTTGGAGGAATATGGAAACATATAAATCACACTGTTGGAGGACAATATTAACAGTATAATTCACACATATTTGTCGAGTTAGCTAGAGTATAAATCAAACTTTTGGTGGAGTTTAAGTAAAAACGACAATTGTCTTGTAGTTATTAACAGTTTTTATCACACTTACCGAGCAGCTCGGAAAAAACATAAATCAAATTTTTTGTAGAATTATAAAAAGCATAAATCACATTTTTTGTGGAGTTAAGAAATGTATAAACTACAATTGTACTGTATCTATGCAGTGTTTTTGTCACACTTTCCGTGAAGTTAGAAAAAATATAAATCACACTTTAGGAGAAAATGTGAAAAGAATCAATCTTATTGTTGGTGAAGTTAGGAAATATATAAATCTCACTTTTGATGGAATTAGGAAAATGTAATTCACATTTTTTGTTTAGTTGAGAAAAGTACACATCACACTTTTTGAGGAATCAGGCAAACTATCAGTCACAATTATTGTAGAGTTAGGAAAAGCATAAACTACAATTTTGCAGTGGTTATGAAACATTCTATCGTACTTTTCGAGAAGCTATGAACATTACAAATCACAGTTTTGGTGGGGGAAGGGGGGGGGGAGAGGGGAATTTAAAAAAGTATAAATTACACTTTTGGTGGAGTTAACTAGAGTATAGTTACACTTACGGTGAAGTCTAAGCAGCTGAGGGCTGTCACCTCAGGGGCGCATTCCCATAGTCAGTTATGACTGAAGGGGCTATTATTATTATTATTATTACGGTGAAGTTAGGAAAAATATGAAAAACAATTGTGCTGCAGTTAAGAAACAATTTTTTATTACACTTTCCAAAAACTGGAAAAATATAAATCACACATTTTGAGGAAAATGAAAAGTATACATTGCATTTTCGTGGAGTTAGAGTATAAATCACGCGTTTGGTAAATTTATGGAAAGTATAAATTACATTTGTGCTGTAGGTAGGAACAATTTTTTTTTCGCAATTTCGGAGAAGCTAATAAAAATGTAATTCACACTTTTTTAGGAATTATAAAAAGTATAAATCATATTTTTATGAAGTTAGAAAGAATTAAATCACACTGTTGGTGGAATTAATAAAACCATAAATCACATTTCTCGTTTCTTCTTCATCTTCTTCTTCGTTCACCCTCAGATGTCAACTTGAATAAGTTCAAAGAAAGCAGTGGTCAGCCTGAGGCTGTTGATATCTCCGTAGATTTTCTCCAGGAATGGTACTGGTGATGGCCATATGCGTTTTCTCTGTTCCTCATATGTTCTTGAAGCAGATGTTCGGCCAGTCATTCTTCGTGCCACAGTCACATCGTTCAGTAGTTCCTATCAGATGTATCAACTTGAATAAGACCTGTTCAAAGAAAGCTGCAGTGAGAAGGGATCCACTGTATCACGAACCTTTTGTATCGCTGACATAGTCTGTGAAGTGTTACTCTTAGGTCATCCAGTTCAGCATTACTTTGACTTTTCAGCGTTGTAATCACTGACAGCGCATCTGAGAAGATAGCTACTGGTCTCTCTGAGCTTTCTTCTGTCATTAGAATTTTTGATATAGTTTTTAAGGCCTCTGCTCTGAAGTTACATTTCTCGTTTAGTTTGGCAAAGTACTTACTATCGTATTCCTGAGAGTTATGTACTAACTTAATTAACTGTTCATCTTCTACCTTGGGTTGTAGAGGTTAGCCAGAGAGAGAGCGGCATGCTATCTGCCTTTTAGCCTGGTTCCAGTCTAGTCCTCGGTCCTTCAGAGATTGTCTGATGTTGTCCTCCCAGGGAACTTTGGGTTATTCCGAAGGTCTGGATCTTAGATCTTGCTATCCTATGTCTGTCGTCCTTTCGCGCGCTTTCCTTTCTCATGTTATGGTTTAAATATTCAACAAAGTGTTATATCTCTTCATGTGTCCAAGATATTTATTTGTACCATTTGTATATCATTAATTAGTTTTCCTTTAATTTCCATATGTTTCCACTTCTTTATTTGATTTCTTCTGTTTCCATGAGAGCCGTGACATACATCTTTTAATTATATTTCAAAACCGGAATTTCTTTCTACTAACCGCTTGTGTACTGTACGTACTTCGGAAGTCATTTTATCGACTGCATACAAACACCTAAAGCACACACGCACCATTAATTTATTAACACATCTATATACACGTTTGGCTATAAAAGTGCTAAGGTTTTGTGCAGTGCTCAATTTTTGTCCAAACTTGTGCAACACGTAATATCCGTTGCTATTTATAATTTCCTCGTAGCATATTTATCGGATGTGCACCGGATAATCGTGACATAACAAATAGACAATTCTTTCAATTAAAATGCATGTAGTAAATTACTTGGTAAACGGGAGCATGTGATGTATTTGAATATTTAAAAGAAATGAAGTACTAGAAGGAAAAGATAGTTAACCCCATTAGGCGCTAATCATAACAGATGAGCATGACATTATAATAAATAGCGAACATTATCAGTCCTTCCACTTCTTCGTCCTCCTTTTTTGTCTTCAGTTTATATAATCGTTTTTTATTTCTTTCTTCCATTTCCCTATGTACATGTTTGTTCCCTTGTCGCTCATGGCACCAAAGCACATTTTATTCAATCCACTTTGTCCCACTGATCTCCCCTCCTGCGTACCTTTCTTCCTATTAATTTGTAGTGACGCCCATGTATCATCTTGAAAGACCATTCCTTGCTTCAGAGAATTAGCTACCTGTAAAATTATATTTCTCGACCATAGGCCATGCTGGCCATCACTGTTGCAATAACTGTTGCATGAGGCGAACAATGTAGTGGTGCGATGAACACTGTTGCAAGAACAGTGGGTACGATGAAGATGGTCAGTTCGCCTAGTGTTACTGGACAGGTTGAAGGTGGACGCTGGTGTGGATGTAGTATGTTCCAGAAGAAGGTACGCTGATGAGGGCATACAGCTAGGTCGGGCTTACACAGATGGCCGACAGGGTGTGTGTGTGTGTGTGTGTTGAAAAGAGACGCGAATGCGTGTAGTTCAGGATCAAACAGGCACGGGAAAGTCAATACTAGTCACACACATCAACACACATGTAGAAGTCAGTAAAGGGTATAACTTCTCGTTCTACACTGTTTTAATACATAATACAGTCACAAGGACATCCTGACTAACAATGATCAGGTACATGGTAACAATTCACTGTCACGAGTTACAAGGAAACACATCGTATGACTATATTCTCCACCTTCTCTTCTCCAGCGACACAATAGATGTCGTATACAATTTTCTGGCCCTAGGCACTAATAATAACCTTTTCGCCTTCCATGGCGCTATAACAGATGCCGTATAATGTTTTTCTGTGCTTAGGCACTAATAATATTCTTTCCGCCTCCCATGGCGCTACAACAGATGCCGTATAATGTTTTTCTGGGCCTAGGCACTAATAATATTCTTTTCTGTCCTTCTTTTGACCAAACACAATAGGTGCATCTATATAACGATACCCATAATCTCCCGGACTCTCTTCCACACTGGGAGAAAGTCGCCTTAGCATCAGCCCACTAACTTAGGCTGATAGCATTAAATCGTAAAGTACTTGGCTGCACAAATATATAGTTTAAAAGGGGTATATTAACCTTGACTGCTTTCAAGAATAACACCACAAAACACACGCCATCCTAGGCTCTCCAAAAATATCCGAATTACATCCAAGGGGAAATCTCAACCCTTTTCTCTAAACACACAAAGGACACTGTAATATGTTCACAGGGTCAGAGAAGAATCGCTGAACCTCTGTTCAGCTCCAAGATGCCCGGCCGACTCTCAACAACCAACAGTCTTATCTCTCCGCGCCCAAATCTTAGCGCATGCGCAATTCAATCGCGCGACCTGAGTTCGTCTCACTACAGGAATGTTCTCGAAGCTGTTCCAAGAAAATCTACGAACAAAACCTTATACGGGCATATAGCAGGACACAAGTAAGACCAAGGGGATATAACCAGTAAATCAACCTTATACCAGAGAATAAAACTACTGGTAATCTCCCTTAGACCACAAATATATAAAGAAGTTTAAAGAGGGCACATTAAAACAAACTGACTCTTAACAGTCTACCGCACCCCCCCCCCCCGGGAAAAAAATGATAACATCATTTTTTTTTGAAACAAATATACAAACAAAGTGGGCGGTAGCATACAACTATCTAGATATAAATATAACACAAGGTAATCAATACAATGCATAAATAAATAACATAGTAACACTATAGCGTGTATAACATAAATTCCCTAACACACCCTAACCAAAAAATAATGAGCATGATGACGCAGGCAACAGGCTCATAGCGCATAAATAATGCGCTGACGAAGGGCGTAAACAATTACAATGCCATAATTCCGTGCTATACTGGCGCACGATAGAGCATTGTGAGAGAAGGAAAATTATATCCCACCGAGTTAGAGAAAATATATTCTCATAGTACTAACATAACTATACAAAGAAATTGCTACCCTAGCACACTAAAGTGCTGGCAACATAACAATTCTAGAAACAATTTATATAGGTATGTCTTCAATAACCAACAAAAAAATACAATGTCGCCATGTCTAATAATAAATTACCAAATTAGAGGTGTCATTAACGTATTATACCTTTAACATTGTGATGTACAGCAAAATAGAGACACCAACATATATCTTCTAAAGGATATATCAAACATAGCATCATATCTTTAACATAATATCATATACTAGATTACAACTTTAATAACTATCTGTTACAAATACAACTAAGTTAAGATATGCCGAGTCCCAGAACACTGTGTGGAAGCGTCTATTCCTAATGGTAGGCAGGGACATCACATGAAGGGATACTTGTAAAATGTAGAGATTCTCCGTATAACAGCATTGACTTGCTGTGAGAAAATATAAATGAAACACGTGTGTTTGACAACTGTAGGATACTACAATATATAACTCTTAATTGCAATTCCTACTTACTAAATGTGGCCATGTAAACTACCGGCCTTTATATAGTGCTAATCAAACCTTCCTCCGTTACACTAAAGACGGTAACAGAGAAAGTAAATCTATCAATTTATAATCATGAATTAAATAGGATCAAGCAATTGTACAAACTGTATGTTAATATGTCTGAGTGGCGTGGGTATATCACTAATCTCGACATCTATAAGAAAATCTAGGACATAAGAGTCAAGTAGAATCGTGTGGGCATGGAGACAGTATGTCTGCCATTACATTATCCGACCCACGGATAGCACGAACCAAGGAGTGGAAAGGGCTGTAGCGTAATAGCATACCGATGTAGATCATAGTCGTGAGTATACCCATAATACCCACGTCAAAAGGTAAATCTAGAAGATTATAATGATGACTAAGAGCGTCAAGATGGTTGACAATATGAGATCTTGCGTAAGACAAAGGAAATGCAGTAGACAAAGGCTTACATCTTAATGGCTGAACTGCAGTTATAGCCTGTGTACTTGGCAAAGAAAAAAGTAAGAAGCATACAATAAAGATGCAAAACCAGATAGCAGTAAACTTGGACATACGTCGAAGTTTAAAAGAAAAGTTGTAAGTGCGACACAAAGTCGTAAAGGACGAAGATACTGAGCTGACCGGCCCAGTAAGAAAAGTCAAGAAGCTCATAAGGTATAGGTATGTACTAACTATTAAGTTTGTACATGTGGCAAAGGAAACGCCAGTAATTGCAGTAAAGAAGTTACAATCAACATGACTGGATGTAGATTCAGTCGTGGCGATAAAATTAGTATGTGTGTCCGACAAAATCAGAGGATCCTCCTCGTGACTTGATGTGAATTCCGTCACAGCCACAAAGTCAGTGTGTGTATCAGACAAAATCGAAAGATCTTCTTCTACAATTGTAGCTAAAGATTGTTAGAGCGACCACGCACTGAAGTATGTCAAACTGGGCTAAAAGAATCACTACCATTAGTATGATGAACAGTTGTATCATCAATACTGCAAGATTTCACCAAATTAGTAGAATGTATAACGTGAGACGATTTTTGCATGGTCCCTAAGGTAGAAGCAGTAAGGTGATGCTGCTGTTCCCAAACAGCAATTTGTACCGGTGTACAAACCTTTACACCGTGTATCTGTCCGACAGTAAGGTCAGCGATAGGTGCTCTGAGCAAACATGCGTGCTGCTGTAATGTGGACTATGGCAGTCGGAAAAGTCTCAACAGTCCCACCGAATATCACACATTTCACCATATTACCAGTTGCACAGGATGGATGAATTAGAGACTGTCTAATTCCAACAGTTGCGCATTCAGAATCAAAGAGAACTGAGACTGGATTGTTGTTCACAAAACCCTTATGTAGAGTAAGAGACCGTCTTCCGTCGTGCGCCGCTAAGGCAGGAAGAGCGGGTAGAGGATGACCGCAGCTCAAGGTAGTTAAAGCTGTAGGTTGGAACAAAGTTGTGCATTGCTGGCACTGAGATGCTCTATTGAAATCGAAAGCAGAGCAAGCATATAACCAGTGAAAAATGGTGTGGTAATGTGGACTATGGCAGTCGGAAAAGTCTCAACAGTCCCACCGAATATCACACATTTCACCATATTACCAGTTGCACAGGATGGATGAATTAGAGACTGTCTAATTCCAACAGTTGCGCATTCAGAATCAAAGAGAACTGAGACTGGATTGTTGTTCACAAAACCCTTATGTAGAGTAAGAGACCGTCTTCCGTCGTGCGCCGCTAAGGCAGGAAGAGCGGGTAGAGGATGACCGCAGCTCAAGGTAGTTAAAGCTGTAGGTTGGAACAAAGTTGTGCATTGCTGGCACTGAGATGCTCTATTGAAATCGAAAGCAGAGCAAGCAGTAACTTTAGGGATAGTATTATCATTGTTACCTTGATTATTAACACCCTGGTGATCTTGTTGAGCCAAGTTAGCCTGGTGATAAGGTCTATTATTATCTTGTTGTGATCTACCGCCGCTATTATTTCTATTGGAATTATAGTTATTTCTTCCATTGAAATCATTGTTCTGGTTAGAACCCCAGTTGCAATTGTCATTACCCCTTTGATCAAAATTTGTATTAGATGGGTTTTGTTGTCTACGAGAAAAGTTATTATTTGGTTGATAACCTTTATTGTAATTTCCTCTTCCAAAATTTCCATAATCACCTGGACCGAAATTTTGAGGACCGTTAGATTGTCTCCAATTTCCTGAAGAAGGAGAATCACTATGTGATGGGCCCCATTGGTTCTGTCTAAACTTTCGATTATCTCTCCTATCAAAATTTCGATCAACACTTTGAGATCTACGTCGCACATTAGGACCATATGGCATTGAAGAAGCCACCGGTAAACCTTCTTTGACTTTAGAATTGCTAACAGTTACATTTGGGTGTGCCGTGACATATTGGCAACAATGTTGTTCCATATCTTTTAAGTTTGTAGGCTTACGCTCATGTAAAAAGGCAAGAAAAGACTCATTAACTGATGACATGACTTTGTCACGAAGCAATAAGTACATAAGGGCTTCATATGTGTGTTCAGTCTTTGACAGCTCGACCCAACGTGAAAACATTAGACGTATCTTTGAGATAAAATCTGAAAATTCTACCCCAGTTTCTGGTAGCATAGTCTTAAAGCGAAGACGGTAACTGTCTTCATTAAGCTGATATTTCTTTAATAAGGCCGCTCTGGCAACATTATAGTTAAACTTATCAGGGCCTTCTACCATACTTATAGTATTCAATGCTTCACTTTTAAGTATCTCCATTAGTTGTGCAAGATATTGCGATTTGTCTACCTTATGAGTTTCGCATGAAAGTTCATATCTATTTAGATAGAACGTTATATCGTCACAGGTAGAGTTGAAAGCAGGTAACTTGACCTTATAAGAACCAGCATTTGTCTTATAAGAAGTTGTTTGATTATTTGAATCATTTTGCGAATTACCCATATTCGCCAACTTTAATTTCTCCAACTCCAAAGCTAAAATTCTTTCATCATGTTCCATTTTCTGTTTTCTCTCCTCAGCTTCTAGCTTCTGTTTTCTTTCTTCAGCTTCTAGCTTCTTCTGTTCCATTTCCAATTGTATTTTTTTCTCATCTGCTTCTTTTTGCTGCTGAATTTTTCTTTCCTCAGCCTCTAATTTTTTATTTTCAGCCTCTAATTTCTTTTGTTCCATCTCCATTTGGAATTTTCTCTCATCTGCTTCTCTTTGCTGCTGAATTTTTCTTTCCTCAGCCTCTCTTTCTATTTTCTGTCTCTTTTCTTCAGCCTTTTGCGCCTTGGAATATTCAGCCATAGCAAATTCTTCTAATTTCTCTCCAGTCTTACCAAGGGCTTTCCCTTGCTCAATGAAATAATCTAAGGTAGACATTATGTCTAATAATATACCATAACACCTTGTACAATATATATTATCTCAGAAACTCATTTAATACCAACCTCAGTGGGAGACAAGTCTTTATCAAAGAACTTGTACAATAACTTGATTACAATATCACCAATAATTACCTCTATCTAAAGTGCATTATACTATTAATAGTGCATTACCTAGTATGTATATAGACAGTGTATGACAAAATCAACTATACATACAAAATTAACAAGGACAAGATATCAATCACAAACGAAAACGTTCGCAGGGATCAACAAAAGAATAAAGCAGAACTAATGAAAATATACGAAGAAAGCTGCGAATATACTAACAGAACAATCAACAAAACAGTCTATAAACGAAAATGTGTCAAGAAATAAATGATAGGAAGAGGAGGCGAACAAATACAAACAGATCAAGCAAAACTAAAGAACAGAGAAAAATATTACAAAAACAACATATAACAGCTCGTCACAACTAAACAAAAAATATCACAAATAACCAAACACAGTGGACTCTAATACGCAGCAAAAAAATACATTCGGAGAACAAATGTCTTAGAAAAACTCATGAACATCAGTTGGAAAGAATTCAAGACTAATCGACAAATAAGAGAAGACTCTAGGCAGAAATATGTCTCCGACTATATAAGGAAAAGACGATGGTCATATATCGGTCATGTCCTACGAATGCAAAACAACAGAATACCACTACAGGCGCTCACTTGGGTTCCTGAGGGTAAGCGGAAAAAAGGAAGACCAAAAGAAACACTCAGAAGAACAATAATAAGAGAAGGAGAACGTTGGGCCTAAATAATGTGCAAGAGCTAAGAGGAGTGGCGTCACAACGAACAACCTGGAGAGCACTGGTTTCTGCCTTATGCGCCGTGTTTGGCGCTTAAAGAATTTATTATTATTTATTATTATCTTCTAGAAACAATCCTGGCCTCCGTAAAGACAGCAACAATGAAGAATAAAGTACATCCAGTCCTGCAGCCAAACAATGTAGATAGATGCAGGGACTCCAGGCTATCGACTTGAAGTCAGCACATCAGAAGTCCAACGTACAGAAAATACACGAGCTGGAAACACTGTACTTCTCGACTTGAATACCTTGATCTCCCAATGGACAGCTTGTGCCTGACAGTTTATTGCCCCGTATTGCTGGCGACCATTGTAAAATTATATTTCTCGACCATAGGCCATGCTGGCCATCACTGTTGCAATAACCGTTGCATGAGGCGAACAATGTAGTGGTGCGATGAACACTGTTGCAAGAACATTGGGTACGATGAAGATGGTCAGTTCGCCTAGTGTTACTGGACAAGTTGAAGGTGGACGCTGGTGTGGATGTAGTATGTTCCAGAAGAAGGTACGCTGATGAGGGCATACAGCTAGGTCGGGCTTACACAGATGGCCGACAGGGTGTGTGTGTGTGTGTGTGTGTGTGTGTTGAAAAGAGACGCGAATGCGTGTAGTTCAGGATCAAGCAGGCACGGGAAAGTCAATACTAGTCACACACATCAACACACATGTAGAAGTCAGTAAAGGGTATAACTTCTCGTTCTACACTGTTTTAATACATAATACAGTCACAAGGACATCCTGACTAACAATGATCAGGTACATGGTAACAATCCACTGTCACGAGTTACAAGGAAACACATCGTATGACTATATTCTCCACCTTCTCTTCTCCAGCGACACAATAGATGTCGTATACAATTTTCTGGCCCTAGGCACTAATAATAACCTTTTCGCCTTCCATGGCGCTATAACAGATGCCGTATAATGTTTTTCTGTGCTTAGGCACTAATAATATTCTTTCCGCCTCCCATGGCGCTACAACAGATGCCGTATAATGTTTTTCTGGGCCTAGGCACTAATAATATTCTTTTCTGTCCTTCTTTTGACCAAACACAATAGGTGCATCTATATAACGATACCCATAATCTCCCGGACTCTCTTCCACACTGGGAGAAAGTCGCCTTAGCATCAGCCCACTAACTTAGGCTGATAGCATTAAATCGTAAAGTACTTGGCTGCACAAATATATAGTTTAAAAGGGGTATCTTTACCTTGACTGCTTTCAAGTATAACACCACAAAACACACGCCATCCTAGGCTCTCCAAAAATATCAGAATTACATCCAAGGGGAAATCTCAACCCTTTTCTCTAAACACACAAAGGACACTGTAATATGTTCACAGGGTCAGAGAAGAATCGCTGAACCTCTGTTCAGCTCCAAGATGCCCGGCCGACTCTCAACAACCAACAGTCTTATCTCTCCGCGCCCAAATCTTAGCGCATGCGCAATTCAATCGCACGACCTGAGTTCGTCTCACTACAGGAATGTTCTCGAAGCTGTTCCAAGAAAATCTACGAACAGAACCTTATACGGGCATATAGCTGGACACAAGTAAGACCAAGGGGATATAACCAGTAAATCAACCTTATACCAGAGAATAAAACTACTGGTAATCTCCCTTAGACCACAAATATATAAAGAAGTTTAAAGAGGGCACATTAAAACAAACTGACTCTTAATACTACCACTGTAGCTGGTCCCCTGTCGAGAAGCCTTAACCAAAGTATTTAATTGTTCTTACAATGGTGGTTTATGTAGCATTTTATTTTATGCTAGTGTAAAAGCCCGTCATAAGATGGCAGTTACATTCAAAAGCACCAATAACTAACGGCAATTTTACTTATTCAAAAGTATTTAAAAAACCACTGTGCGTCACCACAGTACACGAACTACGTAGCAGCAGCGAAGATCCCAATGTGTGTATACGTGATCACACATTCTATAGCTATTTTTGTGAACACCTTCATTTGCGCATTCTTATTTGGTAAGTGTTACTATTTTCGGGAGAGTACATATAAGGGAAACTGTACAATTAATGCCTAACTTTCAACCAAAGTTGCTTCCCTTAGCGTTATGTACTGACAGAAAAAGCTGGGATTTTATATATAGGATGATGAGGTTGCTAAGCAGAAGCACGACCTCATTTTAGTCGTCTCTTACGACATGCATGAGGAAGCAGCCGTCCTATTTTTTTCTGTGTCTCCCCAGAGACCCCCCGGGACTACATGGTTTTAAAGAATAAGCTGTTGATAATGGTAGTTGTATATGATTATTTTTTATGACATTACCGAAATGACATTTTTGGACTCACTCCTATGTCTTATTTATTTATTAGGTCTACAATGTTTTCTTCTTCTTCGTACACTCTCAGGTGTCTGTCTACCTGAATATTTTCAAAGAAAGCAGTGGTCAGCTTAAGGATATTTACATCTCCATAGAGCTTTTCCAAGAATGGTACTGATGGCAACCATATGTGCTTTCTAAGCTCCTCATATCATAGGCATCTTTGAAGTTGTCACAGGATGGATTTGAGGCGACCCCTTCTCGATCTCTCTTTCTGGCAGTACTTATTTTAATTTGTTGTACTGACTATTTACGTGCTTTTCCAGGGTCAGCACCTCTTTCTTTCTCTGCTATGAAGCAGATATTCTATATTTTCATTCTTACACTCCTTTTATTAATAATTCGTCTTGTCTGTTTACCTGCCCATCCCTGCTGAGATAGTAGACAGGTGATGCCATATTGAAACGGCAGAAATGTTGGTAAATTTTCGTGTACCAAACCTTGGACGGGACAGATTAACACTAAATTCGTCCCAGCGTATTTGTTTAATCGCTGATAAGGCAAGGGTGCGTCTTGGCCAAGGTGGTAAAGAGACGGGCTGTGTTTGCTCAAGCAAGAAATAACGAGATTACTCGTCTGTGAGACACCTTATGGACATACATAAATGACATAATCGTTTCCTGTCCGATTTTCTCGAAGACATTACTTTATATGAAAGTAATAAGTTGTTACATCTGACACACATTGCCGTATGAGTCTACAGATGTGTTGGTGAGTTTGCTGCCAGGCAATCGGATGTTTTATTACCATATATGGGAGAGGTGACCTCTGCATCATGTACATAATTTGTTTCATGTCGGAAGTAATTTTAAATTTTCCCACACGACATGCATGTTTGAAAACGATTGTCGCTTTCTTAGCATCGTAACAAACCAAATGCGAAGGCAGACTTGCAATACAATCGGACATTTTTGCAAGTCTAGTTCACTGTGAGAAATGGCTTTCCAAGACTACAACCAGACCTTTCCAGGAGTTAGAATTCAGAATTCCATTTATCAGGCCGGACTTTTATTGGAGTATTTTAAAAGGACTTACACAGCCCAGGAAAAACGCTACCATTTTAATAAGGAACCGGAATCTGAGGAAACTGACACACACAGTCATAGTGGGAATTAATGTTAAAAGTAACGACCCCCAAGAACACGTGTAAGAGGCAAAGAAAAGTGCTTTTATTCATCTGAGCAAAAACGTATGTGAGCCAGGATTGGCTTGTTGGTGGTACAAGTGAGGGTACTAATCTCTGGAACAACCGATATAAATTTAACAATTGCCCTGCCAATGCAGCATTGTTCTTGACTTCGGAAATATCTTATGAATACTGCGTTGAGATAGAAGCGTCATTACCTTTCTATCTACAACACTGCCAAGAGTAATCTTGTGCGAAGGTAGACACCTTTGACGGCCCATATTAGATACTCTTGAGTTTTGGCCACTGTTGGACCACTACTGCAAAGCAGAGGAGGCAATCCGTGACAGAAGTAGATTTTCAGCAGTCATATTAGTACCACAGTCGATGATGATGTGATGATGATGGTGATGATGATTAGATGGTGGTGGTGGTGATGATGATGATGATGATGATGATGATGATGATGATGATGATGATGATGATGATGATGATGATGATGATGATACTGCTGAATGACTAGGTCTGTCACGACTGGGTTCCTCGTGGGGTCGAAAAACAGGCTTGTTGACAAATCAAGAACATAGGAACCTCTCAAAGAGTAGTATTCAAAATATTACCCAGCATACTCTATAACAACATTCATTGGTCATCCTGCTTTCTTAAAACAACTATAGCTGATTTGTTGAAACCCTGTAACTGGTAACATTTAAAAAATATGCAGTTTATTGCTACAGCATTATTTTGTCACCATTGATTAGTGATCTCAAAATTAGGGTCATCAGACCTTTTTAATTGCTTGTATATGACCTCGTTCTAGTTTTATTTTTATAAATTGCGTTGTTGATACCATTGAAGGAAGGGAAAATTTGATTTTAAATGACAAGAAAACAAACAAAAGACAAATTAGGTATTCTACTTGGTACTCGTAGAAATCTCTTGCTTCAAATAGTCAAGTTGCTTAGTCGATTTAAGTAAATTATATTTAGATCATGGATTTACGTTTTTCTGGAATATACGAGTGATCAACAAAATGTTTCGTTACAAACCGATGTAATTATCTGATACCACGTGAGAAAATTGACTGTTACAAATTTATGTAATTGTTTGTTATAACCTGTGGAAATTATCCGTCACAAACTGATGTACTTGTTTGTTACAACCTGTGGAAATTATCCGTCACAAACTGATGTACTTGTTTGTTACAACCTGTGGAAATTATCCGTCACAAACTGATGTACTTGTTTGTTACAACCTGTGGAAATTATCCGTCACAAACTGATGTACTTGTTTGTTACAACCTGTGGAAATTATCCGTCACAAACTGATGTACTTGTTTGTTACAAGCTGTGGAAATTATCCGCCACAAACTGATGTACTTTGTATTTGTTTGTTACAACCTGAGGAAATTTATCGTTACAGACTGTGGCGAGATGGAAGTTAGAACGAAAAATACATATATACTTCCCAGAAATGGAGAAGAGAACGGATGAACTGAAGTGGTAAGGATGGCACGGGACAAGCCAGATAGTTAACTGCACAGTTCTAGATGGTAGCTGTAGAAGAGAGCTTTGAAGTAAGTCACCTCGTTAGACCTATCCTATGCTCCAAGGGTGTCTCTATTAAAAGTTGGTGTGAAATGCAGCTCGTTTATTATCCCCACCGATTTAAACTATTCAATAATTTTGAATTCCTCACACGTACAAAAATTTAGAACTGTAACTGGAATTTTAACAAAATCAATCAATTGCAATTTATAAAAAATACAGTATATCAGTTTACTTTAATAATTAAAACAGACATTTAGTAAAAATTGCAGATAAGTATTTACAAAAATCACAATCTAGTATTTAATAATTTGTCATTGTCATTTTCATCATATAGGCCATTAGCTGACTTCTTGATTGTGCTCCTTAATTGAACGTGTACTTAACTCCTTCAGTTCCTGTCGCTATAGACACTTCTGTCATTGATCATGTGTAGACTCCTTCAGTTCCTGTCGCTATAGACACTTCTGTCATCGATCCGTTTAATTTTGGTCCTATAGCCCTTCATTAATTCTATTTTTTATTGTATCTTCATTTTAATTTATTTCAGCTGCTTCTTTGGGACCTTTCCTTTTGTCCTTAAACGGTGGAGTGAACTAAAATTGTAGTGTAAACATGTGACTAGAAGAACGGATATAGAAATGGATAACGTTACGACCATATATTCTTCGTCATGGACAGACAAACGAAAGTGGTACAGTTCAGGTAGACGATTGTCACTATTCCGTGTCAGCGAGTGGTCATGTGTTGGTAATGATTGATAACCGTTCTCTGGGTACGTACTTGTTTGTATAACTATATAAAAAAAGATAGTCACATAGCTGATACTGACGTAGAGGAGTGAAGTGTTAAGGAATTGGCTATACTAGGTCCAGCTTTATGAGGTTGGGTGTGTCATGGATTGCCTCCCCTGCTTTGCAGTAGTGGTCCAACAGTGGCCAAAACTCAAAGAGTATCTACTATGGGCCTTCAAAGGTGTCTACCTTCGCACAAGATTACTCTTGGCAGTGTTGTAGATAGAAAGGTAATGACGCTTCTATCTCAAGGGAGTGTTCATAAGATATTCAGAAAAGCGAGAACAATGTTGCATTGGCTGAGCACATTAACTCTATGATCTGCTGACAACTTTTGTGAAGGATTAAGCAATTTTTAATTTTAGCTTGTCAAGCCCCCATCCTGATTTACTCAGTGGAATTCTTGTTATTATGGAATAGCTCTGTTTAGAGTGTATTTAGTAAATTTACTGAGACAAACATGCAGTACATTTAAAATGATTAAACCGAAGTTAAATTTGTATAATTACAAATAACAAATGTAATAATCATTTAGTTTTAACAAGGGTTTAAAAGAATGAATAATGTTTTCAGAAAGGTATCATCACTGTTGTGATGGGATACAAGTTTATAAAGGAGTTCACGTGGCAGTTTATAGGTTTCACTTATCTGCCACTGGTAGGTTCTGCTCCCGCTGATGGGTTGGCTCTTGGTAGACTGATTACTGATGACACTCGTCGCTGGTCAATGATGTAGGGCGTAGCACGTTCCCAGAAGTGTCAGGGAGTGTCTACAAAGTTGGTCCCTCGTCTTAAAGCTCATGCCACTGTTCCCTTCTTGTTCCAGAGATAGTACCCTCAAATGGTACCACCACCAACTATGGTAAAAGAATAGAAACGAAACGTTCTCCTGAGTATTGCGTTTCCCGACACATACTTATGGGCCCCCTTTCTCTTATTCCGCCTTCCCATCTATCTCAGAATTTACCCTCGATGAGAATTAAACTTAATCCGTTGAAAGAAAACTTTCTTTACATTTAAATGTAATGGCTTTATCTTTATTTTACATTTAAATAAAAAGGTTAATAGTACAGACAGAATATGTTTACATTTACATCTCCACTGATTGAAAAGTGTTCACAATATAAATTGAATATGTTTTCATTTATATCTACACTTGTTGAAAAGTTTGAAACTTTCGTTAATTTTAAAGTGCATATATTTACATAGACATTTACACTGGTTTGAAAATGTAAATATTAAACTTAGAATGTACATCATTTCTTTCATCTTTCCCTCCCTGCTCCATAGGGAACTTGGGACTACTTATGCTTTCAGTTCTCTTTAAGAAACTAGCGATAAGCAGTCACCAGCCCTTGCAGTGGTGGTTCATGATTTCATCATTCTATACGCTGAGGTTGCCAGCCTTGAATGACTTGGACATCCACTAGCGATTTTCACACACTAATATTCACATGGTAATATATATATATATATATATATATATATATATATATATATATATATATATATATATATATATATATATATATATATATATATATATATATTAGTTCACATGTTAGTAATGAAAACTGTAGAATGCAAAATTACAACTTACGCCAATCCTGGCTCACAGACTTTTTGCTCAGATGAATAAAGTTAAGGCACTTGAATCGGCCTCTTACACGTGTTCTTGGGGGTCGTTACTTTAATAAGATAATTCCCTCTATGACTCCGTGTGTTCTCTGTTTCCTCAGTCCCGGTTTCCTTGTTAAAATGATAGAAATTCCCTGGGATGTTTTGTAAATGCGTCAAGATTCTCCAAGAAAAGGTCCGGCCTGATAAATGGAAATTCTGAATTCTAACTTCTGGCAAGTATGTTTTTTGTAGTCTTGGCAAGTTATTTCTCACAGTGAAATAAAACTGCGAAAGGTCAGGTTATATTCCTTTCTTACCCCGCATCTGTTTGTTATGAAGCTACTCAAGACTCCAATCATTTCAAACAAAAATGTTGGGTAGGGTAATTTCAAAATATTCCGACATGGAATAATTTTGCGCGTGATGCAAAGATCACGTCTTCCATATATGGCAATAAAACATCCGATGCCTGGTGTACAAACTCACAACACATCTTTAAACTCATAAAACAATGTGTTTCAGATGTAACAACATGTTACTGTAATATAAAGTAATGTCTTCGTGAGAGTCTGACTGGAAACGATTATGTCATTTATGTCTGAGTAATCTCGTTATCTGTTGCTCTGCGCGAAAACTAAGCAGACCAATATGGGTTTCCTTGCGCTAATCTCAGCAAAGCAGTGCCACGCCTAGCAAATGTAATGCATTATCACCAACAAGGAGTGTCAAATGTTTTGACAATATCAAATATCTGCTACACAACAGAGAAAGAAAAAAGTGCTGATTATGGAAAAGCACGTAAATAATCAGTTCAACAAATGCAACTGATATCTGCCGTAGTGAAAGAGATATATAGAAGAGGTCGCCCCAAAATCCATCTTGTGACAGGGTGATCAATTCCGTTCCTTGTTGCCTTTGACTTCACTAACTCAAGAGCAGATTCGGGTATCTATTTACAGCTGGGTATATTGGCGCGGAGCGCTTCCAGTTTTCGTACCTGGAACCCGAAATCTATGTTGCAAGAGGCAAGCACTCTGCCAATAGGAAGATCCTACTAATATCTAACGTAAATAATATCCTCATTTCTACATATAACTTATAAAACTGAAACTTTAAGACACAGATAGTTCTGCAGATAAAAATACATCATCATCGCCACTTCTTTTTTTTTTATCCACTCTATATAGAGTATGAGGCGCCCACACCAAATCAACAACTTCTGTAGCGACAGTTTCTGCAACAATTTATTTTACTTGATGAAGTTGGCAGGCCCAAGCACAAGTTTATAATAGCTACCTTTTACGGCATGCCTATAGTAGCAGAAATCCTTTTCTGTATATGTTTTCCCCAGGGACCCCCCGGAATTACACAAAGATGTATCCATTACTTTATTGTATACAGGGTCGACCCAGCCTCATGAATTGGGTACCAAAACAACATTGGGAAGGTTAAGGCGGCCGGCGTGCTGCTGACCACATCAACCCCTAGTGTACCGATGATCAAGAAAATACGGGCCTAATACCGTATTCCCAATATGCCTCAATAGGCGTGTAACGGGATCCTTTACTTTCACCTTTACCTTTTACACGATAACTGACATTAAAATAGAGACTTTAGAAATACCAGCAGACAAATGCAGCTGTAAGAAAGGCAGTGTGGGTTGAATAGGACCAACCCTAGAAAACAACCAGCCATTTTAACTATATTTGTTATTGACTAGAATTCGCAGGGGAAGAGATGAGACGCGAGTTCAAGGAGAACCTGGTTTGGTTTGGTTTGATTTTAAAGATCGTCTTCATTGCACAAAAACAACTCCATTAAGTGTTTCGATCTCCTACCTTAGATCACACAAGGAGCATCTCACCACAGTGCACGAACTCCGTGGCACCGGTGAGGATCCCAGTGTGTGTATACAGAAATAACTGTGGTGGGTAGGTTTCCTAATTTTTAAATTTTGCCATAGCCGCGGCCGTATGGCTTACTCTTTACGATTTCTAAGTGCCGAGAGATTTTTAACGTGCGCAACTTGCACACGGGACCTCCTATTTGTTCGTCCTTATCCGAGAAGGCTAGGCGTCCGATCTCACTACCCAGGAGGTCAGGGGTTCTCACTACCCAGGAGGTCAGGGGATCTCACTACCCAGGAGGTCAGGGTTCAGTATGACATGATTAGGAACCACTGGTGTAAAAACAAAATGTCCATCAACGACATTCCTTGTGCTCGGAGCGACCCCGGTACCTTTAGAGTTAGACGCCACTCTGACCCCCCTTTTCAGTTTTTATTTATTCATCCATTACCCTTCGGTTCCGTAAGGAGCATAGGCCTTCAATAAAACATGCTAAGCTCTCCTTCCTGTGTTATCCGCTGTCTTCTTATTTGGATTATATCACCGACTAGGTTGAAAGGAAAGCGCCTCTCCAGAACGAGGCAACATTTTTTTTTGTTAAATCCCTGTCGTTTGCTCCAGTTCTCTTCTCCATTATTGTTTCGGTTTCCTCTGCCTCTCTTACCCTGGGGATTCCAGAAATAGGCCTTTCTTGTAATGCTATCAGCAGGTTTCATGAATGTGTGTGTGTGTGAGTGCTATCCATCAAAAGCTCCTTTTTCTCATCTCTTGTTCCACTGGCACTTGTCTGGTTATTGTCATCTCTTGTTCCACTGGCTCTCGTCTGTTTATTGTCATATCTTGTTCCACTGGCACTTATCTGGTTATTGTCATCTCTTGTTCCACTGGCACTTATCTGGTTATTGTCATCTCTTGTTCCACTGGCACTTGTCTGGTTATTGTCATCTCTTGTTCCACTGGCACTTGTCTGGTTATTGTCACCTCTTGTTCCAATGGCTCTTGTCTGGTTATTGTCATCTCTTGTTCCACTGGCTCTCGTCTGTTTATTGTCATCTCTTGTTCCACTGGCACTTATCTGGTTATTGTCATCTCTTGTTCCACTGGCACTTGTCTGGTTATTGTCATCTCTTGTTCCACTGGCACTTGTCTGGTTATAGTCATCTCTTGTTCCACTGGCTCTTGTCTGGTTATTGTCATCTCTTGTTCCACTGGCTCTTGTCTGGTTACTGTCTTCTCTTGTTCCACTGGCTCTTGTCTGGTTATTGTCATCTCTTGTTCCACTAGCACTTGTCTGGTTATTGTCATCTCTTGTTCCACTGGCTCTTGTCTGTTTATTGTCATCTCTTGTTCCACTGGACCTTGTCTGGTTATTGTCATCTCTTGTTCCACTGGCACTTGTTTGGTTATTGTCATCTCTTGCTCCACTGGCTCTTGTCTGGTTATTGGCATCTCTTAATCCTGCCATCAGTCCAGCAGAAGTCTGAGTCTACACATTACGTGTTTGACATCTGGATAGCAGAATTCACAAGATAGGACATCCTACACTTCCTAAATTACAAGGAAGTCTCGCCGGCATTTGTAAACGTTGTTAGCACAACATTGTATTCACCTGTTATCAAGTGCTCACAAGTTGATTCCTTATCCATATATCAAGTTCAACTCACTCGAAAGCTTACTGCCTGAGTCAAGCTAAAGCACGCACAAGTTGATTCTCATATTTGTATCAAGATCAGCTCACTCAAACGCGTATTTAATGAATCAAGAGTACATACTCCCAAGGTGACGAGACTGCCTACAAAGATCACTTCGTCAAAAGTTGATTCGCCAAGATAACAAGCTCAAATCACCCAGTTCAGCCACTCATTTCGTCAATTCGCGAAGTGAATTCATCTACTTTCATCGTATATTGCACGACCTACATTTACTCAGGCAAGCTTCTTTGCACGAACCTTACGCGTGACCAGAAGGCCATTGTGTGAAGAGCTCCAGTCTAGTCAGTGCCTATTCAGGATCAAACAGCAGACATTTTCCTGAGACTACTGTCAACGGTTTGTCAACGCTAGAGAGAGATTGCCAAACATTGAAGAACTGTATATCGTCAAAGTTTTCATTCCTATAAAGGTTTTCATAAACCCACACAACATACCATACACCAACATTGGATAGTCTATGCATACCTGTGTACAATCCTACAGTGGAGGAGCATTGCGAGACACATAGACAGTGTAGATTAGACATCAGTGTGGTAACACTTAGCATATCACACCATCATTTCGCTATTCACATAGGTTCACTCTCCTATTTAACGAACTACATTATTTATCTCATCTGTATGTGTGTGAATTGCCTTTCACCACCTTCACTTTTTAATTTCTACTAACCGTATATGTGTGAATATTTAATTAATAAACCCAATAACCGTTTTGATCATTATCTAGTTCGTTAATGTATCACTCGTGCTGTCGGTGTTAAATATTTACAAATAGGTAAAGTTCTAAATTTAGATGAGATTGTGGGCTTTTTCTTTATCGAGATCTAAGGGCAAAAGCTAAGGTCGTGGAGAAATAGAACACTTTCCATAATTTACTTGAAAACACTATCTAGTGGAGAGCATTCGCATTCTCTTTTTCTTGTCCTTATCTCGAATAGATCTTTTTCTTTCTTAACGAGCCAATTTCTGGAGACCTTCTTGATAACATTCCATAGGTCATCCCCAGCGACACCTACTGTTGTAGTTGCACCAATATATGCTTACGACATAAACAATACAAAACCTACCCTATGTCCTGTACTTTTCTTATTCTTCTATCATCAAGGTGGATCGGAGCGGCTAAGACGTATGGCGTCCGCCTTTAATTCTAAAGGTACCTGGTTCGGTACCCAGTACAGGAAATATAATTGATGGAAATTTTTTTCAGAACCAATGGGTCCTAATGATATCATACTGCCCTCTGATCTCATGGGTAGCGAGATCAAATGCCTAGCATTTTCGAATAAGGGCGAAAAAACAGGAGTTGGAAATCGTAAAGAGTAGGCTATAGGGCCAGTGCAACAGAGTTCGTGTACTGTGCTGAGATCATCCATGTATGATCTAAGGGAGGAGATCGGTGCATTGAAGGAGTTATCCCTGTGTGTCGTAAATTTTGGATAAGTATTTAAGATAGATTTTGTCCCGTCTGAATAGCACTGGAAAAGGGGGTAACTCAGTGAGAATTAAGGTATGAGAAATAGATTTCACGAGTGAATAGTTTAAGGGTAGAATCTGTCACTGGATTGAGAAGATACTCTAGTCCAGCCTATCTTTACGACTGTAATTTGGTATCAGACAATTCTAATCTCCATACATTTAACATATATGTTTAACTATACACACACACAGTTATGTAACAACAGGACACACAAACGTGAAACTATTGTAAATGGAGTATGTATATGGGCTGAGCTGACCAACACAAGTAATTAAGTTTTGTTTAGTTTATTATCATATAAACTGTTCACAACATCAAACATATATATATATATATATATATATATATATATATATATATATATATATATATATATATATATATATATATATATTTATATATATATATATATATATATATATATTTTTTTTATATATATATATATATATATCATTATGTGACGGATTCTTTTCAGAACGTTGTCTCCATTACAGCTGCTCTGAACGCATCACGATTCTGGGCAAGTCGACCTGCATCAGCCAAAGACAAATTCACACTCTCTGTGATGTCCTGGGTCCACCGTCGTCTAGGTCGACCCCTTCCCCTTTTTCCAGGGACCATGCCTTCCATCACTGTTTTTTCCAGACTATTATGTCTTTTTAATATATATATATATATATATATATATATATATATATATATGAAATCATAGATTACAGAATTTGGAAAATAAACCCATAAGTGCTATCCCCTCTGTTGAGAAAAGATCCCGCAAGAAAGTTAATAACCCCAAATGTCAAAGATTAGCGCTAGGGTATAGAAATAGACGATAACGTAAAGAACAGAATTCCTAGTTAAATCTATCCTGTAAAATAATAGTATTAGCGAACAAAAATAGAAGTGGGTACAATGATTATACAAATATAAATATTCACTCCTCTTTACTCACACTCTGTCAATCTGTGGCCACATTCAATCTCGCTAACCTACTAGTTGGTTAATAACCTCTTAAACGTATACATTAGTGAACAGGTAACCAAATCCAGTGTTGTACTTCGCCGAAGTGAGCCCCAGTTTCTCCACGAATAATTAATCCTCCTAATGGGAAACGCTTACTTTGGTGGTGATTATTGGATATTATAATGTCAAGTCAGATAGTTCAGGTAGTAAAATATTTACCAAGATCTAGTGTTCACAGTGGACAGTAGTTAGTACTTCCAATAGTCAAAGGAAATGTCTGGTGGGTAAATCTTTCTGGATAACTCCACTTGACAACACAATGGTCAGTAGTCGGGAACGATGTTATGCATAGAAATTTTGCCACAGCGGGCTGATATAATTGAATGAAAAAATATGGATATTGGTGTCTCCAGTTTACAATTTCTTCTTATTGTCTATACGTTTGGACTCTCTCTCTCTGGATGAAGCAAGAAGACCGCACAGGTCAACATCGAAGACTCAATAAAGGCTAAGAATTGTTACTGGTTGTATTTAGACTTAGGCGCTGGCAGGCTGGTTTGTGATCAGTACTACATTTAGGAGAAAACAAAAACATTTAATCACAATATCACTATCCTATTCTATCACGCGCAAGGTAAGATCTCTTATCCACTCAGTCACTTAATTAAATTAAAAACACACAGTTCTTAGCCTATCTTATCACGCTCCGCTCACCTGTTACGGGTTGGGTTTTAAGGTATGCGCCTTTTCCCCTTCCCGCACCAGTAAACTCTCAGCGCACAATATAATTATGACTACTTTACAAATATCGCTTGTCGTTACTAGCAATTTGTTTCGCCACAGGATATTACACTACTCACTTACACAATTACACGTAATGAATTAGAAGTAAATTTATATTCCGTCAATAGTCAGTCGCCTAATGTATTTATCAGTCAATTAAAACATCTCTTTCTGGGTGATAGCGATTGATTTAAATTTTACATTACAGATGGAAAACTTAGCTATATGTTATTTAATACGCTGGTCAATTAACACTCAGAAAATCCCAGTGAATTATAATGAGGAACTTAACACATTAAATCACTTAAATGCTAATATATATATATATATATATATATATATATATATATATATATATATATATATATTAAATATATATATATATATTATATATATATATATATATATATATAACCGCAAAAACAGAAAAATGAAAACAATCTGAGTCTATATAATCCACTTGTTACAATGGCTCTAGAAGAATGGCGAGCTAGATATTTCCAAAAAATTCTGAAGCGACTAGATAAACTGACTTTGGATTCGCGCCTTCGGTCATATTATGAAAATCAACTCGTTCGACTCCCGAGATTAAATTTTCTGCTCCCTGGTGCCGACCAACAACATAGAATCAGCTAAAACGGACAGACCGTCTTTGATCTCGTCTGTCTATAGATCAGATAATTACCTCCCCTGGCATCACGGACAAACGGATGTGGTCGGTAACTCTTCTTATCTCCCCTCTATTCGACGTTGCCATCGACAACAAAGGCTTCAGATATCAGCGATTGTCCCCCTGTATGTACAACATCACAGGATTTGCTTCCCCTTTTAGAGAACTTCAAAGCTGTTTACCTTCCACGTGTTTTGGGCACGTGTAATCTGCCAGTCATCGTAATACTGACTGCTCCGCTGGCGTGAGGACTTCTGTTAGACAAGTGTTCTACGCTCACCTGAATGAGTTACAGTTTCGAACGTATGTAAACAAACTCGCAGCTCGTGCAAGCAGAAAAAAATAGGCGTGGCTTCAAAGGTGAGTCTACAGTCAGTGAATTTCGTCAGCGAATGGCATGTTTTTGCGTCGCAAAGATTATAAACCTAAGATCGGAAAGCAACGTGGACTATTTACATATATATGCGACAGTTTGCAATAAAGATTGTCTTTAAAATCAAAACCAAACTATCATTTACTAGACACAGTATTAATGTCTTTGTCTCGTGTAATCTGACCTGTACTGTATAATTAGGCAGGATCGCTCCCAGGTTCATATCCGGTGTTACATAGTGAAAATCGCGCTAATGATCCCTATTTTCGAGGTGTCTTGTTGGCTTGGAGGATAGTGCGATTCGCTTCCGTAGCAAGACGGTGTTGCCGTTCGGAAGGTCCTGCGTTCGAGTCTCCGTTAAGCCTATCACTTCTGTTGTTTTTCTGTTGTCTAGTTTTTTACTTCTTTATTTCTGTGCCAATTTGTTTTACATTATGAGGTTGCTAAACCATTGCACAGTCTCATATTAATCGCCTGGTAGGAATTGCCTGTTGTGCAGTGGTATTATTCTTTCTTTAACATCTGGTTATGATGGTGTGCATATAGTCTTAATTACTACGAGTTAGTAGTTCTTGCCTGGTGATGGGCTGTCATGGTGCTCCTCGTTAGTATATCTCCAATCCATTTATCCACCTATTTCTATGCCGTTTGCTATTTCTTGTCGCTTCCGTTTTGAAGCTACCTGCTGCTGTATGACTTTTGTAATTTTGAGTTACTAATGATATCAGACTTGTCATACTGCTGTTGATATTTTTGCGGCTTATAGTTTAAGTAGGATGTGGTAATCGGATCTATGCCCAGTACTCCTTGGTCACCTTTTACGAAGTGCTCGGTAGGTTACAATGGTAATATTCTTTCCACCTTCCCTTTCGGACCTCGGTAGCAAAGAGGTGGAAATGATGACAAGAACCAGCGAAGTGCCTGTGGAACAAGAGATGAGAAGAAGGCGCTATTGATGGACTGGACACACATTAAGGAAACATGTTGATAGCATTACAAGCCAGTCATTGTTCTGTTATTCCCGAGGTAAGAGAAGTAGGTGGAAACCGAAAAACACATAGAGAAGAGAACTGGAGACAGAAATGAAGGATTACAAAAGAATTAGAAAAATATTTGAGGGATGGCAAAGAACAGGAGAGTATGGCATAATTTTGTTACCTGGGAAACTGAATAGTAATAAAAAAGTAATTGAATTAATTAATTAATGTTACCTGAGCTGTTCGACTTTGAGTATTCATCACTATTACTTCATCCCACTCAATGTAATCACGTCAGTAAGATAAATTTGTAAATGACATTTTCTAACTAAATCTTCCCACGTATTTGCTGTAAATAGAAGCATAAGTCAAATTACTAAATGAAGTGTTCAATTACTCTGTAAAACCGTTTGGGCTTTTCAAATTAATGTTTACTGTAAACATTAAAAAATGTGCGCCATTTTCGGATCTCTGGTGTGGTCAGGTGATCGTCGCACTGTTCTTCTGTGCATCTCGCGAGAGGGTGAAAACCAAGAAGACCAATGATACAGGGCATTTGGCAGGTCACGAGAGGACAAGATAACTAGATACAGGTGAGGATACTAATGTTGTATTTCTCTGATCTCGACATCTCTATTAACAAAAATTATGCGTCTGTTTAATCAGGTTTTTCATGCATGTGGAAAGGATTGACTGTATTTAAACGTGACGAATTCTACCTTTCAGTCAGGATAACTCTTGACTTATATCTAATCAGATCAAAAGGTTTTTTTATATTTGAACGTGCGGCCTTATATCACCGCCTAGGTTGAACGGGACGCGCCTCGCCAAAACAAGGCAAAATAATAAAAAAATTTACATTTTTACTTTTTAGTCAACTGTTGTCGTGAAGTGTTGTGCTGTGCTGAAGTTTGCGGTCTTATTGCTATGACCCTGCGTTAGTGTAGTATTTATGTGCTGTTGTCAGACTACGTGCTTTTTGACTAAAAACATTTATTTATTTACTTTTCATACTTTTTAAAGCTAGTCATACGTCTTACCTAGTGTAGACGTTATGTTTATAATTACTGTCGATCTGTGCGCTTTAATTTTTTTTTTTTTCTTCGGGCTTAATTTTAGTTTCGTAAACATGAGCCATGTAGTATTTTAAATGAGCTACACGATACTAAATCATTAATTGAATTAACGATGGCTTCTCGGAATAATAGTTGTTTTTGTTTTTCTACAGACTGAATCAATATTTCAATGACCTAGTTTAATTAAAAGCGTATTTTCTGTTGAAAGTAAAAAGTAGTCCCATTGCAGATACTGCCGAAGTGGAATGAAGTGTAAGAGACTTCACTACACTAAGCCAACTTTGTGAGGTGTGGTGACCAGTTCTCTTACTCGCTGCCTTTTTCTTCCTTAACTCAAGAGAGTCAGGTTCTTATTAACCACTGGATAGAATGAAGCGGGACGTTACCATGTTTTGAACCTGTCGTAGATTTTAGATAGGGGAATTAAGACTAGGGTTGGTCCCTTCTGAATAGATTAGAATAAAGTGATAGTCACAGTGAGAGATAATAATAGAAATAGATTTCCACGAGTGAGATGGTAGGAATACTAGAGGCTGTCCCTAAAATCAAGCAATCTTCTCTCTCTCAGTCTATCTTCTACAACATATTTAGAGGAGTCAGACAGTCTATCATAATATATATTATATATATATATATATATATATATATATATATATATATTGATAATATATGTGATTTAAAGTTTTTATAATATATATATATATAATATATATATATACTATAAATATATTATAATATATATATATTATATATATAGATATTAATATTTATGATATTAAGATAATTATATATATATAATATCAATATATCCAATCACATATAAGTGAATATAAAGTTAGTCGCACACACGTGGGAAATACATATTCCATATTATACAAATAGTCGATGATTAAGTAAAATGAATTTAATTACATAAAGAAAATTATATCACCACACAATTTCCTTCATAACTTTTCACATGGAATTTATACTCGATTATGATCTTTTCCCTCGTGTATTAGCCCACAGTCCCCTGTTAGAAGAAAAGTGAAAAGCCCCAAAGAGTCACGGATACATATACTTTAGTCTAAGATTTCCCTTTAAGGTTAAGAACAGAAATTGATACTTCTACTCTATCCTAAGAGAGGAAGAACCTGCGTTTTAGTTGCAACAATTTGAAAAAAAATGAAATTACAAAGGTGGGGTGTACAAATCTTATCATAAAAAGACTCACTCAGTCTACTTTTCACTCTGTTCTTTCAGCAGGGATCCCTGTCTCACTTTCTTACCTAATGTCTGGATGGTGTTCGCCGTCTGGCGCACTTTATGACAATCTCAACATAAATCTGCTTTTCGTTTGATGAAGCGGATACCCAGCTCTACAGATCTTGGTTTCATCCAGTGGGTCCGGGGAAGCGTCCTCTTCATGCGATATTTTGTTCAGATTTAGTTATTGTCACTTTACTCAGTTCAGGTAAGAATTAGCCAGACAACAAGTAAACGTCAAAAAACACCAACGTTGAATTTTTAGTAATATTACATTTTAACATGATTCCTTTTACAACGGAACGAAGGTAGTAGGATGGGTACTTCACATACAGTTATTAATTAAACAGCTTACAAAATGTTACAACAGGCAACAAGTTAAGTGCGCGGAATAAGATAAAATTTGTTAAAATAATGTTTTGTGTATTTATCACATAATATAAAGTGTTATATGGGTTAAAAAAACAAAAATTAGACAAATGAAAAAAAAAAAAAATACAGCACAAAAACAACAAAAGTCCAGACAAACTCAAAAACAAAAAAAAAGAGTATAAAAAAAAATTGCCAAAAAAATCAAAATAAGCCTTGTACCCGGAGGTGGGCAACGCCTTAAAGTATGAAGGACATAGACAGATCAACCAACAAAAACAAATACAAAAAAAACAACTCAAAAGGGCACATACAGTACAGACCCCACAAAACGGAAAGTTACACGCGTTTACTGATCAAATCTGGTCAATTAGAGACAACCACAAATCGCGAGCATTGTTTTTTCGAGATTGTACTTAACCATGATACATCCTAGAGAAGCATGGTCATATCTCGAAACGCAATCGTATTTGAATAGTTATTCGATTCATGTGTTCGTGGTCTCGCTGGTTTGTATCCCAGCTAGTAAATTGGTTGTGACTCCTTTGTCTAACCCCCATTAACTCCTCCCTTATGGAAAATACCCCAGCGAAAGATAAACTTACCCACCACCCACCATATTCAATAACTGAATTCTATATGTATTATTATCGCCCCTTGGGTTATTATCCGTTGGCCTTGTAAATGTTAAGATAAATAATATTTTTTGACATAAAGTTTACGTGATGAATAAAAGAAGTAATTGAGAACCCTCTAATCTTTCAGAAAAAACTATTTATCAGATTCAGAGATTGGCTACCCTATAATCAGACCTCTGATACGGCACCCATCCATTATATCAATATAACGAAACCACTATGATCAAGCGAGTGTCCTTATTACTGGCTAAAATGATTTTTATTAGTGTTTACATATCCTGGACTTATGTTGCAAATCGCGCTAATGTTACGTTATGTGTTACGAAGCACTTATTTTTATCAAATAAGAAAGACTTACCCTTAATATCATTTATAGTTTGTCAATAATTAATTGGCGTTCGACCCCCTAAATCTTCTCTAATTCATTCTGTTGTAACATTAATTAAAGGCATGTATAAATATTTAAGTACAATATTTGTTGTTCGGATTTTATTTCGTGAATTATGTATTAATCCCAATTAAAATCTTTAATTCTGTTAGTATCCCCCTAGCCAACATCTTCTAAAAATAGCAAAAAAACTATTTAATTTTTATTTATTGTGAAATAAATGGTCATTAGTATATCTCCTTGCCAATTTATACCCTGCATAATTTTAAGGAAAAAAAAAAATCCACTAAGGAAAATGCTAACAATGCAGATGAACTAAGAAAATAAAAAACGGGTATTACGATCAAAATAGGAAGAATTAAGCTTAAGTTGCAGAAACAAAAGAAACTAAAAGACCTCTAAAAGACATACTAACAAAAAAAATCGTAAGCAATCATAACGTAATAAAAACAGAATTTCTTTTCTGATAAATAATAATTTGGTAAAATGAAAAAGAAATAAATGTGTCTGTGATAAATCGTCGAAAAAGCTAGGGCAAAAAAAAGGAAATAAATAATTAATCAAAAAGAACAAATATTTGAACAAAACAATAGAGTCTAAATTTCATCCATGATTATTCAAATCAGATTTGGACTGAAACAGCATTTAAGTTCTATAGCAAACAAAAGGAAACACGGGGGTCGGGTCTAAAAAAGATGAATAAAACAACAAAAAATAAGGAGGACTTCAGTCAGTTCTGTTACAACTATCGGAGGAGAAAATTTCACTGTTCATTTGGCTCAAAGTACACCTATATCCTTAGCATAATGAGACATTCATCGGGAATTTCCATAGTATCAACCGGAACAAAGAATAACGAAGTAGTCATCAACTCCCACAGGTTCGGAGCCCAGGAAATCTCTAACATTTTAATAAGCATCTAAACCGTGAATATCTGAGTAGGGAGAAACTGAAATATCACAGTCGGTAGTCAACAAAGGCTAAGAATTATCGGACATAACAATAGGAACATATTAGCGAGAGCTCCAGCCGCGTGTAAGAGGCATGGAAAAGTCTATAACAATTCATCGAGTCAAACATAGATTCTATGACCCCACGATTGGCATTGCCCCCCAAGGGTACCAAGAAGAGTACTATCTCTACACGATGGGACTTAAGTGGCCAATTCAAACGTGGAAAGAATGGAAACGAATCGAGGGCCAACTTTGTGAAGGGAGAAATCTTAAAATTAACTGATGGAAAATCAATTAAAGAAGCTAAAAGGAACACCAAACAACTCCTGACAGAGCAAGTACGAGTGGTGAGCAATAGGTAAAAACCCACCAGCAAAAGCAGAAACCCTGTGCACCAACCCAGTGCCAAAACACACTGCCAAAGGGAACTTTTTCCACGAATCTACTAAAATGCTGACCCAAATGCTTTCTTATATAAGAAGAGAGAAGAAATATATTTTTCATCGCATGCTCGCACAGCAAACTTATTTGATTATTAACTTTTGTTATTGTAGTTTTACAGAACAATTTAACTTGATTTACCCCATTTTAAAGTTACAAAAACATGTTTGCCTCAGTCAATTTACTACACACTATCTAACTGAGGTGATCAGAATACTAAGAATTCATTGAGTAATCAGAGGTGGGTCTCTTGAACGAGCTAAAACTAATTCACTTGCTTAATTCTTCACAAAAATGGTCAACGAAGATTCTAGACTTAACATTGCTCAGCAAAAGACAAGCATTGTTATCAGCTTATCTGAATATTTGTGAAGATCCCTTTATGATAGCCACCAGTGTTCATACCCTACCATAATTTTTTTCTCTTCTCTGCAAGAGTTATATCTTGAGCGAAGGTAGACACCTTTGAGGCCCATATTAGATACTCTTGAGTTTTGACCACTGTTGGACCACTACTGCAAAGCAGGGGAGGCAATACCGGCACAGATAGTATGATTCGCTTCCGTAGTTAGGCGATTATGCCGTTCGGAAGGTCCTGGGTTCGATTCTCCGGTAAACCACTCACTTCTGTTGTTTTTCTGTTGCTATGTTATAGATACTTCGTTTATATTTCACCGAGTGCCTGAAACATGCTCTTTAATGTGGGCTAATATATATTTATTAGCCAGGCTGAAGCTTAGTATAGTTAAAGTCTCAACACACTTCACCTCCCTTCTGGCACGTATTTGCTGACTGGGTACGGTTACTTGTACCTTTGTTTACATTACACACTCACTGACGGTGAAAAGATGTACGCTAACATGTTGGTATTGAAACCTTTTTTCTTGGTACAAATCAGTGAGCAGTTACTAAGCGGAGTACGGAGGGAAGGCGGTCGTCCCTGGTTTGTTAGCCAGGAAAAGGGGTGCCACTCGGTAGTGTGTGTGCCCAGATAGTACTTACTGTTACAAATGTACTCCGCACCCAAGTTAGTTTCTATCATCGGACTGGGCGGTGTCAAACGCCCCCCCCTGCCATGGGGTACCAGACGATACCTTCTAGTCCACCTGATAGTACTCTCAAATACGTTAGTGAAGATCCAGGGGTCGGCAATAGGTACATCGTGGATAATACTCTGTAGATCACAGGGGATATAATATTGTAGATCTTTAACCAGACATGAGTCTATGACAATCAGAAATGATTCTAATCAGCTTTAAGGAAAATTTCAGACTTGTCCTTTTCCGCACGCAATTAAACGCGCTGCACGGCAGCCATCACTTCTGTCAAGAAAGGTTATGGTGAGAAACATTTTATTTAACGGTTCATTCAACTGTAAAATTGACACTTATTTTGGAAGATGTTTCTTTTCTTCTTACTTGTAGCCATTGCGTCATTTAACGACATGCGTTTGGGCTTTCTTAAACCCAGGCTACTGTTGGTGGAGGGTCATACACAGACAACATGATTAAAACACAGTGCTGCTATGCCATCCGAGAAGGTTATGTCCACTACTGTAGACATTGGGTCAACTTCAGAACCATGACTCCATTAAAGCAGTATCTTTAGAAAAAATCAGCGTTCTAAGTATATCAACCAAAATACGCGCTCCTGGTTGTAAAAAAACGCTTATGTAAAGTATAATAACATCGAAAAACAAACAAACTTCTTTACAGGTACTCTTCTCCAAAACTGTTCCCACGAAGCTTTGTAGGGAGCTGAGGATGGCGCTCAAATGTGGGCTCGCATTTCTGTACGA
This sequence comes from Oreohelix idahoensis, assembly GCA_024509875.1. NCBI lineage: Eukaryota > Metazoa > Mollusca > Gastropoda > Stylommatophora > Oreohelicidae > Oreohelix > Oreohelix idahoensis. The sequence goes on from JAMPIV010017038.1 coordinate 134,529, forward strand.
TTTCTGTGAAGTTGTCTTTCCGTCTATCTCGTGGTCGAATCACGAGCATGACATTAACCAGATCATCACAGCGGTAGGGTGGAAAATACGGTATGAGTCGCATAGCCAGATACCGCCGTAACAAGGGGATGGTCGAGATCCTAAGACATTCGATATACTAGATCACCAGCTCCCATTTATCGCGCTCATTCTTATAAGGCGCTAACTCGGCCTTCGGGCTCTAAGGATTTAGCACCCGGGGCGGGTACTATCCCTTGGCCATTCCTCTCCCCAAATAATGAGGGTTTCTTTTTTACACTTCTAGACAAAACAAAAAAAAATAAAAACACAACCCGCTAACAATCGCGCGATTTCTAAAGGTACATAGCATTAGAATTTGATCAACACCACCATACAAAACCCCTTCATCCAGGTGATGGATCGTGTGTAGATGGAACGGATACATGAGGGAGCGGGGGATAAAAAGGGGCGATGGTAAGGAACAATCGCGAGTTAACTCCCTCCACCAATATCACACACACACACCCCACCACCCTCCACCAACTCCCATAACTACACTCTACTCTAAAAAAATCAGATACATATTGATGTTTATTTCATTACACTCTTGCACTACTCAATAGATACAGTGATGGTGCCTACAGTTATTCAAAATCTCATAGTCTTCAATCTACTCATAGGTCTCATTGGAGGATGGTATGGCCATTGCAGGACCGGCTCAAGCCCTACAGCCTCACAATTGAAGTAACCGTGGCATCATGATAACCCACCCTAATCCAACCGCATAGGAATTTTCATACACAGACCACAACTCCCCCAGCAACAGCTTTGAAACTACACACCGAACCAATAATTCTAAACATAACACTCAATAACTGTATATGATCCTGGAGCTTTAATAATTAGATATATCTACACTCGTCTTGGTTTCGAGCTTAGAAACCCCCTCATTCTAGCAATTTAACTCCTCTCAACATAGTACTTATGCATAGGGCCAACAGCAGTCACCCCCCCCCCTCCCCAGCTGCTGGGAGTATATGTGAAAGAGTTGCTAAGTTTTCGATTTCAAACAAATATAACATTCTCTTATTTGTGGGCCATAGTTCACTAAGCAACTGACATAAAACGAAACATCTGCTACGCATCAATGGAGTGTCATTACCACCACCAAAATCTCTGTGGATCTTCTGTCGCTCTAGCCTCAATTGTACAATATTTTAGAAACTCTTACAGTAATTGAGACATGAGTATCCTAGAACTGTGGATTACTGAGGCATGAACTTCTCTGAAGTATAATAGGTAATCTCGAACAATTTCTAGGTGTTCATTTGGAGGCATGTGTGCCCAGATGAGAGTGGCGGTGAGATCGAGGTGTTATACCATAGACATTTGAGTGTGTATCCTGAGGCGATTTGGAGATAACTATGAGCAGCTTAATCTAGTGTTACCCCCTCTACCCACAAATTCCGTCATTACTGATACATTTACGGTTACTTAGCTGCCAGGACTTAACATCAATCTGTTAATTACCTAATCTATCACACAGATGTATACTATGCACTCTCAAATCTAACCAGGCGTTAAACATTGCACACAAACCAACTTTCACTAACTCTCATACGTCCATTCATACAGCCACAAAATGATCTACCTGAGCACCGGGGGAAACCCCCCTAAGACTACCGTGCCCCTATCAGCAGTGGGGACAACGCGTATATACCAGAACATGACACATCTCCCATCCACGCGAGGTTAACGAGCGTCTAGCACCCCCCAACACGGTTTTAAGGAATCTAACCTCGTGTTTCTGCCGAGGAATTGAATATGCAAGCACCATGAGACTGGACCCCCCCCCCCCACCCTCGACTTTACAGATGATCATATTCTCACAGTAAATGCACGACTACAGTACGGTAACCAACACAGGCACTGACTAGTCTACCACAGTGAGACTAACATGCTCAGGCACGACGATAAATTACCCTTTCCCAAGCATGCCTGGTCCGCCATCCCCCCCCCCCCCAAAATCCTGTCCCCCCCCCACCCTCCCCCTACACATCTCCGGGTATTTCTCCACTGTCCCACTACCACTCCATACATCAGCTCTCCATCAACGTGCTCATCCAGGGAACAACTCTATTCACCGTCTTTCAACGTCATTGTGGGTTCAGTCTAGCACATACTCTCGCGAAATCCACGCACCCCCAACAGAGACTCACAGCTTATTCATGGGCGCAAACATTCACCTCATGAGGATCAATGAGATGTGGGGTAAACTGTATATATCTGGATACATCATATGGGGAGACGAATCTTCACCGTTAATTCGACAGCGGGACCCACCTATAGAGAAGTACGTGAATAACTGGGAGTTCACATCTCTATACAATTTACACACACAAAATACCCTATGGCGCCTGGATTAACATAGTTGCTCACGAACTATCAAGGCGTAGGGCGAGATGAACCATCATATCTGTGAGTGGTTGATGCTGTTAACGATGAACACCGCGAGGCGATACAAGCAAGCGGACCTTCCGTCGTCTAGTACTCTTGAACCAGATACAGCGAAAGCCAGCACGCACATCAAATCAATTCACTATCGCTGACAGTAAATACATCAGCCTACTTGCTATCCAACTAGCTACAATTCTTACACCCTAGTCTCGACTCAAATACATACCGCGATTACAGACTAGAATGATCAAACCCACATCACAATGGGCCGCAGCCCTGTACCAACTTCCCACCATCATGTTTCCATGTAGCTCATGAACCAGTTTACACATTTTTAGAAAGACCTCACCACACACCCCCCCACAATGTCAACAAGGGAACACTCTACAAACATCATGCCCAACCACAGAATGTTAATAATTGCGACCCATTATGCTACACACAGTACCCATGAGGCTCTATCGCGCGGATACTGATAAACTCATCTACCAACTCACACCCCCCCCCCCCGTCAGCTCATCGTTGAAAACAGTCAAGATGCCACCTACAGCCGTTCACTTAGACGATTCACGGGATGACGTCCGTAACGCGTGACCTATACTAGAACACCACACCAGTTTCATCCCTGGATTGAACAGGTAACCATCAACAGGACCAGAACATGGAGCCGTGCACGCCTCTAGAACTCCTCCCCATCCCCACTCACCTGTACTTCTACTCTCATTTATCCCCCCCCCCCCCCCCCCCCCCCCTCCGCCCCCCCCCCCCCCCTGCCCCCCCCCCCCCCCTCCCCCCCCCCCCCCCCCCCCCCCCCCCCCCCCCCCCCCCCCCACACACCTCCCGCGGTAACAACTAGCCTTCTTCCGACCCACCCCCCCACGACTCAACGACGCTTACGAACACCCCCCCCCCAACGCACCAGACCCAACAGAGCAAGGTAAACCATACCACGCCATATACTTGGACACGCACCTCCTTCGACGGACTAAGACTCCAGCGACGAGTCAGAAACAACATAACAAACGCACACAAATAAAATGTGTTTGTTTACAATCCCCATTTATTTATGAATATACAAGCGAACCTTCCAGTTATTATTATTCGATCATCTTTACACTACACGACATACTCAAAATGTATCATTGAGTTTCAGGCAAATCCTCTTCATCCATTTGCACGATGGTGACTAACTTATTATTCCGCATAGCAAGTCCTTGACCGGGAAAAACGATTTTTATGTCCCTTTGCCCCGTGCAGCTTTAGGCAAAACAATCAACAAAACAAGGACATGAGCAGAATTATTAATCAGTGATCAATCGGACTGTGGTCAGTCCCAAAGGTTGTTTACTGACTAAATTATCCGGTCCGCTCGCTCCCTGCTCCCTTGTCTGGTCTGGCTAAGGGAAAATCTGTTAACAAACCAATTAAGAATAGCTAAGCACTTCTGCTCTGGCCGATTCTCCCCAAAATGTCAGTATGGGTTCAAACGAAAGTTACTGATTACTTTATTTCTTAATTTTTCTCCCACTCATCGTCCTATTATTTGGCATATTTATTGCCCTCATATTCTTTTTGCTGTGACCGCATCCCAGACGTATTTACGTTCCGCCAGGTGAATCGTAACAATATCCAGTTAATTAGACCGGTCAGCGGCAATACGTTTGTCAGTTGAGTCGCCTAGCCACCTTTGTTAGAGACACTCTTTATTGACACAATATGGTCTCGGACGAGTGATGAATAGAATGCCATATTGTCTGTCTGAGAGAACATCTGGTGGAGGCACGTAAACACCGGTGATAATGAGATTATCGTTTTCACGGGTCCATCCCTGTGTAATTGTTACAGATAACATGTCTGTGGGACACAATATTGGAAAGTAGCATCTGCACATCAAATAAGTTCACATATTTGTTTGTGAGTCTGCGGAAGTATTACAGCATTTTTTAAAGAGGTGACGCGATGGAATTTTAAAATGTAATATTTTAAAACACACGCGGGGGATATTATGAATTAAACACCCCAACCCAGATAGTGCTAAAGAGCTTACTATTGGTTTGATTTTAGAGCAGGAATATACATTGACTTTCATTTGAAAATTCGTCGTAAGCACAATCTGTGATTTGAACTGGAAGTGAGAGATATAACCTAGCAAAATGGGGAACACAGATCAGACTGCATCACAACGTAAAATTAGCAACTCCCAGGAGCCAGAAAGAGAAAGTTCGGAATAAGGATTCCTAAATTATAAGTGACAGATCAGAAGTATTTGGGCAACTTTAAAACTTAAAAATAAACCCACATTTTAAAATACCAAGACTGCAAACTTAAAAGACCAAGATAGAAAGTATTTGGGCAACTTTAAACTTACAAGGAAACCCGAATTTTAAATACGAAGACTAGAGACCTAAGGAATCAGATCACGTGTCATAAGAGGAATTTCCCAGACCAAGTGATTCGAAGCATCTAATAAAGTACTGTGTCCATTCTAAACTGTGCGTGGAGATTGTGTTCACATAAGTTACTTTGGGGTAAGTGTAAACAGTTTTTTTACAAATGTGAATTTGACATGTATTTCTTGCTAAGTGGTTATATATGAGGCTGGCAACTTCAACATATGAAAATAGTATATTCTTAAACCACTACAGCAAGCGCTGGTGATCGCTTCTTGCTAGTCGTATAGAAAACTGACAGCAGAGGTGACCCCCAGAATCCGACTGGAACATTGATGAGTGATGATTACATCACGTGTGCTTCAAGTGTATCATCATTTAGTGAGATATATTTACCTTGTTAATTGTATTTAAGCAAATCATTGATTTCGCGCTGTCCAAGCACATATTTTCCCAGTTTAATACCCAGAAGAATATTGGTGATTTCTAATCATCTTCCATGAGTTATGCTGTGTATACTCAAAAAAAGAATTCAATTATTCAGAGAAAATAACATTGGTGGGTGAACAGCGAGACAATGCGCCTGTTAATTTGCAGCCCACAAATGTACTTAGCAGAGGCATTTGTTTTAATTTGTCTAAAAGATAGTGGTACTAAGCTATCAGACGGATCGTGGTACTAAGCTGTCAGACGGTTCGTAAAACAAAACTACCAGACTGTGAAGTGCCATCATCACAGAAGGATCGACTTTAATTTGCATTGAAAATTCATCATCATTTCATCTCTATTTTAACCTGTTAAAACTAATTGATTATTAAATTTGTTACATGTTATTTTAAAACATAACAATCATAGTTGATTCAGTTATTATAAGTGTGAAAGCAAACGTATGAGCAAGACTCTTTTATATATATATATATATATATATATATATATATATATATATATATATATATATATATATATATATATGTATATATATATATATATATATATATATATATATATATATATATATATATACATACATACATACATTTAATATACTTATAATAAGGAATTTCGCTGGACTAACACCAGCTGGGGGCTTGAACGGGCTATAACCATTGCTTAATTCTTCATAAAAGGCCGAAATTCACATACATAGTCTTTGTCATGGCACCACCAACAGCGTCGGTCTTAGAGCATTCAGCGCATGGTGCCAGAGGTTTGACTTACACCTAAATAAAACTGTAGATCAGTTTTAGATAATTAATACTTACAAAATGAAACAACCGATAAAAAACAAAAACAGAATTCTAAAAATATTTTACGCTTTGGTTTTAGTGTTTTGTTTTACACAAAAACAAAACAAAAACAAAAAAGATTTACATTGTGGGCCTGGGAAAACTGTCACAGCTGAAGAAAGCTCAAGCTTCTTGAGGAAAAGATACTTTTTTTTTAACCACCAGCTTCGTCGGTCACTTGCCATTAGCACCCAGGGCGGCTGCCCCGCGTTAAGATCCGCCCTGACCATCAGAATGGTGTAAACAGAAATTCATACACGCCCCAGTAGCGCCGATAATAACAGTTACCATTACTTCAGTTTCTGGATGAAAAGAAAACAACAGCGATGAAAATAAAAGCGGGAGAAGAAAATGGACATAACAGAAAATCTAGGACATTTTGCAAAGAAATGTCTCGAAATGTGTTTCTTTCTGTTGTTTATTTAAATTTCATTAGAGGAAATAATTCCCAGTACTTCTGGGGAGACTATTTTAGTTTGGCATTGTTGTTGTTAATATATTTTCTGATATCCGTGACATTTTTCTCTGAAATGGGATGTTCGTATGTATTTGTTTGTTTGTGCGGTTCGACACTAGTCAAGTAAATGCACCAACAATTTCAATGTTTTAACAAATATAAAAATAATACTAATAGCCCCTTCAGTCATAACTGACTATGGGAATGCGCCCCTGAGGTAACAGCCCTCATCTGCTTATTTTCCTGATGTTTTCTCCTCTCTTCGGCTTGTTGTGTGAGCTTCTTTTCGCCTAATCTGAGGTGGCGCTATAAATAGCATCGCCACTTTGTGCGATCGGCAGCTTCATCCTCCCAAGTTACTGGATTTATGTCCAGTGCCCTCATATCTCTCTTGCACACATCTTTGAACCTCATCTGCGGTCGCCCAACTGTTCTTTTTCCATCTGCTAGTTGCCCGTAGAAGATATCTTTCGAGATGCGACCATCTCCCATGCGGCGGACATGGCTAAGCCAGCGTAGTCAGCGCTGTCTAAGCAGTGTCTACACGCTTTGAAGGTCAGAACGTGACAACAACCTTGACATTTGTCACTTTATCTTTTCACGAGATGGAGAGGATGTGGCGTAGACACCGTAAATGGAAGGTATTGAGCCTTCTTTCTTGGTTAGCATAGGTTGTCCAAGTCTCGCTGCCATATAGGAGAGTGCTGGTGACACAGGCGTTATATACCGCAGCCTTGGTTTTCGTTGTGAGTTTGGAGTTTCCCCAAACACGCGATGTGAGGCGGGCAAAGGTAGCTGCAGCTTTGCCATTGCGTCTAATATAGACAACTATATAACAAATATAGACATAAGACATAATATTATTGTATTCCGTCTGGAAATTCCGTATTCGCAAATATTCTATTTGTAATGTGCAGAATTTACGTAAGTTTTGAATTAATATTTTGAATTTTATGTCAATAGTATGTTGCGATATTCAATACAGATCGTCATAGATGGTTTTAGGCAAGCGTTGAAATATAAACGCGAAACTTTTGTAAAGTATGTTGAACATAAATACTGTTCAAAAAAAGAAACGCAACTTTTTTGGTGTTACTTTTATAAAAGATATTCGCTGATTGGACATCAGTCAACCTATCGACTGAGTCCATCTGGTTATTAACTTCTCGTGGTTACCTGAATTGTACTCACCCCATGATTCGTGAGGTCATGAAAGAGGTCAAGGTCAAAACAACATTTTTGACAATAACTCGTGACAGGTTCATGAGAATCCCGTGAAACTTACTGAACACAAAACTCTCTGGCCATATTATTGAATGCCTATAAAATATTGACGCTCCTCGAATAAATTCAGTTGAAAATTCAATGCGCAAGTATGGCTCATCTCACTACAGAACAACGGCTCATCATCATTGGACGTTTACAGACTGGACAATCACAAAGTGTAGTGGCCAGACAATTTAATGTGGTTAGAAGCACCATTAGTCGCCTTTGGAGGCGATTTCAAGAAACTGGCTCAGTGGCAGACCGGCCGCGCAGTGGAAGACCCAGAGTCACAACTCCTGCCGAAGACCGCTTCATACGGCTGCGTCACCTCAGGAATCGACTTGCATCTGCGTCCTCCACAGTCCAGTCAATGTCAGCAGCTCGTCGAATTTCAGATCAAACGGTCATGAACCGGCGGCACGACTCTGGTCTTTGGGCTAGAAGACCCTACAGAGGTCCTGTTCTTACGGACCGGCATCGCCAGAACCGACTGCAGTAGGCGAACCAGCATCGTCAATGGACCGTTGGGAATGACTGGAGACGGGTTTGGTTTAGTGATGAATCATTTTTTGTGCTCCAGCGACACGATAGACGGAGAAGAGTTTACCGCAGAGTCCATGAGCGCTACGCCCAGAACAACGTTGATGAGGTTCCTCCACATGGTGGTGGAGGTGTACTGATGTGGGGGGCGATCAACTTCATGGGAAGAAGTGACCTGGTGTAAATTGAAGGACGCCTGAATGCCCAACGATACGTCGCTGAAATTCTTCGTCCTCACGTCCTTCCACTTCTGGCTGCACGAGGGTCGATTTTTCTGCAGGATAACGCTCGACCTCATGTGGCACAACTCACCACCCAGTTCCTCGCTGACAACAACGTCCAGACCATTCCATGGCCAGCTATGTCATCAGACATGAACCCCATAGAACACTTATGGGATGAACTCGACAGACGACTCCGCCAGCGAGACGTGGCTCCAGCCAATCTCCGACAGTTGTCTCTTGCACTGCGGGAAGAGTGGGCAGCCATCCCACAACAACAGATCCAACGGCTAATCGGATCCACGTCAAGGAGATGTCGTTCTCTGATAGAGGCCAGAGGAGGCCATACACTTTACTGAAACGGATGCCTCAGTCGCAAAGAATAAACGTCCAAACCAAATTTAATGAACATCATTTCATTGTTAAATTCTGTAAGTTTCTTCATCCCAAGATTGAAACATTAATTCCGTAAAATAAAATTTTGGTACAAGTTTGAAATTTGGTGTCCGTTACCACTGCAATAATGTTGCGTTTCTTTTTTTGAACAGCTATAACTAGCCAGTTTACTATAGCTGGACCTTATATATGAAAGTAACTATCCAGTGTGCAATGGCAGGGACCTTACATATATGGGAGTAACTGTCTAGTGTGCTATTGTAAGGATCTTATATGCGAGAGTAACTATCCAGTGTGCTATGTCTGGGGTTTTACATATATGGGAATAACTGTCCAGTGGCTATTGTAGGGATTTTATATGTGAGAGTAACTGTCAAGTGTGCTTTTGCAGAGTCTAATATATGAGAGTAACTGTCCAGTGTGCTATGGCAGGGGTCTTAATTATGAGTTTAACTATCCACTGTGCTTTAGTAGGGATCAGTTATGAGAGTAACTATCCAGTGTGTCACGGATTTCCTCCCCTAAGCTCTGCAGTAGTGGTCCAACAGTTGCCACAACTCAAGAGTAACTAATTGTGGTCTTCCGTTGTGTCTACCTTCGCACAAGATTACTCTTGGTAGAGTTGTAGATAGAATGATAATGATGCTTATATCTCAAGGGAATTCATAAGATATTCCAGAAGTCAAGAACAGTGCTGCATGGGGCAGAGCAATATTAACTTAGTATCTGTTCCGCCGCCTTTTATGAAGATTTATGCAATTTAGTTTTAGCCCGTTCAAGACTGCAGCTAGTTTAATCCAGCGAAATCCCTCTTATTATTATTTGGCTCTATAGATGTAGATATGTATATATATTAAAGATTCTAGATCATACGCTTTATATGATATCCATAATGGCTAAATCAACTATAAATTTGTAAAACAACAAATAACAAATTTAATAATCAATTAATCTTTAACAGTCTAAAATAAATATGAAATGATGGGTGAACTTTAGTTAAAAAATTGTCTTCACTGAGACTTGTAAGAGGAGTTATAAAAATGTCCTTTTGCTGTTTCCTTTAAAAAGAACTTAGCTGGGTCTAAGTGAGTCGTGCCGCCGTGGTTTTCGTCAATTCTTTTGTGATGAGGGCACTCAGTGTCGAATCCCAGCTCTTGACTCACAAGATAGTGGCGAAGACTTCTACTTCAAACTGGTCTGATACTATGAACAGTCTTGTGGCTTCGAACCACGAACTTTAGACAAAATATAAAGAACAAATGCCTCCGCTAAGTATATTGTGGTCGGGAGATTAAACACGCGCTTTTTCCCGCTGTCCTTCCACCAGATGGGTCTCTCTTAACTTTTATTGTTCCTGAGCATATACAGCATAGCTCAGGGAATATGACTAGAAGTCATATTATTCTTCTGGTCACTTAAATGGGAAAATGTGTCAGGACAGCGAGAGTGCAAGGGCTTTTGCCTGAACTAACATTATAAAAGTACACATATCTCACACAATGATACTATACACCCTAGGCACATGTAAGGTAATCATCTCACTACTCCATTCGGAGTCTGGGGGGAACCTGTTGTTAGGACACACATTGAGGGAACCTGTTGTTAGGGCACACATTGAGGGAACCTGTTGATAGGGCACACATTGAGGGAACCTGTTGATAGGACACACATTGAGGGAACCTGTTGATAGGGCACACATTGAGGGAACCTGTTGATAGGGCACACATTGAGGGAACCTGTTGATAGGGCACACATTGAGGGAACCTGTTGATAGGGCACACATTGAGGGAACCTGTTGATAGGGCACACATTGAGGGCACCTGTTGATAGCAGTATCTTGCAGTTCTTGTTCTAGAATCACCAGAGTAAGAGACACATGGATACCAAGAACACATGGATACCAAGAACGCATGGATACCAAGAACACATGGAGAAGAGAACTGAAGACAGACATGAAGGGGATGAATAAGACATGGAAAGACCTTGACCTGATGGCACGTGACAGGCAGACGGGGCATAAGTTTGTTGAAGGTTTATACTATTTGGGGAATTAAGGACGAAAAGCAGAAATCATGGTAATAATTTCAAGATCAACTTCTTCTGTGTTTGCTTTCAGTCATCTTCACCAGGGGTTCTCAGTCTTTTTTGCTTATGGCCCCCTTCTGAGCCTTATTTATCTCTGTGGCCACCGTATAGTCGCTGTTAGCTGGAAAAGGGTACTTTACCAGAAATATTGCATTTACTGTGCGCCCCCCCCCCCTCCCCAGTAACATGCTCACATTGACAACCATTCATCTACACTTATAATTATCATTAACCTCGGGTTGCGTTTGGAGCATAGTCACTTATTAAATTCACGTAAAGACTTCGTGTAGTCTGCCGTCCGTTGAAGGTCTTACCATGTCTTCTTTGCCACGTGTAGTCTGCCGTCCGTTGACGGTCTTACCATGTCTTCTTTGCCACGTGTAGTGTGCCGTCCGTTGAAGGTCTTACCATGTCTTCTTTGCCACGTGTAGTCTGCCGTCTGTTGAAGGTCTTACCATGTCTTCTTTGCCACGTGTAGTCTGCCGTCCGTTGAAGGTCTTACTTTGTCTTTTTTGCCACGCGTAATCTGCCGTCCGTTGAAGGTCTTACCATGTCTTCTTTGCCACGTGTAGTCTGCCGTCCGTTGAAGGTCTCACCATGTCTTCTTTGCCACGTGTAGTCTGCTGTCCGTTGAAGGTCTTACCATGTCTTCTTTGCCACTTGTAGTTCCTGGGGGTTCTCTGAACAGACAAAGAAAGAAAAGTACTCTGCACACTCAGGCATGTCGTACAAGGCTGCTAATATGAGGTTGTGCACAGGGATGGCAACCTCAGCATGTGAATTTGTTTTTGTTAATTTGATGATGAGAAGTATCCCGTTCAACCTCTGATGGGTTATAATTAGGATAGATATTGTTTTCAATTCCTAATAATATGAATAATTGCCGATACGGGAAAGTGACAGCATGTAGAACAGTGAAGCCATCGCTGTAGGCGCATACGACTACTTAGTGTAGCAAAGGAACCAGCTACGGTGGTGGTCCCATGTTTTGTAAGGAGGAAACACCAAAATGATGATGATGATGATGTTTTCTTTATCCCTTCCATGTAAGTCTGCAGCTCTCTTCTCCGTGTGTTTGTCGACTTACCTCTACCTCTCTGTATTCTACATTTTCTGTAATGAAGAAACGTTTACTTAATAAGAATCGTTGTTACAGTCGTGTTCTCCACTTTTCGCCTTATTATTTATCTATTTATGTATTTATTTATTTTGTTTCGCTAGCTTTGAATGTTTAGTTAATATCTCCAGAGGAATTGAACATTTTTAAAATATTAAGCTTCACAAAATTAATATAGTAATGTTGGTGGTAATCAAAATTAAAAAGTAATCAACAAATGCAGGACGGGAAGAAAAATTAGAAATAGGAATGTAGTATTGGAATTAACAGTAATGATTCTGACGGTGGTATTCGTGATGGGGGATTTGGTGGTGGTGGTGGTAGCAGCAGCAGTAGTAGTAGTAGTAGTAGTAGTAGTAGTAGTAGTAGTAGTAGTAGTAAAAGTATTAGAAGAATTAGGTGAAGAATTAGTAGTTGTTGTAGCAGTACTACTACTACTAGAAGAATTAGTTGAAGAATTAGTAGTAGTTGTTGTTGTTGTTATTGTTGTTGTAGACGTTGTACTTATAACGAAAGACTAATGGGGAAATGCGGCAGTGGAACAGTAAATGAGAATGGGGACAAATTAATAAGCTTCTGCAGTATTAAAAACCTGGTCATTGGAGGAACACTTTTTCCACACAAGGAAGTGCACAAGTTAACGTGGGAATCAACAAACGGACAGGACAGAAACCAGATATATCACATAATGATCAATGGCAGATGGAGACATGCATTACAATACGTGAAAGTAAGAAGAGGCGCAGATGTGGGAAGTGATCATCACCTAGTAGTAGCAAGACTGAAGATGAAACTGCTGGACCAGTTGCAGTCAAACAGAAAAAATATAACATCACGAAACTTAAGGACCCCCTCACCAGAAAAGCTTTCGTGGTCGACGTAAAGAGACGATATCAGATTACCAAAAGCCAGGAAAGAACAGAGACTGATGATGTCGACCAGAAACTGATGATGTCGGCCAGAAATTCAACACCATCTCAACAATTTACAAGGACAGCAACGAGTCATGCTCGGGATTCCAGGAAAGGAAGAGCCAAGACTGGATAAAACCAGGAGGACATGCACACCATCACAGCTGGCAGACGCCAGAGTTAGGTGGCCACGTCCTCAGAAGGGCTCTTGATACCATCACAAGAACAGCTATGCTATGGACCCTCGAGGGAACGATCGAACGAACGAACTTTATTTTCAAAGGGTTGAGAATTGGGCACGCAGGCCCGTCTGACTTTCTGCCCTTCCTCTCGTCTTTTATACTGATTTCATTTATTCTCACATGCATTTTACCCATCAATGTAAACGAATTCAACGTTGTAAAGGTAAAATAATAGCATACTCACATTCACAGTATCTAATTATTAACATGAAATAAAATATGTTGAAAAGTACAAACTAAGTATCACCATGAAATAATATATGTTGAAAAGTACAAACATCATCATTAACCCTACATTCGAAATTATATCATTTGTTCGGAAAAATAATCACATTAGGGGGGCAGATAATCAGAACTCATAAAGTATTCGAAAAGTCTACGATTGTATGAATAGGGACTGAGGTTGTTATTTTTAAGATCATGTGGAAGATAGTTCCAAAGATGAGCATCAGAGTAAGCTAAGCTTTTCTTGAATAAGTCAAGCCTAGTCTTGGGCACTTGTATTTTGTTAATGCGTTGACTGCGTCTTTCATTGTATTTGAACATTGGCCACAGATATGTTGGAACATTCTGTGACAGGATTTTATGAACAAATGTAGCTTTGTTGAACAGAAAGCGCTTTCTTAGAGGCAGTATTTTGAGATCATTATATAGATCTACACACTGTGTTTGACAGTTGTCAGAAATTAGACGCGCTGCATGCTTTTGTAGTGAATGGAGTCTTTTTGTGTTGGACATAGAGCAACCATCCCAGACTGTGGAGCAATAGTCAAGGTTTGTTTGTATGTGAGATATATAGAACAATTTTCGTGATTCTTCATCTAGGAAATGTTTGATTTTAGCTAACTGGTAAACTTTCTGTGCCGTTTGCCTGGTCAGTGCATGGATGGACATGTGAGTTCCAATTTAGATGCTGGTCAACGACTATTCCTAGAGTTTTATGTTCATTAACATTTTCAATTGGTGAGGTACCAATGTAGATCTGAAGTGTTGTTTTTTCAGAATTTTGTCATTTTTGTCTAGTTGATATTAACATGCATTTTTTTAAATTATATTTATTAGCATGCGATTTTCGATGCTCCACTTAATCAGATTATCTGTATCTTTTTGTAACGATAGTTCGAGTGTGTTGCAACTTGTATCACTCGTGTAGACAGTACAGTCATCAGCAAATACTGTAGGTCGCAGGATGCGTGCTCGACGTGTAGTGGAAGGTCATTAATGTATATGACAAAATGGAGAGGCCCAAGAATAGAACCCTGAGGAACGCCGGTATTTATTACGGTTGGGTTTGAACAAGAGTTATTGTAAGAAACTACATGTTTTCTGTCTGACAGGAATGATTTAATTATCGTCACTAGTTGAAGGTTTACTTTTGATGTTTCTAGTTCTCTAATTAAAATATTGTGATCTATCATATCAAATGATTTTTTAAAGTCTACAAAAACTGCCCCACATATGTTATCGTTATTAATATTTAAGTGCCAGTTGTCAATCATCTTAGTTAGAGCTGTGTGATATGAATGTTTAGGTCCAAACCCCGACTTACTATCAATTAGCAAGCCGTCGTTAACTAGGTGTTGTAGTGTTATTTTATGTATGTGTTTTTCTAGTGGTTTGAATAGCGATGACATTAAGGAGATTGGCCTATAGTTACCAAGGTTATTATTGTCGGAAGAGCCAGTTTTAAGAGAGGATATACCTTAGCGACTTAAGTGCCACGGAAAGTAACTCCTTGCGATGCCTTGATTGTATATGCATGTAAGCGAATTACTAATAGCTGGAGCCGAATAACGCAGTATTCGATTACTGACTCTGTCAAGTCCTGATGAGTTATTCTCTTTAAGGCCTAGAAGATAGTTATACACTTCGTTAACTGTCATAAACGGAATTTTGGATGGGATTGTGTTGGTACATTTGTTCTCACAAAATACTGAAAGCCTGCTTAAGTCACAAGGTGAATTTGGTATTATAGATTTAAGAATGTTTATTTCTGCCTGAAGGTAATTGCTGAAATCTGTGCAAGTAAATGAAGTTTTAGGCGTTGACGAGTCTGACAGATTTCGCTTGTTCGCTAAAGTGTTGATTGCTTTCCATATATCTTTATTGTTTGTTTTGTTCTGAACCAAATTTTTAAAGTATTTTTTTTCTCTACGAATTAAATATTGCACGTTGTTCCTCTGTGCTCTGTATATGTTAAAGTTATTGTTTTTGTGAGCTTGATCTCTGTGGTAAGTTGGGAATATATAAATATTTATAGGGGACTTAGTGTACTGACTGAGATCAGCTGTGAAGGTATCTGTATCTAAATGAATGTAGTGTGTTACAGATGACCTTACTTTGCTACCACATTTAGACCTCAATCAAACTTACTCTGGACTATTGTGATGACTACGTTGAATGTCTAGGGTTATGATAATGATGAAGTGTAAGTTCACAACAACCAACAAACAGATAAATACTTTTATTAAGTTCCACAACACTTTACAACACTATGACAAACACATACATATAACACTCTAAAAGACTAGCTTAAGTAAGTCAAGTGTTAAAGTTTAAATTATGTATTAATTTCTTTCAAGAATAGATATCCTGATCCAACTACAGAGTGAATCAGGAATCACAATCAAATTTAAACACAATGTGTATGTACAAAATTTATACAAAGGATCTTTGTCCTGACATATAAGATTATTACAATATGTGTGTAGGGTTGTGATATATTTATAAGGTAATACTGGCTTTCGAAGCTAGGTTGTTGTTTGTCATCACGACTTCATGTGTTTGTGACTGGTGGAAATAATATTGAAGGGGCCACAGTGTCTTTATATTTGTAACACAATAACTGTCCCTCTTGATTTAATATTACAGTCACTTTTAAGGAGGGTTATATAATGTTGAGCTGCTCTGGCTAACACAATCTTATCTCATGTGTCTGCGGCAGGAAAACTGTCTCCTCTGCTCGCTTGCTTCTCAGTTATCTTGAACTACACCACTGGTAATATCTTGGACAAGGAGTCTGCTGCCAGCCCTCTGGATCCAGCGAAACTCAGACCAGGTGCTGCTTTAATACTTCAGTACCACGGTCCCACAATTCACGGAAATATAAACAAGTACGTTGACTATCAATGAATTCTGGCACAATTTCGATCTGCCCTATCCCAGGCTTTTATTAGAAAAATATTAGCTTGTTCTCAACGCACTGGCTTCTCACCAAAGTGATTTTCAAAACTGGCCCTGAAATGACGCTTCTAATCGCCTATATTGAACTTTCTAACCAATGAGACCCTGTTTACAAGAGCCTTTGAAAAAATGTTACCCATTCTACACGTTGCCATTAACAACGATGATAGTAGTGGCAGTCCGACTAATCAGGTTTCGCCTTACATATTCCTACGGCCAATCAAATAGTATCTAACTTGTTGGCCTATTTCCTCTAAACATGATCTTGTGCTGTCAGACAACCCCACTATAGTATTTTGGCTATAATTTGTTAATTACTAGATTATTTGCGTAACACATAACATATTCTTTGTCAGCAAATCCTAAGGCACAAGAATATCTAAGTTTAAGGGGTCGAAGTGGCTCCGTTCAAAATATGTATTATTCGAGGATAGTCGTGTATTTGTTTTTTATTTTTTTTATTGTTAGAACCGCCACCTGTCCTGCCTTTTCGACTGTTCTGTCAGTATAAAATCAGGATTTCAGACGGAAAACAGTATTGTGTCATGTTTCCTAATAAGCATTAAACATGTTTTCAAAACCTAACCCTCGTATAGGTAGTGTTTTATATTTACTGTTTATTTGAAAAATCAGGCCTGCATGGCTTTCGCGTGTGGGATTGGCATTTCACTTGTTAATCGCGAGACGACGTGGTAGCATTGCATGCGTTCCTCCGTGCATCTCTCTCTCTCTCTCTTTCTTCTAAGTCCGTCTGTCTTTTTAGGTTAACTTAGTGTGTATAATTTAATTAATGCTAGTATTATATCTGGGTCATTAAGCAGCTTGCGTATCTCAAGGTTTTCTAAGAAACACAGTACCAGTTTTATTTTTAGAAACGCGTGTATGCTGCTGTAGGCTTTTACTATCGTACGTTACAGTTATGCAGACGAAGTAGAAAAAGGGGATCTCTGGTTCATTCATTATGGCGTTATAAACGGAAGCGTTATTTGGAAAGCACTGGTCTTTCCCCATGCTTCTTTCTTTTGTATTATTTCGTTCTACTTTACATTTTTTGGTTCTAATTTATATAGGGGTATTTAGAATTGTTCACGACAAATTCTCCCCACTTAAAACAGACATCATATGTCAGTCCATAATTCTATATACACATAGAGAAATTTAATATTATTTCTGGTGATTACTGTGATTCTCATCACACGGATGGCGGCTTAGAAAATCCGCATCAACGTTTCGCTGATTTTATTTTTATCATGGATTAATGCAGGTGGGTCAATTCAGAGTAAGCACTACTGACGAAGGTTGCTTCAGACCTCTGCAATCCAGGAATCCATTTCAGATATGTTACTGAACAGCCGCAAGTGCTACTGCTTGTCTTAATGCTGCTTAGCAATCCATATTCACCATTTCTCTTCTCTGAGTCTGCTCAACGACATGTCCCGAGAATATTAGATGTTCCTCAAATTATACGTTATGAGGAGTTGATCTATATGGTGATATCTGAGTTGTGTAGTGGATCCAATAATTTCCTCATCATTCTAGAGAAGACACTGGGCGCATTTTTTAATCCAAATGGCAATCTATTAAATTCATAGTGTCCCTCTGAGATACTAAAAGCTAGATAAGGTCTAACCTCAGGCTTTACTGGAATCTGATAGTAGCCTTTGCTCAGATCCACCTTTGAGAAATATTTAGCTTTATTCAGCCTGGCAAACAGCTGATTTGTATCCGGCAATGGATCCACCTGACCTTCTGTGATAGCATTCAGTCTCCTGTAATCTATACAGAGTCTATGTTCTCCAGAGGGTTTTCTTAAGAGCACCACACTGGAACTATACGAAGATTCATTGTGTGAAATAATTCCTTCCTTTAACAAATAGTCTATCTCTTCCTTCAAAGCTTTCTCCTTAGCAAAAGGAATCGAATATGCCTTCATACATACAGGTGTGGGGTCTATCAGTTTCATATCATATTCCAATAAGTTTGTATGCCCCGGACGGTCCGTTAACACCTCTGTATGATCATCTAGAACCCGTTGCACCCTCTCCTTCTGATCTTTCGTTAAATGTGTACTGATTTTCACCTGTGCCGCTGTCTCACAGGGGTGTAATGGATATTCAAATGATGAAAATGGTTCCTTTTTCATCTCCATTGCAATAGACAAGGTCAACAAATGTGTCTCTTCCTGATTTTCTCTTTCCAAAAATTTCTTCAGTAGATTCACATGATAGATTTTTTCTTTCCCCTTCTTATCTATCTTATAATTTGTTCCAGACACCTTCTCTAGAACTGTATATGGACCTTGCCATCCAATTTGCAACTTATTCTGGCTACCGGGTAGAAGAAGCAGTACCTTCTCTCCCACTGCCAAATCTCTGTCTTTAGCTTTCTTGTTGTAATAGGCAGCATGTTTTTTCCTGGCTTGTCTCATATTTTCATTGGCAAGTTTCCAGCCAGTTTTTAAACGAGTGGTCAGCTCATTCACATATTGGTAGGATGATATAACAGTTTCCTCTGCCTTTTCATCAGTCCACGTTCTTAACAGAGCTACATATGGACTTTTAAATTTACAACTTTATTTTTCCTGGCACATGTCAGGTCTCTTCCACTTTAAGCACTGTTGTGATGACTTTTCTTCCCAGAATTATCATGCACAAAACGACCGCTACCAATTTTTTTCTTGGGGCTTTCTCCCCACTTAGAATTCTTGATGAGAGATTTCCTCTCTACATCTTCTTCCTCCAGTTTGCATAAGTCCGATTGAGGGATTTTCGGCTTATTCTGGGGTAAGACATTTTTTTGCACTCTCTGCATAGTGGCCATTGTAAAACAGTCAATTGAAGATTGTCCGTGAAAAGGGGCTTCCCATTCCACTTGGTCCACTTTATTATTCTTTCTATTGTCAGGCCTACGTTTGCCCCGTGGCGTGTCCAGGTCCTGATCAATGTTCCCACTTGTGGGTGTTCCCTCATGTGCTATGCTACACCTTTCTACAAAATTCACAATGTCCCACTTTGCCTTGGGCCAATAATAATTTTGAGCTACCTTTTGGATAATGGTACCTATTTTTTCATGGTCCCCATCTTTTCTCACATGTAAGCTCCTTATTAAGTCTGCCCTATACCTTTTAGGAAGTACCAGCTGTCCCTGACCTTTGGATCTAGTTCCAGTCTTCCGGTATATCAACTTGTTCTTCATATAGAAGTCTCCTTTTTCTGGAGGTGTATGACAATGGGACAATTTTCTAAAACAAGGCTTGAGGGTCTTATCCCCAGCCTGTGCCTTCCTCATCTCTTCTGGAGTGGTATTTATCCTAATATCCTCCTCCTGTCTTGAGGTCGACCTGACCTGAAGGGTGGCCATATACACAGGTTTCCTTCTGCAATGGTCAGTATCATGATTGTCCATCTGACAATTTTTACACCACCTCCTGTTTTGGTTGAAAGATTTTCTTTCATCATATTTCCTTTCATCGAATTGTGGGGTTTTATTTTTATTTTCATACCGTGGCCCATCAAACTGGTGCTTACCTTTGTTCTGATCTCTATGATCAAATTTATTAAAGTTTTGTGGTGCCTTAAAATTGTCTACCTGTTTCTTTTTATTACCTGTTACCTCTGCTTGAGCTGCCTGATATCTTTCAGCAACATTTAGTAACTCACCCAGCCTCTCTGCACCTTGTTCCATGAGAAACTTTCTCAGGTCTGGAGCCATGGACTCTCTTAGTTGTTCTATAAGGATCATTTCCTTAAGATCTTGGGTTTTCCCCAGAGCCGTCCATTTCTCCAAGTATGTCTCTAACCGGGCAGAGAACTGGTGATATGTTTCACCTGACAGTAGTTTAGCATTTCTGAACTTTTTTCTATAGAATTCTCCATTCTTTTCATATCTTAAGGGGCTCCACTACAATGAAAACTAACTTTTGTTCTAATAACATTTTCAAACTTTTTATGTGCTCAATAGACACAGTGTATGTCCATGAACCAAATTCTACAGTTTATTTTGTTAAAAAGCATGTGGTTACCATGGTAACCAAAAAAATCCGCCATTTTGGATTTTCACACATTTTCGAGAGCTAGAAACTTATGTTTCCCATTGACCAAACTTTACCAAATTGCACACACATGTTGTGACTGGCAATTAAAACAATTTGTCAGGGGCTTTTTTTTTGATAAGTTTAAAATTCTATTTTTAATGATTTTTTTTTAAAAATACACTATATTTGTATGAAAAACAATTAAAAAAAATATTAAAAAAATTATATCAAAGCAAATTACAAAAATATCAAAAAAAGCCCCTGTCAATTTAAAGGTATATATGCATCCTACATGCATGCCAAATTTTAGACTGATCTATTAGATAGTTTGTAAAAAATAACATTTTTTGTTAATAAAATGTTAGTTTTGAGAAAAATGCATTTTAGTCACCGAATGACTTGTCTTGTCCAATATACTCCATTCTGGGGGGCTGAATGTGTTTAAAATTATCCAGCACTATACGCTGCACCTCCTTCAGCTTCCTGCAGCTCCTCCGAAATATTTATGTTTACCATTGACCAAACTTTATCAAATTACACAAACATGTTGTGACGGACAATTAACACAGTTTGCCATAGGCTTTTTTAAATAAGTTTAAAATTCAATATTTAAAGATTTTTTTTTTTAAATACACTATATTTGTATGAAAAACAATGAAAAAAAAAATTTAAAAAAATATATCGAAGCAAATTACCAAAATATCAAGAAAAAGCCCTAGTCAATTTAAAGGTATATATGTGTCCTACATGCATGCCAAATTTCAGATTGTCTCCCTATCCCAGATTCCCCTGTTCTAGTATTCCAAACCCACTTATCTATATCGATTATTTCTTGTTAATAAAATCCTATCCCCCCCCCGAGCTGCAGGCGCCTACAGGAGCAGGGGCAGTGGATGCCCCCCATGTGGGCGCCCGAGCCCATCCGGCAGCAGTTCGCCCAGGAGACACCAGACAGACCATTCAGCAACAGCAGCAGAGCCCCAGAGTTTAAAAAATGTCGCATGGGCCCGAGCAAGTGGGCTATGCCCCAGCCCCGGCTTAATCATATACCAGCTTCAAAATGGAGCTAACCACCCCAACGCGAGCCCCCCATAAATCCTACACCAACAAAATATTATCTTCTGTCCTATTCATCATAACACTACTAAGGTACTCCCCCACACGACCAAACAGTACGAACTCATATCCTCCAACACACACAAATATTACCAAAAACTATATCCAATCAATAACAACCCAAACCACCGGCTTACAGTACACTACAAAATCTTGTCCCCATACCCTTCAGGGTCCCCCAGACAAAAGAGAAACCCACGGCATCCCCAACCTATAACCCCATTGCAAACCCAACCAAAAAAAAAACCCTGACCATTATGTGAAACACATATGAGTACACAACCAAACCAACACAACAAGTTTTTGAACAAACCCCCACTACACCATTAACAAAACCCCATTCTTCTACGTGCTGGCCACCCCCCCTGCTATTCCCCCTAATACTATAAATTAGGATGGGGTTATAGGTGTGCGAATGACAATATTTATCCCCTATCTACTCTCTTTTACTCTCTCTCTCTCACTCTTCTTCTATATCTAACACATCCTAATTCTCTTTTTTAAAAATTGATAAAAGAAAAGTCACCACAATATGTCATAAACCCTGCAAGTACATGTGTTTACTTTAAAGAATATATGATGTGACACAATACACCTTACATGATTATTTTGATAAGTTTAAAATTCCTATTTTATCTAATGATTTAAGGATTAATAATCCGACACCTTCCAACCATCCCACTCATTATCCAATAATCTGACACACACTATTCTCTTGTGAGAAAAACACAAACCAACTATTATCCCATCCTCAACAAACTATAACAATATTCTTACTTTTTAATTTATAAAAGAAAAATTACCTAAAATTATGTAAATGCAGATGTGTGACTTTAAAGATATAGATGCTAGTAGCTGACACTATCTCATAAAAAGGCCAAATTTGCGAGACTCTCTGTTAATAGACTAGATTTTAAGTAGAGAAATCGTAGCATTTATCGCGACACAAATTTTGAAAATATATACTTGAATTCTCCATCTTCCTCTTCTCACATCATCTGTAACAAAACCTAGCTTTAACATGTCATTAATATTGTAAGCGTATTTTCTCTGATCATGCTCTGCTCATTTTGCAAAAAACATACATAAGCTTGTACCCACGAGAAGCCCCTTTTGTGAGATAACTTTAAAGTAAAGCTCCACCTTTCTCTCTCTATATCCCATACTGGTACTAAACAAGTTCATATCTATTTAGATAGCGTCTCCGATATCATCGGTACTTTTTCTCAACAAAAGGAGCTAGAAATGAAAGACTCATAGCTAGGTAGGCTCCCTGACTAAGCAGTGGCATCGATGCTAAGAGGGACTAGGCACCAATTCTGCAGAGCATGGCCTTGAAATTCCAACTCCACTGTAGTTCTGCCCTTCGTGTTATTCATTTGTAATCATCTTCCCCCCTTCTGCTTCCTTTCTGCAGCCTTCTCCTTCTTCTCTTTCTGTAGCCCTGGTCTCTTTTCTTTCTTTTCTGTAGCCTCTGTCTCTTTTCCTTCTTCTTTCTGTAGCATTGCCCTTTCGCTAACAGACATATGTTTCCTCTGCTATCCCTTTTCTGCCTTTTTCTTCTAATTGCAGCTTTTACATCTCTTTCTCGCAAATGTGCTTTATATACATGCCTCTAATTCTTCTTTGTATCACACACAGCCGCTTTCTCTCAATCAGCAACAACACCACAATCGGCTCTTAAATTTATTTTCAGCTTCACTAACTATCATCTCTTCAACCTCCTCACTACATCTCTCCACTACGAATCCCTCAAATAAACACCATGTCGCCTCGGCGAGGAGAATTATATAGTCACGAGAGGACTCGCGCTCTCTGTCTCGCTCTCACCTCGAGCTCTCAAGCAGAGACGAGCACCGATGCTCAATAAAAGTATACTGCGATGAATAAATATAATCCCACACACAATTCTCATCAGAGAAGAATAGTAAATTTATACAAATATACTTCTCAAATTACTTTTCTCTACCTTTAAAACTCTTTTCTCATAACAAATCTACTCTCCTCTCATACTCCTATACTAAAACTCATATATTCATACTCCGTCACCTGCTCACCTTCGCAACCAACTTCTTTAACACCTGGCAGCAATACTAATAAAGCCTCATGACTGAGCGACAACAGCGTTTCTCGCTGGCTTAAATTATCCTCGAGACCCAGTGAAGTCAATCTGAGCGAACCCAGTTCTATATCTAGAACAAACTATATAGGCAATGTCAACATTTGCAAATTTTATAAATACAATATTCTCCTCCACCACCATCACACACAGACACACACCAAATGTCTCTGTATCCTCCTATTATCTCCTATGAGTAATTGAACTATACAACCGGCAACCACAAAAACAACAGAGAGCTCTCATCTCTTCGAGTTTATAATGTGACTTCCATATCGTCATACCACATCAAGGGATAGCCTGTACGTTTATGAATCTCTTCTAGCTGATGTTCAAAGTCCCGTCAACTGACAATTGAAGAATTACCCCGCAATATATTGCGAGTATAGACCATAAGGAAAGCAGAGAGAATGACTAAAGATCACAAAAATCTCCCGGAGACAGGACTCAGCCACAAATCATATAAGCTCTACTCGGTATCCTTCTTGGGAGAACACTATATAAAATTCACCTTTTCTTCAAAAGCTATAGGAGCACATATTCTCTCATCGAAGTACTGATTCGAAGTATCACAATACCCATCTGATGTAGTATCTGGGAAATCCTCTAAAACTAATGAATGTATGTGTTACAGAATGACCTTTACTTTTGCTCATCCGCAACAACATTTAGTTCCCGAAGCCTTCAATCTCCAATATCTGTTTCTGTATACGACGATTGGTGGAATAAGTGAATAGTCGACTTGGCGGTTATTTCCGATCATACAGCGTCAGGCACAGTACAGTTGATAATTCACAGGAATAGAATGCCAAAAGACACAACAAACCAGTATAAACTCTTATTATCTAAGTCTACATAAAGCAACACGACTTAAAAAACCCACACTATTAACACACCAACAACCAACACAACCCCCCCCAAACCCCCAATGTTACCCTAACTAATCCCATACCAACTAACTCTTACACCCCCCCAGCTTACAGTCTAAGTCACTAAGTGCCTTACTCAAATGTAATCCTTAATACTAAATCTGTTCACAATAATCAGATCATAACCTGATCCAAATTACAGAGTTGAATCACGGAATACACTATCTAATTAAACTATCAATGTCTATCTACACTTCACCACACGCCCCACACTTAACCATTCACCACAAACATCCTTCATATGACAGTCTCCTTGAGCCATTAACCACTAGACAGTCTCATTTAGTTACAAATCTATTGGTATGTAACAGGCGCGAGGTAAACACGACCCAACTAAAAACCTCAATATATTTATCTACAAACTCAACTCAACACACACCTAGAGCTCATTCAAATACACCTCTCTGCCTTCTACAATGCGAACTGCTATAGTGTTGCGAGTCTTCTAAATATAAACAAGTACGTTGACTATCAATGAATTCTGGCACAATTTCGATCTGCCCTAATATCTGCCCTATCCAGGCTTTTATTAGAAAAATATTAGCTTGTTCTCAACGCACTGGCTTCTCACCAAAGTGATTTTCAAAACTGGCCCTGAACTGACGCTTCTAATCGCCTATATTGAACTTTCTAACCAATGAGACCCTGTTTACAAGAGCCTTTGAAAAAATGTTACCCATTCTACACGTTGCCATTAACAACGATGATAGTAGTGGCAGTCCGACTAATCAGGTTTCGCCTTACATATTCTTACGGCCAATCAAATAGTATCTAACTTGTTGGCCTATTTCCTCTAAACATGATCTTGTGCTGTCAGACAACCCCACTATAGTATTTTGGCTATAATTTGTTAATTACTAGATTATTTGCGTAACACATAACATATTCTTTGTCAGCAAATCCTAAGGCACAAGAATATCTAAGTTTAAGGGGTCGAAGTGGCTCCGTTCAAAATATGTATTATTCGAGGATAGTCGTGTATTTGTTTTTTATTTTTTTTATTGTTAGAACCGCCACCTGTCCTGCCTTTTCGACTGTTCTGTCAGTATAAAATCAGGATTTCAGACGGAAAACAGTATTGTGTCATGTTTCCTAATAAGCATTAAACATGTTTTCAAAACCTAACCCTCGTATTGGTAGTGTTTTTTATTTACTGTTTATTTGAAAAATCAGGCCTGCATGGCTTTCGCGTGTGGGATTGGCATTTCACTTGTTAATCGCGAGACGACGTGGTAGCATTGCATGCGTTCCTCCGTGCATCTCTCTCTCTCTCTTTCTTCTAAGTCCGTCTGTCTTTTTAGGTTAACTTAGTGTGTATAATTTAATTAATGCTAGTATTATATCTGGGTCATTAAGCAGCTCAAGGTTTTCTAAGAAACACAGTACCAGTTTTATTTTTAGAAACGCGTGTATGCTACTGTAGACTTTTACTATCGTACGTTACAGTTATGCAGACGAAGTAGAAAAAGGGGATCTCTGGTTCATTCATTATGGCGTTATAAACGGAAGCGTTATTGGGAAAGCACTGGTCTTTCACCATGCTTCTTTCTTTTGTATTATTTCGTTCTACTTTACATTTTTTGGTTCTAATTTATATAGGGGTATTTAGAATTTTTCACGACAATCTCTCTGCCTCATGGCTTCCAGCACTGCTTGTGTGATCCAAGGAGATTTGATCTGTCGTTTCACACGAACTCCTTTAGTTGGTGCGTGGTTATCAAACACACAATAAAAGATACGTATCCAATGGGCAATGGCGTCATCGGGATCCGAAAGCTGGTAAACACTAGCTAGAGGTGCAGTTCGCAAATCATGTTAAAATACTTCACGGTTGAAATTTTTAAAACTTCTAAATTTAATACTGATATGTTTATGTCTTGGAGCTTTATATTTATTCTTTGATCACAATATAGGATAGTGGTCACTCATCGCGACAGTAGGAACAGAGCATTCTATAATGTTTTCTGCACAGGTGACGTAGATGTAGTCAATTGTTGTGGATGATGTTTTTGTTAGCCTGGTAGGCTAGTTGACTATTTGTTTGAGGTTGTATGGCAGTATGATGTTTTCCCACGTTTGGTTTGTGTTGTGCATGTCGATGTTGAAATCGCCTAGAAGAATAATTTCTTTGGCAGTGGTAAATACTTTAACCATCATAGTGGTGAAATCTTCATACCAGATGGCTCCTACACTAGGATTTCTATAAAGATACCCGACTAGAAATTGTCCTGGAGTCGGTAGTGTTATTTCTAACCATATGCACTCGGTCTCTGCTGTCTCTAAATCGCTTCTGCGGCGATAACTAATAGAAGTGGAAATATAAACTACTATACCTGTTTCTAGCTTTCTACTTGAATCTCGCCGAATAGTTTTAAAGCCATTTAGGGTAATTTCATCATCTGATATTTTGTCGTTTAAACGACTTTCGGAAAGTCCAAAAATATGAAAATTTTTATTCAGAATTCGTGTAAGCTCAGCCGTAGACCATCCTTGATTAGCCATTGTGTCTGATAGGTACGCATTTTATTTTGGCGAGTAATTTAAAAATGTAAATAACAACAGCAGTTTTAAATACGAAACAAACGGAAATTTAAACTAATTAACGTCACCAAGTAAGTGAAAATACAAATGTTAGTACTTAACGTACGAACACTTGGTACAAGTATTGCTAAAAATTAAAATTAACTGAAATTGTCAGAAGTATATTAAAATAGTCACACAAAAGTAGGCATGCACAGTTTCACTCCAGAACACTAAAATTCTAACAAAGTAATTTATGCAACGCTGAGAGAATACGAATAAAAAAAAGAAAATAAAAAATCTTGCAAGTAAGGAAAAAAAATGTTGAAGGCCTGCAGCCAATGAAATTAGAGTGTTTTGAGAAAGTAACAAAGCACTTATTACTTTATGCGTTACAGTAATCAACTAATTTTCCAGAAGAGAGACGGCTTTGGTCGCAGGGATTAAGTCAATGAAAAAAATGAGTGTATTCATTATCGATAATGGATGTCTCTGTCAGGTATATAGTAAGGCCCGCGTTGCACAGACATAATTAGTGCTTGGCTGAGTGACGCAGGACTGAAATGCATCAGGTAGCCAAGTTCTGGGTTCCCCTGACCACGACCAAGAAGGCTACGGGAGGAAGCATGACGGCTGTAGATTTCGTCTGCAGTGGTTCCAACACTTGTAGGAGATTTTTGGTTCTGGGACATTGTGGCACTGCTTGTTGGACTCTCATAAAATGTGTTTCTAGGGGCTGTCTTACAGGTAGTGGAGGAAACATAACATCGTAACATTCGGCTTCCTGGCTGTAGGTGGAGTTCTGTTTGTTGTTAGGTAATTTGTTGGTTATAGGAGCGCTTCTTTGAGGGGCGGGTATGGTGTGTTGTGCATTTTCATGAAGGGCTGATCTCATGGTAGATCGGTTTGTGTTCTTTGTGTCTGGTGGGTTGTCGTGTTGTGTTCTTTGTGTCTGGTGGGTTGTCGTGTTGCGTTCGCTGCGGGTACTTGATATTTTTTGCTAGGATATTGCTACCTAGTTTTGATGTATGTATTTGATCTATGTAAAGGCGTTTCTTTTCTTTTCATGCTCCTCATCGACGATGTCATCAAGGCATGTAAGGAGAGAACAAGAAAGTATTCAGTGGGGTACTGGAAGATGAGACAGGTCTGTATTTCAGAGCTGGCATTTGCTGATGATGTTGCCCTGATTGCTTAATCAGAGGCACATCTCCAATCCAACCTGCAAGTCTGGATGGAAGAGCTAGAGAAGAGAAGGATGGTCATAAGCAGCTCTAAATCAAAAGCCATGGTGATATCACGAGAAGAAAGAAGGCATCAGATTAAGCTGGGAGAACAGGTCCTGGAGCAGGTCAACCACTTTAAATACCTCGGAGCTGTTATTAACCGGAAGGGAGGCATCAAAGAAGAGTTGCCAACTCAAAAAGCAGCAGCTGGGAGACTTTTTCAGGCCATAAATCGAAGATTCCTAAGCAAGAGAGAAGTTGGTAAGAAAACGAAGATGGCTGTATACCGATCCACCTATGTCCCAGTCTTGACGTATGGATGCGAGTCATGGGCAATGACTACAACCCACAAAAGCCAGATCCAGACCTCAGAAATGAGGTATTTGAGGAAGGTGGTTGAAGTAACAAGAAGAGACATGGTCCGCAACCAGACGATACGTCAAGGCCTAAAATCCCACCCACTGCAGACCCAAGTAGAACAGTCCCAGCTAAGATGGTTTGGCCATGTCTGCAGAATGGGAGAAGATCGGCTACCACGACAAGCATGGGAAACTAAAAGCCAAGGATCCAGACTTCCAGGACGACCCAGAGTCCGCTGGGAGGACAACATTAGACAATCTTTGAAGGACCGAGGACTAGAATGGAACCAGGCCTGGAGGAAGACAGCCGATAGGATAGTCTGGCGCTCTCTCTTCCAAACCTCTACACCTCACGGTAGAAAGGTAATGACTAAGTAAGTATGTAAGTAAAGGCGTTTCTTTGGTGCTCCAGAGTTGCTTGTGAAGAAAGGAGTGTTGTTGATAAAGCCAGTGTTGTGGTGTTCACAATAGCTCTGGAGTGTCTTGTTGTTGGTGTCGGCTATGCGACGTTGAAAGCCATAGCAAGGCGGAATAATGGATGACATAAAAATGGAGGTGTTATGAAATTTTTGTTTTATTGTAGTGGTCAGTTTGGAAATCGCCGAAGGGCTAATCCTGTGCCCATTCATTATGTCGTTGATCCCTACATGTACTGTAGTTCTTGTAATGTTATGATATATGTCGAACCTATTAATTCTATCAATTAATCTTTGAGTTCCAGCTCCAGGTATCGCTAAAACTGATACAGTTTCCTCTATTGTATACTGTTCAAAAAAAAGAAACGCATAGCTACTGAAGGCACATACATAGCCACAATTTTGACATTTAATAACTTTTTTAATTTAATGAGTTAATTGTTCAAATTGCACACAAGAATACCTTAGGGTTCAACCAATCAATTGACAGTTGTTTTGCATCTGGGTCACGAGAGTTTTTTAGTGTACGGGCTTTCCCGTTAGTATGGTGTCTGGCCTCCTCTTGCATCGATCAGCGACTGGCATCTCCTGGGCATGGATGCGATCAGACGTCTGATGTGGGCCTGTGGGATGGCTGCCCACTCTTCCTGGAGTGCCTGGAACAGATCACGACGACTGGCTGGAGCAACGTCTCGGCGACAAACACGTCTATGCAGCTCATCCCACAGGTTCTCAATCGGACTCATATCTAGAGACAGGGATGGCCAGGGAAGGGTGAGAATGTTGTTGGTAGTCAGGAACTGCGTGGTCAACCGTGCACAATGGGGTCTGGCGTTGTCCTGTTGAAACACAGACCTTTGGGCAGCCAAAAGTGGAAGGACATGGGGTCGAAGAATTTCATTGACGTATTGTTGCGCATTCAACCTCCTTCAATGTGCACCAATTGACTCCTTCCGTTGTAACTGATCATTCCCCACACCATTGCACCTCCACCACCGTGCGGCGGAGCTTCATCAACGCAATTTTGGGCAAAACGTTAATTTCGCCTACGGTAGCCCCTACGCCGTCTATCATGACGCTGCAACAAAAAGAAAGATTCGTCACTAAACCAGACACGTCTCCATTAATTGTCAGTGCCCAGGGACGATGCTGGTTGGCCCAAAGAAGTCGATTTTGGCGATGGCGGCGCGTATCGACAGGTCCTCGGTGAGGTCGTTGTGCCCAAAGTCCAGCGTCATGCAGTCTATTTCGGACAGATTGATCAGACACATGACGTCCTGCAGGCAATGACTGGGCAGTTGAGGAAGCTGTTGTAAATGTGTCTCTGAGGTGACGAAGCGGAATAAAGCGATCCTCCGCTGCTGTTGTCACTCTGGGTCGTCCACTGCGATGCCGGTCTTCAACTGAGCCAGGGGCTTGGAAACGGTGCCAAAGTCGACTGATGGTACTCTGATGCACGTTTAGATGCCTGGCAACCTGACTTTGACTTTCGCCTGCATGCAGTCGGCCAATAGCAATGTTCCTTAAAGTTATCGATAGAGACGCCATAAATGTCTGCTTGACAATGAACTGAATTTTTTTGTGTAGCGTTATCCTTATATAGGGTTTCAGTTGTGTTGTCAGTGAATAGTGTTCACCCCAAATTTTGTTGCTTTCACGTGCGCGCAACATGAGCTGTGGTCAAAAATTGCTTCATAAACACCATTGACCACTGCGTTGTAACGATTACAAAAACGAACGCAATTCAGGGCAACACGTGCATTTGACACTGTAAAGAACATTTGAGGCTGGTTTTTATATACCCTAGCACCAAATTTTACTTACAAACTCATAAAAACGCGCCCTCGGATAGCTATGCGTTTCTTTTTTTGAACAGTATATATAGTAGACATCCGATCATTGTAAATGCCTTTTAGGGGAGAGTCGCCAATTATAATATGTGTTGCTTTACTACATAGTTGTTGACTCGGCTTTCGTTTTGATTCTTGTTGCCGCCATTGATTTTCCTGGTGTGAATCGTCCTGAATAGTCTGGGATGTTTTGATCGGGTGGTTGTGGTGGTAGTATCTGATCTGGTAGCGGCGTTAATGTCTGTTCATTTTGTACTGAACTCTGGTTAAGGGCGGTAAACCTGTTGCTTACTTTTACTAATAGGATAAGCTTCATGCCCACGTGTATCCTCAACTTTTTTGAAGTTACATTGGTGCTGCTTGCGGCGTTCGTTTGATGTATGTTCTTTGGAGGGATCTCCAAAAGCTTCAGGTACTAAAAGAGGATGTTCCGAGTGCTTTGGTTTATAAATAGAAAAATCGCTTCGTAGCTGCTCAACGATTGTCTCATATTGGAATTATCTTCTCTCAGATGCAGTATTTCCTTTTTGAGCAGTTCGTTTTCTGCGCTGATCGATTTATAGACATTAGTCGTCAGATCGGCAATTAGTGTTCGAAGGGTGTCCTCCATTTTGAGCATCAGCTCCTGGCAGCACTGCGCATTTATCATGTGAGTGGTTTCTGGGTGATTTTCCCATGATAATGTTTCATCTGTTTGTGTGCTAGTTTCTTTAGGGCCCATTGGATATTCTTTGGCCAGCATAGGTTGAGAAAATGGAGTATTTGCTACTTTGTCGCTCATTGGAAAGTCACATGCTGCGGGAGGCAAAGTGGATGTATTTGTGGGAGAGTGTATGCTAGAGTTAATGTTGAGGATTTCGCTATCAGCAGATGAGACGTTGGTAGCTGATGATGTGATGGAAAGCGAACGAGAGGCCGACCTAAAACAACTTGGCGGAGAACTGTGGAAGCCTAACAGTAGCAAAAGTAGTTTTGGTGGTACAGTAGTATAGCTTTATTAACAGTAATTGTTGTTGTTTTGTAGTATTAATAGCTGTAAAACAAACGAGACCACGTGGTTTGTTTTTGTTTTTGTTTTTTTTTTCAAAATCATCTTCAGTGGAATCGTCGTGCAATTGTTTCACATTCATTGTTAATTTTATTATTACAACAACAATTCGGTACTTATTTTACTTTCTCTATCTCAACATCTTCTTCTCAGCTTCCATTAGCAATGTTTTTTCAGTTATATTGATAAAACACTTAGCAGGAAGTTTAAAGACATCTTCAACATCAATAAAATGTTTCAATAAAACACAAATCCACTAAATGAATTAAAAATAAAGGTAAGAATATATAATTAGTAGTTGTCTTTATCGTAACAACAAAAACAGTTAATAATTCTGAACGGTTCTTGAAAAAAGCAAAATATTTTCCATTTTGAACGCGTCTACAAAATGGAGCAAAATATTTTTAATTTTGAATTCGACTAAAAAAATAAACAAAACATTTATTATCTTTGAACGATTCTTGACAGAAACAATCATAACTGATGGACGTTATTTTTATTGTGAATGGCTATACTGATTTTCTTTGTTCCAAGTGTGTTTCACGATGTGGGCATATGTGCATATATATTTATCATACTTATTATTCTTACTGCATTATCGGCGTGTTCTTTGTAAAGTGAGTTTATTCTTCTCTGCCTTATCAAAATACGCAAGTTTATGATGTCCGTTTAGTTAGAATGCGTAGAAAAGAAACACTGAAGTGGTATGACAAGATCACTTGTGTCAAATTAATGACAAGAACTAGACATGCGCCAGTGGGACAAGAGATGAGAAGAAGACGCTGGAGATGAATAGGACACACATATGTGAGAAAACCTGTCGATAGCATTACAAGACAGTCCTGGTTCTGGAATCGCCAGGGTAAAAGAGGTAGAGAAAGACTAAAGAACATATGGAAACGAGAACTGGCGACAGAGATGAAGAGGATGACGAAAGCAAAGAAAGGCCTTGGTATAAGTTTGTTGAAGGATTACGCTCTTTTGGGAGTTTACGGGGAAAGAATAAGAAGACTTAAATCGGTAGGATAGGTAGAAGTAAAGTGCACAAGAAATTTAGAGTGTGTACATGAATAGTTCTCCTACTTGACCTTCAAACTCAGCTTATGGCCTGTCCCACAACACGGAGTGTTTGTGTTTTTACACGTAGTTGAAAATCATAGAAAAACAAAATTACGAAATACTTGGAAAAACAAGGCTCCTACTCTAAATAAGGAATGCTAATTTCTATATAGATGTAACGAGTAGTTAATACTTTCTGACAACGAAAAACAAAATATCCGGGAAAGCTTTTCGACAATCTTTGCAGATCTAGAGACCTTTAGATCACGATATTTATCTGACTAGGATGTAAATATGAAATGTGGGGTAGTAACAAAAACATGAATTTAAGACTCTTATGATATTTAGAAGTAATCTCTAACCGATGTTTCAATTTTAACACGAGGACAATTGATTTGTGTGATTTTTACCTATGTTTCAATTGTAGGGTGGCTTCATGTTATTAGTTACAGGAGACTCAGTTCATAGAGCGCAGATTTGCGGTTGCCGCCGTGTATGCAGCAGATTTACATATCTGTTAAAAACGGACTTATTAGAACATCTTGAAAACATACACATTCACATGGTACACATATGTCGGGATAATGGTATGGCACAAATATGTCGGGAGAATGATCCAAATATGTCGGGAAAAAAATACAAAAATGTTGGGAACTGGCACAAATATGTCTGTAGAAAGGCAAAATCATGACAGGAGAATAGAGAGAATTTCAGAATATAGCTAATAAAATAGAACGGATAGACAAAGAGACAACGTTGAAACATAGATAGAAATGTCGGATTCAAAGGCAGAAAGATGTCTTAGAAAATAAGTTGACAGTATGGAAAAAAAAATCTAAACGACACTGACAATAATAATTAGAGAGAAAGTATCAAGGAACTTTGTTCTGTTTTGTTTTGTGTTTAAAGCCTAAAAGGCATTAGATCTTCAAGAAAAGGGAAAATTATTCAGCAATTTATTAATATGAAACTTTCATAAAGAGCTGCTTGTGCTGAATAGAAAGATTGAACTATAAGTCCGTTCGGAAATTCGTGCCCACAGAACGCGTCAATTTTCTCCAAAACTGTTTGTTGTATGGACATGAATTTTTGCATGCAGTCTTAGATTTTCCATGCAGTTATTAAAATATTTTTTGCCCTTACAAAACTCATGTCATGTTCGAATTTTCTTCTTTACGTTATATAAAAAACTCTTACTGCTGTCTGGGTTAATTTTTAGTAGTTTTACGGGAAAGTTACAAGATCCGTTCCAAAATATTTTTTTTGGTTTGAATTAGTGTAGTGACTACATGCCCGCACGAGTGCGCACCTATTGTACACAGTCGCGAGTAACTAATTCAAACCAAAAAAAAAATTTTTTTGAACGGATCTTGTAACTTTCCCGTAAAACTACTAAAAATTAACCCAGACAACAGTAAGAGTTTTTTATATAACGTAAAGAAGAAAATTCGAACATGACATGAGTTTTGTAAGGGCAAAAAATATATTAATAACTGCATGGAAAATCTAAGACTGCATGCAAAAATGCATGTCCATACAACAAACAGTTTTGGAGAAAATTGACGCTTTCTGTGGGCACGAATTTCCGAACGGACTATAGTACATAGTGTGCCATGATACCTAACGTGGAACTGATATGAAGAACCAAACAAATACAAGATGTGGAAATAAGATCTGAGGAGAAACTCTGGCATTGAGAAGAGAATTGATGACAGAAATGACGGGACTAATGAAGACGTGGAAAAAACCCTGAGTTGATGGCACGCCGTAGGAAGACTTGGCATATGTTTGTTGAAGGTATATGTTTGTTGAAGGCATATGTTTGTTGAAGGCATATGTTTGTTGAAGGTATATGTTTGTTGAAGGCATATGTTTGTTGAAGGTATATGTTTGTTGAAGGCATATGTTTGTTGAAGGCATATGTTTGTTGAAGGTATATGTTTGTTGAAGGCATATGTTTGTTGAAGGCATATGCTGAAGAGTGATGAATGGATCATGGACAGACACTGGCGTTTGTTTGGACTCACATTGAGAAAACACACTGATAGCATAACAAGGCAGTTCTCTCTCTGGAATCCCGACGGTAAGAGAAATAGAAGGGGCCTAACATACATGGAGGAAGAAAAATCAAACACAATTTTGAGAATGATAAAGAAAACGTGGAAAGACCTTGACGGGATGGCACAGGACAGGGAAATTTGACTATAATTGTTGAAGGCACGTGCCCGTCGTGAAGCTGAAAGTTAATAAATGAAATTTGAAACAGTAGTTATTTGTTTACTTAATTTCATCTCCCATTTTTGTATATTTTGCAAAAAACATGCTTTTTCTTATGGTTGTACCATGATTTAGAAAAGTTATAATACACCATGTGCTACATTTTTGATATGTGCCTAATGTAAAACTATTATCTGTTCATTTCGCAGGAGTTTCTCGGAGCCACACTCAAAACTGAAGGAGAATTCACATATGCAGTTATGAAGTTGATAAGAGTTGCCTCATTCCAGCACTGCAAAACAGTAAAGAAAGGAGACACTGGATTACATCTAGTGGACCATTTCCAGCACCTCTTCTGCGTGTTAAGCAAGAGACAGAAATCTGCTTCCCTCTACCTCAACAGAGACCGCCACAAGGACTTTGTGAATCTTTATGGCATCACGTCTTTTTCATCTGATGCCAAAAGTCACTACGCTCTCCAACAACATTTTTCTCCTGATTCGTTTGCGTCATGGAGAAATATAAACATTCACCTTTTATTCCACTGAGGCTCCAGCTTAATCTTTGAAACATTATCTCCTTCACCAATTTCCTGATTTTACGCCACTGATCTCCTTTCAAATATTGTTTTTTAATGTATCCGGTGAAATTCGTCTGCTGACATAATTTGACTAATTCCAAAATCTTCCTTTTTATCCCGTAGAAATCTTATTCTTCTTCCTTCTCCACTTCGTAATTCGTAAATGATCGACTTCCAGAGAATATTTATTGTTCTCCCCTTTCACACTTTGTAAATCGGAAATGATCGACATCAAGAGAAGTCTTATTGTTCTCCCTTCCACACTTTGTAAATCGGAAATGATCGACATCCAGTAGACAGACGACAGTGAAGTACAAAAGAAACTGAGGATACGTGCTCAAATTATGGGCCGAACACGGAATCGTCTCAGCCACATCGTAACCTGAAATAAACGAAACAACATCAACAAGACATCATTTATATTAAATGACTAATGAAAAATGTAAAAGCTATACTCCCTTAGGTAGCAGAAGTGTAAAGATGATAACGATTATGACTGGTAGAAATAAAAGTCGCAGACGTCAATCAAAAGGTCATAAAAATACCAGTCTTCAAGAAGATTAACAAAATATATAGTCACATTATTGAGGCATCATACTATTTAGGTTATTCGGTATTCTTTTTACCTTTTCTGAGAATATAAGACACAAAATGTTAACTTCCAGCTTTTTTTCAAATTGAGTATTCCATTGTATCTAGTACCCATACCTATATACTTTGTATCTACCTGACCTCCCTTTTTCTGAGAATCTTTGTATTTTTATTTAGATAAGGTGTACATATTCACCCTTTTCTTCTTCAATGTCGACAACAGTTTCAAAGATCGACGACCAAAACTTCAATACAGCTACGAGAATAACGCTGGCAGTTGCATACAGGACCCTCCTGACCGTTTCTGCTTCTTCACTAAATGTAAATTGGATTAAATATCCAACACCAGTGCTTAAAGAGCTTTAGACCTTCTCATTGAGAATGCATTACAAGACACTCAACAGAAACAGTACATATTCCAGGGCCAATCCGACCTAGTACAATGAAAGCCATGATATAAACAAAATCAGGATGTTCTTGTTGTTAAACCTGCCCATAAAGAAACCACTGAAGTTATTTGACACGAAGATTTATACATCCTATAAAGAAAGAAACAGATCTCGGATACTAATTTCTAAGCGCCGTGTGCCAATAATGTTAACATTTCATGATGATTGTGTAGTAAAAGATATCATTCTGAGTCTTATTGGTCCAGTTCTGATTTACACATACAGCTCCGTCGTATATGACATACCCTCGGAATTACGCATCCACGGTTACACCTGGTATAACCTACGTTCTATATGCTTCCAACACCTGGTATAACCTACGTTCTATATGCTTCCAAAGATTAACAAGGCGAGAAATATACGCAGGTCTTACTTTAACTACTTATTCGTGTCCACTGAAATACATCCGATTTTCTGGCCAGCGTCCTTTAAGGATCACATGAAATAAATATTACACACATTAAGGTATGTTTTCAGGCACTCGTGAGAAATAAAGAAGTAGAAAACTAGACAACAGAAAAACAACAGACGTGAGTGGCTCACCGGGGAATCGAACCCAGGACCTTCCGTGCAGCACCACCGCCTAGCTACGGAAGTGAATCACACTATCCTCCCTGCTATCTAAGCACCACCCAACCAAGAATTACAGATTGCTAACGACTAAAAGACAACAGCGCAAACTTGTGACTTTCATGGCTGGCGATACATCTAACACGTTATTTTACCGTTGATATTCGTTGTTGATACGCGCTATACCTCATCATGCTGATATAAAGATGCGATTATTTTATTTTCTCCCTTGGATCTAACAATAAGTTCAACAGTGAGATTCACTATATACGTCTAAGCAGAATGGAACTAACACCAATTTCTTGGCCTTTACGATGAGCCGTGCGATGACCAGGTAAGTGGAACTGTGTTAACCACTGAGATAGGTCCTGAAGCGACTGTCTGATACTTCGTCCGTCAGGTGCTGGGTTTGTACAGTTAAAAGCTTCGTGTATTTCGTCTCAATCTTCCATTATCAGTGCATTTACTTTTTGTTTCATTGATTAACTATTTTCTGTATTTATAGTTTCATTGCCTTCTGGCATCACTAACAATAACATCCTGTTGTGACAGGCAGTGCGAAGGCAGTAGAAAATAGAAGTGAAGAGATTGGGCTTTAGGAAATTTGCATAAAGAAGTTGTAACAGACTAGATGACTAGTGTTAAGGAGAGGTGAAATGAGCAGGAGAGTGTTTTGAGTGGAGGGAGATAACTCCGTAATTGCGCCTGTGGAGATTGTGCGGGCATTTTGTTTATAAAGTAAGATCAGTCCAAGATTATGGTTTAACTATTTTGCATAGTACTGTTAAAGTTATAGTAAGCAGAGAAGAGTCTTTGATTTTTAGTCATAGTTAGCGAAGGGAGACAATTTGAAATTACGTCGCATGAGTTGTTTTGAGGTTGATCGAACGTAGCGTGCACGGGGAAAATTAGCTAGCATGAACACATTTTAGCAAGGAAAAGTTGTAA
Source organism: Oreohelix idahoensis (assembly GCA_024509875.1). Taxonomy (NCBI): domain Eukaryota; kingdom Metazoa; phylum Mollusca; class Gastropoda; order Stylommatophora; family Oreohelicidae; genus Oreohelix; species Oreohelix idahoensis. The sequence continues at coordinate 173,110 of JAMPIV010017038.1, forward strand.
TAAGAAATTGGAGTAAAATATTAAATCAGTCAGGTTTTGAACGCGAGTAGCGTTATGACAAGTAAAGTTCTTGCAGTGTTAAAATGTTACAGTAGTGAGCGCGGTCTAGAATGGTACATTCGGGCGGACAAGCCACTGAGGTGGTTGGATTTCTGTGGTCACAGAAAAAGTATCTAAACTGTCTGCCTAGCCATTTAGCTGCTCAGTACATCACTCACTAGTGTAGATTTCGGCTGGTGTCTGCTACAAGTATTATTCCAAAGGACAAGGGTGTCAAGATATGCAGTCCATGATGGGTGAGAGCGCTGAGTCCAGCAGGTATGTGAGGTTGCCTCATAGAAGTACAATATGTTAGACAGCTACTAGTAATGAAGTACATTATGATAGACAGCTACTAGTAATGAAGTACAGTATAATAGACAGCTACTAGTAATGAAGTACAGTATGATAGACTGCACATATAGAGAAGTAGGGAAGCATAGACAGTGACGAAAATTTTCACCCCTAGCGGTTTGGGCCAGTGTTATATCTAAGATACGCTACAACAGTATTCCCAATAAAATATATCAAGACAGAGTTGAAGTTAGAGACAGCCAATGTTGAGTACAGATGAATAGCGACGTAGACGGAATGCAAGAAATGAGATGTATCACATGCAAATCAGATGAACATAAATCTGTAAATAAATCTGTAAATAAACCCAACCACCTCAGTGGCTTGTCCTCCCGAATGTACCATTCTAAACCGCGGTCACCACTGTAACATTTTAATACAGAAAGAACTTTGCTTCTCTATGGCTTTTCCTATTTGTCATGTCTTCCATATTTCCTCGCCATTTTCCCTGTAGCTTATCATATTACTGTATAACCTTATTAAAATGTAACCTCTATTTCCCTCTAACTCTCTTTTGCTATTTCCTCTATAGCTCCTCATTATTTCTCCTCCTTGTTCCCTCTGGAACTCTCCATCTCATATAAATTCATGTTTACGGAGAAGCCTAACATCTCACACAGTCTTCTCAAGACTCTAACAATCGCCGAAAAATCAGTATCCTATTCAACTCCGTTATCCGTTCTCTCCGAAACTATCACTACCAATTTCTTTTTGTCTCTATATCTTCGCCATTTCTCTATGGCCCTCATCTACTACCATATTCTCTATAGTGTTTCCGTTGGCTCCTATACCTCATAATTCTTTTCCGTCACCTCTCTGTGACTTTTTTATTTCCCTAATCCTCTACGTCTTTCTGCCTTAATATCTATGGCTTCCCAGCCTCTTTCCTCCTATTCGCTCCACTGCAGTAGTCCATCGTTCGGACCTACTCAGCTCACTCTTATGTTCAGTGTAGAACGATTACATCTAGTTTCCACACAACTAGACTACCGCTGCAATTTCTACTTCTCTCCATCCTTCCTATCTCCCTCTCGTCTCTAATCACGTTCCTTCCCTGAAACTATCCTCTCCAATTTCTCCATTAGCTTTATCTCAATTCTCATTTACTTCCACTGTTACTCAAATATCTCTGCCGTCTTCCTACGGCTTCTCACCGTCTCAATTCTCATTTAGCTCAACACTCTTATGCTCGCCATCTCTTATGGCTTCGTCTATTTTACATCTCATCTTACCCATGACCTTCTCCCTCCTAGCTTCCCGGCACTTGGATCGGTAACCACGTCGATCCGTATCTCTCCTATTCCTCCCTCCTTGTTAACCTCTCGGCTCTTGGATCGGTACTCCCTTCGATCCGTATTTCTTCTCTCTTCGTCCTTTATAGCCTCTCGGCTCTTAGATCGGTACTCCCATCGATCTGTATTTCTCCAAATTCTTTCCTCTCTGCTTCTGTTCCCAGCCTATCTCGACTCTTGAATCGGAAATGCCTTCGATCCGTATCTTTCCTTCTTTCTCTACCATTATCTCTCCTATTCTGCTCGCTCTCTAGTCTTGGATCGGTATTCTCTTCGACCCGTATCTCTCCTATTACTAGCCTGTCGGCTCTTGGATTGGTACTCTCATCGATCCGTATCGCTTCTTCTATTGTCACTTCTTCTATTTTCCTCCATAGTATCTCTACTCTTATATTGGTATTCCTTTCGATCTGTACTTCTACTAGCTTCGTGTCTCTTCTTCTTTGTGCTTCGTCTTCTCTATGGCTTCCCTTTTCCTATCATCACCTGGACAATGTGCTATCAAATCTTCCTTTTTCTCTGATCAATCTCTATGTATTTCCTTTCTCTTTTCTAACTCTTCCAATTTTCTAATAATATGTGCGCACAGTGCAACTATCTCCTCCTTTTCTCTTTTCTACCACTGATTCTATCTTTATTGTTCCTCTTTGATCTCGCCCCTACCTGTTCTATATATTTCAATTTTGCGCAGCGCCTTTCATAGTCAGGTGAATTGTCTGATGATGAATACCGCCTCTTCTACCCTCGTATACTCTCTTCCTCCATCTCTTTCTGTGTATCTGACTCTTTAGCTGACGTTTCTTCCACGTCCTGAGGTTCTTCTCCTCTACTAATTTGTTGCTTTGTATTTTCCTGCTGCTTCTGTGCCTGTAAACTCCCTTGTCTATCCTGCAATATTCGTCTTTCCTGCATCTACTTCTCTGCTCCGCCGCTCTAGTATGCTAATAGTATACCTCTATCTCGGCATTGTTCCACTCATTTCTCTTTCTTCTCGTGTCTTCTAAGATCTCACTATACTGCGTACTTAACCGTGTATCCTTCCTTATTTTTGTCCTATCTTTGTCTGGCATATCTCTTCTTATGGCCTCCTGTTCTCGGTATAAGTTTTTTTTTTTTTTTTTGGGGGGGGGGGGGGGGGCTAGGTTTAACCTACTATAAGTTATCCTAGATTCTGCATGTACTTCCGCTCTTATAGCAATTTGCTAGCTCGCTGGTGTATGTCCATCATCTTCACTAGGAATAATCTCTATTTCATCCGTTACTACTATCCAGTTGTCTCCTATCCTGGTCATGGCACCAAAATCAGCTGTGGCCGTTTGTGCTGATGCTGTTAGAGTAGGGCCGGTCACGTGAGCCAGCTATATTAATGTGTCGTATAGTGTTTCGATCACTGCCTTAAACAAGGATATTTGCTAATAGTGACGATAAATGCTTGGATGAAAACCTTGTTGACCACAACAACCAGACGGTACAGATGGTCGATGATTTATTTAACTATTTGATAATAAACCTCACGCTTACAGCGGTGAAACTCAAATCCAAAAGTTTATTTACAGATTTATATTCATCTGATTTGCATGTGACACATATCTCTCCTTGCATTCCGTCTACGTCGCTATTCATCTGTATTCAACATTGGCTGTCTCTAACTTCAACTCTGTCTTGATTTATTTTATTCGGAATACTGTTGTAAAGTATCGTAGATATAACACTGGCCTAAACCGCCAGGGGTGAAATTTTTCGCCACTATCTATGCTTCTCTACTTCTCCATATGTGCAGTCTGTCTTACTGCACGTCACTTTCAGTAGCTGTCTATCATACTGTACTTCATTACTGGTAGCTGTCTATCATATTGTACTTCATTACTAGTAGCTGTCTATCATACTGTACTTCACTACTAGTAGCTGTCTTTTTTATTGTACTTCTATGAAGCGACCTCACATACCTGCTTGACTCGGCGCTCTCACCCATCATGGGCTGCATATCTTGACACCCTTGTCCTTCGAAAGGTACCTTCAAATAGTTCCCAGGATAGTCGACTCATGTTTGAATGAGTGATTATGTTTTATAAGTTGGTAGTGACCTTGAGGAAACGACATGGCTTATGTAACGTTCTCATGTACTCTCGAACAGAAGTTTGTTTGTGTGGTGTGCGCGTAGCATCGTCGGAGTTGAAAATGTCCTTGATTGAACAATGTACAAATGTCAAATTTTGTGTTTTGCTCGAGAAGTCACCCTCAGAGACAGTAACCTTGCTTAATAAAGCATATGGTGATACCGCAATGAAGAAATCGCAAGTTTTTGAGTGGCACAAGCGTTTCCGTGAAGGTCGTGTTAGTGTCAATGATGATCCACGTAGCGGATGACCGCCTACCTCGAAAAACAGTGAAAACATTGAGCGTGTTTGGAACGTTATTCGTATTGACAGAAGACTTAGTGTAGAGAAAATAGCCTCAGAAATTGGAATATCAGTTGGAAGTTGCCACAGTATTTTCCACAATGAACTGCACATGCACGGGGTTTGTCAACACATGGTTCCCAAAATGGTATCTCCGGAACATAAAAACGAGATTGACAATGGCAGGAGACCTAATCACTGTGGCTGATCAAGATAGCAATTTTCTCAACATAATCACAGGAAACGAGACGTGGTTTTTTTGGTACGATCCTCAGACAAAACGTCAGTCCTCTGAATGGAAATCACCCTCATCTCCCCGGACACAGAAATTTCGTTTGGACAAGAGCAAAGGAAGAGTTATGTTGGAAGTTTTTTGTTTTGTTTTTTTTTTAATTCCAAAGGTATAGTCTACCATGAATTAATTCCTGAAGGCCCAACGGTTAACACGGAAATGTACGTTTATATCCTCCGTCGTCTAAGAGATGCAATCAGAAGGAAACGCCCTGAAAAATGGAGAACAAACAGTTGGGTTCTGCTGCATGACAATGCGTCAGCACATCGATCCGTACTGGTGAAGCAGTACCTCGAAACGCACAATGTGACTGCCCTGGAACATCCTCCATATTCTCCCGACCTGGCACCGCCTGATTTTTTCTTGTTCCCTCGCCTAAATTCGGCACTGAAAGGGCATAGATTCAAGGATGCTGAGGACGTTATCACCAATGCGACAAAACAGCTGAGAGAGGTGTCAAAGAATGGGTTCCAGGAATGTTTCCAACAGCTGTATGGACGTTGGAAAAAGTGTGTAGTTGCCGAAGGGAACTATTTTGAAGGAAATGTATTGTAAATAGTTGTATTGTTACTTACTTGTATACAATACACAAATTCCGGGAACTTTTTGAAGCTTCCTCGTAATACTTGTAACTGACACCAGCCAAAATCTACACTAGAGAGTGATGTACTGAGCGGCTAAATGGCTAGGCAGACAGTTTAAATACTTTTTCTGCGACCACAGAAACCCAACCACCTCAGCGGCTTGTGCGCCCGAATGTACAATTCTAGACCGCGCTCACCACTGCAATATTTTAACACTGCAAGAACTTTACTTGTCATAACGCTACTCGCGTTCAAAACCTGACTGATTTAATATTTTACGCCGATTTCTTATTACAACTTTTCCTCGCTAAAATGTGTTCACGCTAGTCAATTTTCCCCGTGCGCGCTATATTCGATCAACCTCAAAACAACTCATAAGACGTTATTTCAAATTGTCTCCCTTTGCTATGACTAAAAGTCAAAGGCTCTTCTCTGCTTACTATAACTTTAACAGAACTATGCAAAATCTTCTTCTTCTTTGATCCTTAGCCGCCGACCGTCAAAGCAGTCAGTGGCCATCACGCCTAGTGGCGTCTTGTAGGGCAACAACAAATTGATTCCACTTTGCTTGGTCGGTGGCCATCCTTCGTACAGTGCCCCAACTCTGGCTCATTCTTTGCATCTCAGCCTCCACAGTCCTCCGCCAGGCTGTTTTTGGTCGGCCTCTCTTTCGTTTTCCTTCAGGGGTCCAAAGCATAGCTGTTCTTGTGATGGCATCGGGGTCTCTTCTGAGGACATGGCCAACCCAGCTCCAGCGTCTGCCAGCTATGATGGTGTGCATGTCCTCTTGCTTGCTTCGAGTAAGCAGATCTTGTTTGGTGACGGTATTCGGCCAAAAGATTCGGTGAATTTTTCTTAGGCATGTTGTGTGAAAAGAGGACAATTTCGACATTTCCTTCTCTGTAACTCTCCAGCATTCTGCACCATAGAGAAGCACAGAAAGCACACAGCTCTGACATAATCTTAATTTTGTGCTTGTGCTGTATTGAGAGGACTTCCAGATGTTGTTTAGGCTAAAAAAGGCTGTTCTTGCCTTATTCATTCTGATGTTGATGTCTTTGCCTGCCCCGCCGTCTGGTGTTACTATGCATCCTAGGTATGTGAAGGTGTCTATCTGTACCAGTTGCTGATTCCTTACTGATATGGGCTCAGGGTTGCTCACATTGAGCGTCATGACCTCTGACTTCCTTAAATTGATGTTCAAGCCCACCTGCTGGCTAAACTTATTAAGTCTGTCCGTTTTTTCCTGGATGTGTTGATGTGAATGTGCTAGTAGTGCAGTGTCATCTGCATATTCCAGATCTTCTAATGTAGAAAATGTAGTCTATCTCATTTATCTTGGACTGCCCTCTGTTGTCTGTCGCATCACCCAGTCTATGACTGTTAAAAATAGAGTGGTTGATAAGGGGCATCCCTGTCGTACTCCTGTCTTCACCTCAAAGGTTAGGTTGCTCTGCCCAACACTATACGTAATGTTGGCATAGAGGCTTTTTATGATTGACACTATGCAGCTTGGAATTCCATAAGCCCTCAGTATTTTCCATAAACTGTCCCTATGTATGCTGTCAAAAGCCTTTTCAAAATCAACGAAATTAATGTACAGCTGTCTTTGCCATTCTGAGCTACACAAAATTATACACTAGGGAACAAACCAACGTAGACACACAGGATAAATGTTTGCACTATACAAAGCGTTTGAGTGAAGATGAGAGCAAGAAATTAGACGAAATTTTAACTTTGGAAAACTTAAGGGAAGCAATCAATACTTTCCAAAAAAATAAGTCACCCGGGCCAGACGGGTTGACCGCGGAATTTTACTTTTTCTTTTTCCCGATTTTAGGCCCCTTATTAATTAAAGTATTTGAAGAAGCCTTCCAGAAAGGAGAGCTTCCAAATAGTTTGAACGAATCTTTCATAACGTTAATTCCTAAAGATAATGCTGACAAAAAGTCAATCAAAAATTACAGGCCTATTTCTCTTCTAAATACTGATTATAAAATCCTGGCCAAGGCTCTCACTCTGAAGCTCAAACCGTTTATGCAACAAATGATACATGAAGATCAACAATGCAGTGTACGTGGTAGAAACATTTGTAGACATACACACTTTATAAGAGATTTGATAACATACACGCATGATAGACAGTGTCAAAGTGCAATATTATCATTAGATCAGGAAAAAGCCTTTGACAGAGTATCGCATTCCTTCTTACATAAAACTTTACAAGCAAACAACATTGGGGAATATTTTAGAACATGGATAGAAATCTTATACAAAAAAAAACCCACAGTAGAATATTAATTAACCACAGTTTAACCGACCCTGTTAGACTGTCAAGATCAGTGAGACAGGGGTGTCCCTTATCGCCCCTTTTATACGTTTTAACACTAGAACCAGTTCTAGAAAAGATAAGGCAAGACATAAACATCACGGGAACTTTTGTTCCTGGTAGAGGAGAAAGGAAATTGTTGGCGTATGCTGACGATACAATATTTCTTCCAGGAACAATAGATTCTATAAAAAACATATTAGAAGTCTTTACAGAGTTTGGATACGCTAACGAATCCAAACTAAATGTTCAGAAATCTAGTATAATGGGATTAGGCAGATGGGCAAATAAAACAGATTTCCCTTTTCAGTTAACGCAAGTTAACAGAATCAAAATTTATGGAATAAATTATTCCTGCAACCCTTATGACCCCAATACAGATACATGGGTAAAGTTATTAGAAAAAATCCAAAACATGTTAGAAAAATATAAATACAAGACAGCTACCATTTTTGGAAGAAGCATCATAGTGAACTGTTTCATTATGCCTAAAATAATATATGTAGCAAATATACAGATGGTCCCCAAAAAGATTGTGACAAAAATGAACAAGCTAATTAGGCCTTTCATTTTTAGGAGCAATATAGCTAGTATTAAACGCCAAACACTAATACAACCAAAAAACAAGGGGGGGGGGGGAGATAGCCCTACAAGACATTAACACTAAGATTAAAGCCTTAATGATTAGATACATAGGGGAGATCATTAAATACCCAGACCTTTACCCAATAGCGCATTACTATATGGGGATTAGGTTAACTAAATTTTGTCAACTCGATAATAATAAACCTCACTCTTTCGGCACCCCACCACCTTTTTATAAAATATGTTTACAAAATTTAAAAGGGAATGAACATTTAATAAAGCAAGACACCAAACTCATATACAAACTGTTAGTTGCAGCACAGGAACCCTATTTAGGTACACGGATAAAACGAGGGTACAACCTTTTCATAACAGACTACACGCAAAGCTTCACAAACATTCATGCATTAGACGTTAAGCCACAAGCCAAGCAAGTCACATACAGGTTACTGTACAGTTTAACACCTATTGTGAGTGAGCGATCGGCAAAAAAAGCTGGCAAAGCGCCACCAAAGTGTAAACTGTGCAGTAGCAACACAATAGAAACAGAGGACCACTGTTTTACATGTGTAAAACAAGTGGTCCCCACATTAAATAAACTAGGAACACGGATAGCTTCCAAAAACAGAAAATTTTAGAAGGGAAATTTGCTTTGTGGTAATATTATGTTGTTGGAAATTTTGGAACTTTTTTGATATTATGAGTAATCTGATGTGTAGTTGATTTTGATTTGTTTATACTGCATATTGGGGGATTGGGGAGGGGGGTGGGGTGGAGTAACTTTATATATTTATATACTTGTATATCTTACATCATGTTAAACTCTTGTAAATAACATTGATGGTGTTCAAAATCACGACCTAAATAAAGGTTTTTATTTTTTTAAAAAAAAAAAAAGGCAAATTACTAAGGGTCTTCCTTCAGGCAGTAAAGGGACTTGGTTCGAAAACAGATAGCGTCACGCTTCATCCTACCACAGCTGTATAACACGGGTACCTGACTCTGCTATTGATATGGGAAAGGCAAAAGCAGCGAGCAGCGGAACTGGTCACCCCATCTCATAAGGCTAAGCCCTACTATATGTTCAGTCTCTAACACTTCCCTCCCTTATAGCATTATCTTGTATGGAATTGATTACCCTTACCTCTATATTCTGAGACACTTTGTTCATTAGCCCCGTGTTGTTCCGGACGGCCTCTGATGACATGAAGAAAGAACAGGATTCCTGCTCTCTCATGCATGTCGTACAAGGCCACTAAAGAGATTGTGCATGAGACTGGCAGTCTCATCATATAATAATGTATTTAGAAACACACCTCTGCACGTGCATGTGAATGCTTGGTACAGGTGTCCTATAGGAGGACAAGCTGAAGTGGTGGCTTCAGAGAGAACAGGACAATGATTATGAAGACGATGATGATTGGTTCATTACATGACATTACATCTACATCAGTTCGTTATTTTCTTTAATTTGTTTTATTTGGTCGCCTCTGCCGTCTTATTTAGTTAGTTTTAGTTATTTATTATAATTTTGTTTTTTTGCTTTGAAACTTCTTTCTTCTTAGTATATTTACCTGTTAATTAGGTTCCATGTGTTTTCTTTTCCTTTGTTATATCCTCATAACCTTTCTTTATTTCTCATCTTCGTTTCTTGTTTGTGATTGTAGCTGACGAAGGGTAATCCCTAAACACCCCGTGTTTATTATTAATTTGTTGAAGTAACTTCGTTATCAATTCTTTTAACTCCTTGTCATGTTTTTGAAAAGCCCTCTGAGTATGCAGCTAAACAAAATTATTGCCACCTATTATTTACTTAGCTGGTTTCTTCCATTAGCTCCACACTGGTAATCTTGTCATACCATCTCCATCCTTCCAATCTACGCAAGCACCTATTTCTATATATTTTTATATATTTCTAACATTTCTATATATTTTTATATATTTCTATATATTTCTATATATTTCTATATATATTTCTATATATTTCTATATATTTCTATATATTTTTTATATATTTCTATATATTTCTATATATTTTTATATATTTCTATATATTTCTATATATTTTTATATATTTCTATATATTTCTATATATTTTTATACATTTCTATATATTTCTATATATTTCTATATATTTTTATATATTTCTATATATTTTTATATATTTCTATATATGTCTATATATTTCTATATATTTCTATATGTTTCTATATATTTTTATATATTTCTATATATTTCTACATATTTTTATATATTTCTATATATTTTTATATATTTTTATATATTTCTATATATTTTTATATATTTTTATATATTTCTATATATTTTTATATATTTTTTATATATTTCTATATATTTTTATATATTTTTATATATTTCTATATATTTTTATATATTTCTATATATTTTTATATATTTTTATATATTTCTATATATTTTTATATATTTCTATATATTTCTCAAAGATATGAAAACCAGTTTTTGCTTTTTATTATTCATATCATTATCATTATTGACCTTGTCATTCCATATGAAGAATGGTGCCAGCACTACTACAGCTGGTCTTGGCCAGGGAAACAACGTGCATCAATCATAACATGCTCTTGTAGCGGTGGTTAATATAACAACCGTTTTAGATAATGAGCCTTGCCAACATCATTAACAGCCTCCAGTTGAGTTGCCTTGTACGACATGCCTGATGGAGACGTATTCTTATTCTATCTTTGTTTCATCAGAGATCCCGGGAACTACACGGGGCATTCCACAAATTGGGTAACCTAAAAACCATAATCTAGTATGACCTAATTCATCAGCTGTTTCGTGTGTTGATGTATAATTAGATCTACATACAGGAGAAAGACCTGGTAACGTGTAGCCTTTCAAACGAGCTATATCCATTATTTTTAAAAATTCTGTACAGACCATTTGAGGTAGTGTTTTATTATTTCATTTTTTTTCATGTTAGATTCTCTGCGTTAATATTGCTTTCTTTCTTGTTATGTATTCTTCATTCATTCATTCATAACCCTCCACTCCCAAAGGAGCATAGACCTGCAACAAACACATGCCAAGTCCTCCTGTCACGTGCCATCATCTCAAGTTCTTTCCACGATCTCCTCATCATTTTCACCTCTGTTTCCAGCTCTCTACTCCATGTGCTTCTCAGTCTACCTCTGCCTCTCTTGCCGTGGGGGTTCCAGAACAAGGACTGCCTTGTAATGCTATCAACAGGTTTCCTCAGTGTGTGTCATATCCATCGCCATCGTCTTCTTCTCATCTCTTGTTCCACTGGCACTTGTCTAGTTCTTGTCATCAGTTCCACGTTGGTAACCTTGTCATACCATTTTAATCCCTCTATTCTACGCACGCATCCATTTATGAAAGTCTGTAGCTTTTTGGTAGTTGTCTTTGTTGTTCTCCATGTCTCAGAGCCATACAATAGGACTGACTTTACATTTGAGAAGAAGATTCTTATTTTCGTGTTGGATCCGATTTCTCTTGATCTCCATATGTTTCCCAATGCAATGAAAGCTCCTCTTGCTTTTTGTATTCTTATTTTGCACATTATTGTTTTTTTTTTCATGGTGTTTCTGGTGTTCTTTCTCTTCTTTGCATCTACCGGTGTTGCTAACTTTCTTTCTGCATTTAAATGTTGTCCACGTGCTTACAGTGTCCAGTGCCATGTAGGAGGAGGTAAAAGGTAAATGATCCAGTTACACGCCCATTGAGGTATATTGGGATACGGTGTTAGGACCATATTTTCTTGACCATCGGCACACCAGGGGTGATGTGGTCAGCATCACGCCGGCAATGCCACTTAACTTATCTATATGTCTCAACTGTGCCACCTGTTTGTGACTATGGCTGACGCGGAGTAAATCCATTAACTTCCCACGTTTCGTGTGAATCATTCCGTTCTAAAACTGTCGCAAGACCAATTTTTATTTATTTATTTATTTTAATTAATTAATTTATTTATTTTAGTCTGTTTGTTAAAGAAATAGGACGAGTGCGAACTAGCGTCAGATGATCTTCGATTGCCTCCACTCATCCACCATCTTGGGCTACCCTGTTCAACCTAACTTTCGGTTATAATTATGATATTTAAATGTAATTTTATTTCGCTTTTGTTTTATTTTGAAATACCTATTGTTGTTATCAGCTGATTTCTGTTGGCGGCGACAGTTTTTTTTTTAGAATTTGTTGTTTTCTTACTTTTGTTATTGAGTTGTTTTTTTTATAGAATTTGTTGTTTTCTTACTTTTGTTATTGAGTTGTTTTTTTGTTAAGAATTTGTTAGTTTTCTTACTTTTGTTATTAGAATTTATTTTTTTTTAGAATTTGTTGTTTTCTTACTTTTGTTATTGGCAGTTTTTTGTTTTAGAATTTGTTGTTTTCTTACTTTTGTTATTGGCAGTTTTTTTTTAGAATTTGTAGTTTTCTTACATTTGTTATTGGCAGTTTTTTTTTGTTTTTTTTTTAGAATTTGTTGTTTTCTTACTTTTTTTATTGGCAGGTTTTTTTTAATAGAATTTGTTGTTTTCTTACTTTTATTTTTGGCAGTATTTTTTAGAATTTGTTGTTTTCTAACTTTTGTTATTGGCAGTTTTTTTTTAGAATTTGTTGTTTTCTTACTTTTGTTATTGGCAGTTTTTTGTTTTTTTTTAGAATTTGTTGTTTTCTTACTTGTGTTATTGGCAGTTTTTTTTTTAGAATTTGTTGTTTTCTTAATTTTGTTATTGGCAGTTTTTTTTTAGAATTTGTTGTTTTCTTACTTTTGTTATTGGCAGTTTTTTTTTTTTTAGAATTTGTTGTTTTCTTACTTTTGTTATTGGCAGTTTTTTTTTTTTTAGACTTTGTTGTTTTCTTACTTTTGTTATTGGCAGTTTTTTTTTTTAGACATTGTTGTTTTCTTACTTTTGTTATTGGCAGTTTTTTTTAGAATTTGTTGTTTTCTTACTTTTGTTATTGGCAGTTTTTAGAATTTGTTGTTTTCTTACTTTTGTTATTGGCAGTTTTTAGAATTTGTTGTTTTCTTACTTTTGTTATTGGCAGTTTTCACGTGTCGTGTTGTTTGTACTACGTTATTGTGTTTGTTAAAAACAAATAAAGAGGTCTTAGAAAACCTAGGAATGAAAAGAGAATTAATGAAAAAGATCAAAATTAGACCGCTAAAATAGTCTGGCCAAAGTAAACAGACCTTGTTGAAGACCATAATCGAAAGACGAGTGAAAGGCAGACGTGCATAGGAAGACAGTGCTATAAGTGGGAAGATAACATCATGAGATGGACAGGAAAGAGTATATCAGAGTGAACCTTTAAGACAAGAGACAAAACACGTTGGAGATCCATTGGTGTGGAGATAGCACGTGATGGTATTTGTTTTTCCATTACATTATGAGCAGTTAAAAGTGGTTTTTTTTATTTGGTTGTAATTTGTGGTTTCTTTTATTTCAAGGTGTCTGTTTTTTGTTTACTAATTACAAGAACGTTTTGACTACTTTCTTTCTTTCCTTTTATTAAACTTTATTTGTTAAATTAATTAAATAATTTTTTTAGACGCTATTGTTTTTCTTTCTATATTTTAAATTTATGTTTCTCCATTGCTTATTTATCTGGTGTCTTCATTCTCTTTCCACGTCGTGTAGTCAGTTGTCCAGGTATTTCTCTCTCTCTCTCTCTCTCTCTCTCTCTCTCTCTCTCTCTCTCTCTCTCTCTCTCTCTCTCTCTCTCTCTCTCTCTCTCTCTCTCTCTCTCTCTCTCTCTCTCTCTCTCGCTGTCATTCTCTTGTTGTCTTGAGTTGAATTTACCAGTTATTTTATGTTTTTCTTATTGTTCTCTTCTTATGCCGTGTCCAAAATACTTTGATTTTCTGTACTTGATAGTTTTAATTAATTAACGATTACATTTAGGTCTACCTTAACATTTGACCTTCAGGTCATTTTATGTAATTGTTTCATCCTTCTCAGTAACCAGATGTGTCCTGCTTCATATTTTCTCTCTATCTCAGTATTTTCCAGACCCACGTAGATCTGGGGGTCTAGGAGAAGACAAATAGAGAATAGAACTACTGCACCTCTGGCATGTCGTAACAGGCAACTAAGACGAGGTTATGCCTGGCACTGGCAACCTCATCATGTACAACAAATTTGGTAACAACAATTGTTGTAAGAGTTTGTGCATTTGTGTAGAAGGACATCTGCAGTGGTGGCTCCATGCTCCGTGAGGAGCGAAACATGATTTGATGATGATGATGTTTGTTGTCCAAGTGTCAATTAATATGTGATGATGATGATGTTTGTTGTACAAGTGTCAATTAATATGTGATGATGATGATGTTTGTTGTCCAAGTGTCAATTAATATGTGATGATGATGATGTTTGTTGTCCAAGTGTCAATTAATATGTGATGATGATGATGTTTGTTGTCCAAGTGTCAATTAATATGTGATGATGATGATGTTTGTTGTCCAAGTGTCAATTAATATGTGATGATGATGATGTTTGTTGTCCAAGTGTCAATTAATATGTGATGATGATGATGTTTGTTGTCCAAGTGTCAATTAATATGTGATGATGATAATGTTTGTTGTCCAAGTGTCAATTAATATGTGATGATGATGATGACGTTTGTTGTCCACGTGTCAATTAATATTTGATGATGATAATGTTTGTTGTCCAAGTGTCAATTCATATGTGATGATGATGATGATGTTTGTTGTCCAAGTGTCAATTAATATTTGATGATGATGATGTTTGTTGTCCAAGTGTCAATTAATCACGCCCATACGAGACAAAGCTTCTAAACAAACAATCAAAAACAATAGTTTCGATGTACAGTAGAACTCCATTTATCCGAACCCCAATTATCCGAACATCCAATTATCCGAACACTTTTTCGAGAAAAAAAAAATCAGGCGCCACCAGTCATGTTAGACTTTATTTTTGAATCTTTTGATGCTGCAAGCTTCAAATGTGTGCGAACAATTTGTAGAGGATGGAATGGGCTAATGGTCGGTCGCTTATGTACAGGAAGTCAGTTAGATCATAAAGTCAGTTAATATCTGGTTTACCAATCTAGTGTACGTGTGCGTTCTAGGCAGAACACTGGCTAAACAGACAGTTCAACTTAAAATAATTGTGTCTGCTACTACAGCAGAATAATTTTGGTGTGCAAGTATTTCTCTGTGCGGTATGGCATCTTCCAGAAGGCCTAAAGCATATAAAAGGAACCGCAATGTTTTGTCAATTGAAACGAAAACAGAAATTATCAAGAGACTAGGAAAAGGTGAAACTGTGTCTTCACTTGCGAGGATTTTCAATGTTGGGAAAGCTACCGTCTCTGACATCAAAAGTAACAAGGATAAAATTATGAGTTTTGCATCGAAATTGGATAGTGAAAATGGGTCGAAGAAACGTAAAACCATGAGACATGCGAAAGATTTGAAATTGGAAGAGGCTTTGTATATATGGTTTGTGCAAAGAAGAAGCAAAGGGGAAACTATCTCTGGTTCTCTATTGTGTGAAAAGGCACTTCAGTTCAACAATCAACTTGACTGTCCTCCTGACTTTAAGGCTAGCCAGGGATGGTTAAGAAACTTTAAATCTCGTCATGGCATACGAGAATTGGAGATCCAAGGGGAATCCTTATCTAGCGATGCAACTGCCGCTGAAAATTTTAAAGAAACATTCTTGGCTTTTTTGGAAGAAGAAGGTTATTCACTCGATGTGTATAATGCCGATGAGACTGGCTTATGCTGGAAATCATTGCCTCAAAAATAACTTGCATCTCAGCGCGAAGCAGCTTCCCCTGTGTTTAAAAAGTGCAAAGAGAGAGTAACAATTTTGGTAGCCGCGAATGCCAGTGGAAGTCATCGTTTACCGGTGCTAATGATCGATAAAGCCAAAAAACCACGTTGTTTAAAGAATGTGACATGTCTCCCATTGTGCTACAAAGCACAGAAGAGGGCTTGGATGAATAGTGAAATATTTCTTGATTGGTATACAAATCAGTTCATCCCAAATGTGAAGAGGTTGAGAGAACAAGAAAAGAAAACTGGAAAGGTAATTCTTCTACTGGACAATGCACCATCTCATCCAGAGACGGATACATTGAATGCAGTTGATGCAAATGTTAAAGTAATTTTTCTGCCTCCCAATGTAACAGCACTGATTCAACCAATGGATCAGGGTGTTATAGCAAAGCTTAAAAAGATGTACAAGAAGGAAGTCCTGCGTCGTTTATTGTTGGCTGACGATGAAGAAAGTGTGGTGGCGTTTTCCAAAAAGCTTAATCTCAAAGACTGCTGCTATATTTTAGCTGATGCTTGGACCACCCTGTCACAAGATAATCTCGACAAGGCTTGGAATAGATTGCTTGGGAACAAAGGAGGAAATGAAACTACTGTAGTGGACACAAATGATGATTGTATAAATGAAGTTGGGGAACTGTTTCAAGCAATGCCCGGATTTTTGGCCTGTGACAAAGATGATGCACACATGTGGCTAGAAGATGATAATGATTCTGGTTTTCAGTTTTTGAATGCTTTTGTGCAAGAAGAAAACCAAATGCATGTAGTGACCGATGATGATGAAGACTCCTCAGAAGTACATGATGTACTTGTAGATTATGAAGAAAACCCAAAACATCGACCACGTCCTGAAGAGGCCTTTATAGCACTAGAAACAGCGATGGCTTGGTACGAGCAAGAAGATGACAGCTGTCCTACACAGCTTCTGCTGTTGAAGAGAATGCGGGACTTAGCAGCCAAAAGGAGACTATCCAGTTTGGTGCAAAAGAGGATTCCTCATTATTTTAAATAGTGGGTTACATCTGTGCAAGTACGTGTATACGTAAGTTGCGCCTGGTTTTGAATCGTTTGTAATGTTATTTTGAAAACATTTCTCTTTCTTAAAAAAATAATTAATACAAGTAGTACATGCACTGCAGTGTAATGAAAGATTTTGGTGATACAGTGATCTAATACAGTGTGGGTATTATTATTACAGTACAAGTAAATATGTTTTATAGTGTAATTTCCTTGTGATGGTTAATTATTTTTAGAAATATGTGTACATGTACTCGATACATTATGTAATCCAATTATCCGAACATTTAATTATCCGAACGATGCTCGGTCCCATGGGGTTCGGATAAATGGAGTTCTACTGTATTTCTGTCTTGAATTTACAAGACTGGCAACATTGATCTACTTTAGCGATTCCTATTCTTATATTATTTTTATGTGTTACTGTCTTTTTTCTTTCTTGTTTTTTTTTTTTTTTTTTGATCCTGTGTCCTTGACGAAGAACTTTTATTCGTAATGTGATAGGGTGGGCTAGAGATGATAATGCTGTTGTGATATGTGATCACTTTCTTGCACACTCGCACCCGACCCGAACAACAATAAAACTCTTATTATAAGGCAGTGGCTGTATTTATTCATACAACCCATTCAGTGACAAAAAGCAAATAAAGCAAACACTAAACAAACAAACAAAACAAACACCCAGCCAGTGCTCAATTGCTAAATCTGGGTGTCTTTCACATCTTGCCTCTACTGCGAATCTTACCAAACTGCCTTCGGCCTGTGGTGCTCCCGTATTCTATACGCCAACTAACCGCATCACGCAGGGCTGGCGTGTTGGCGTAGTGATTTACGCTCGCGCACTCGCAAAGCGGCAGGCTCGTGTAGGACTATTTACTTCAGTTTCTAAACACACAAATATGAACTTCAGGGAGATTTTGGGGCGTTTATTATAGCCCCATCACATATCTCCCTCCTGAAGATGTTGTGGTCCCCACAACCTACTCTCCGCCGTTGACCCTGCGCCTGATTCTTTCTGAGCGGTGAGGCTTGGGGCTCAGATTATTTAGGAGGTACCAGCCCTGCTGGGGACCCTCTTGGTCGTCATGTTCCTAGTCGTACGTTGTCGGGCTGTCGGTTGCTGTGGTTTGGAAGAGTCGTACCCTCGTGCAGTGTCGCTGCTTGCGTGTGAGTTCTGCGGTTCAGTGCATGCAGTTGTCAACCTTGGCGGGGATTGCTTCCAGCGTGTTTTACACTCATTTTCTGTGGACGTTGGCTTACATTACTCACAATCTGCTTTAGATGCGTTTCTTCTTCTGAACGTCGATGTGCATTCACTCCTATCTGCTTAGGATGAGTTTCCTCCTCTAAACGTCGACCAATTTTCTTGGCGCCCTTAGGGTGACAGTTGTCACGGCCATCTCTTGGCTTGCACCCTATAGGTAACCTAGTTGTGGCCGTACGTTTAGGGAGGGAGCTCCTTGAGGGACAGGCGGATAGCAAATGCTCTGTGGACTTGCACTTAAAGCACCGTTTCGGAAGCGGGTCTTGAGGGCATTTGGCTGCCATGTGGTCTGAAAACTCTCCACAATAGTAGCACCTCAACTTTCTAGGCTTCCTCTGTGCCATGGTCACTTCCTACTACCCTTGCATTCCTGGCCGCCAATGCCGCATACAAAGACCGCTTCCATGCCCTGAACAGATCGTATGCTATCAAACTCCACTTGCTCCTTTCTTGCCAGACTCCGGAATCTCTTCCTGAAAATCTTGGTCTGATGTACGAATACATCAATACCTCCATCATCTGGCGTAATAAACCCCCATCCTCTGTCGACACTATACCACTTGCAAAATCCTTGTTGCCTTTTTTGGTGCATCTGTGTTTGTAGTTACTGTTAGATCACAGCTTACCTTGTCAACAGCCTGACTCTCACCTACAAGAAGGTCTAGTTGAGGTTCCTGCTCACACACCCCCTCGTCGTGCTTTGGCTGTTTCCGCGGTTGGCATGGTTTTTTTTCTTTCTTTGCACCTCCTCTTGTGCTGGCGAACTACTGTGCGACAGCAGTGGTAGCTGGGATGTTAGGCTAGCTACTTCTGATTTGAGTGCCTCCTCTTCAGAGTGAGCTTCTACGCTGGCTACCTGCACTTGTGTATCAGGCTTTTTGCCTTCTTAGAAAACAGCATAGTCCCTAGGCACCTGACTCATGGCATGGAAATCCCTAGTCCTCTCACTGACTAGTTGTAGCTCACTGTATGCTTCTTCAATTATTTCTAGCAACTTCTCGGAGCTGGCCTTGGCTCCGCCACGTATCCGTAGTTCCCTAGATACCACTGGTGTAACATTATTCCAGATACAACTACCTTATCTTCTGCAGTAAAGGGCGCTACCTTCCGCACGGCCTCTACGTCTTTCACAAACTCGTGCCAAGTGGTGCCTGCCTTTTCACCAAATCGTCTTACCTCCGGCACCGTCACGTACATTACGTTCACCGGCGCATTGCTCTGACTTTTACTTTGCACCACTGATGTACCCACTACCGGTGTTGCAGCCTCCTCGTGCTCCCCTCTGCTCGTAGCATGTGTGCTCCTTGAGGCCATCTTGCTGCAAGACTGCTCTGCTGGGTGTTTACTACAATATTGGCTCGTTTGCTGTTGGCTCAGTGTCACTGTCTGCCTATCCTGCCGACAACGCCAATTGTGATAGGGTTGGCTAGAGATGATGATGCTGTTGTGATATGTGATCACTTTCTTGCACACTCACACCCGACCCGAACAATAATAAAACTCTGATTCTAAGGCAGGGGCTGTATTTATTCATACAACCCATTCAGTGACAAAGAGCAAATAAAGCAAACACTAAACAAACAAACAAAACAAACACCCAGCCAGTGCTCAATTGCTAACTCTGGGTGTCTTTCACATCTTGCCTCTACTGCGAATCTTACCAAACTGCCTTCGGCCTGTGGCGCTCCCGCATTCTATACGCCAACTAACCGCATCACGCAGGGCTGGCGTGTTGGCGTAGTGATTTACGCTCGCGCACTCGCAAAGCGGCAGGCTCGTGTAGGACTACAAGTATTTACTTCAGTTTCTAAACACACAAATATGAACTTCGGGAAGATTGTGGGGCGTTTATTATGACTCCATCACAGTAACATAACCTGTTTATTCGTTCCTTGTCGCAACAAAGACTTACACATTTTATTTGTATTCACCTTTCGTTGTCTTCTTTAAACTATGTCGTCTGCTACATGGTTGATGTTGCGTCTTCCGACTTGTATTTCTCGCGCATCAGTGCCGTCTTACGACATGGGCACACTGGGCAGTGCCCACGGGCTCCACGATTCTAGAGGCCCCATGCTGGGATGCTGCCATATTGTTCATAAGACATCATTTTTATTCCCGTGGGTGGGTAGGGCTGGTAGCGGCCCAGTGCATTGCTTTGCCAGGGCCTACAATGCTGTTAAGACGGCCCTGTCGCGCATACATTTTATTCAGCACTGTTTGGTTCCCGGGGTCTCTGATGAGACAAAGAAAGAATGGTACTACTGCACCATCAGGTATGTTTTACAAAGCGACTAACATGAAGCTGGCAACCTCATCATATAAAACATATCGGCACAAACACCACCGATACAAGAGCATACGATTGCTAGGTGAAGGTCTCCTGTAGTGGTGGCTCTATGCTGCATAAGGAGCGTGATTGAAAATAATTATGATGATGATGTATACGAATTACGACTGTAAGAGATTAAGGAAACGAAGCAGAAAAAAGTAATCAAGATGTCACCTTGTACTAATGATGTGCTGTTAGACCTACACGTTTCTGTCATGGTTTGCTATTAGATCTACAAGTTTCTGTTCTGGTTTGTTGTTAAATATACATGTTTCTGTCGTGGTTTGCTGTTAGATCTACACGTTTCTGTGATGGTTTATCGTTAGATATACATGTTTTTACCATGGTTTGCTTTTAGATCTACAATTTTCAGGCATGGCTTGCCGTTAGATCTACAACTTTCTGCCATGGTTTTTTTTTTTTTAGATCTGCAAGTTTCTGTCGGGTCTAATGTTAGGTCTACACGATTTTTGTCATGGTTTGTTGTTAGATCTACAAGATTCTGTCATGGTTACCTGTTGGATCTACAAGTTTCTGTCGTGGTTTGTTATATCTACAAGTTTCGTCGCGGTTAGCTGTTAGATCTACCCGTTTCTGCCATGGTTTGCTGTTAGATCTACATGTTTCTGTCATGGTTAGTTGTTAGATCTACATGTTTCTGTCATAGTTTGTTGTTATATTTACACGCTTCTGTTATGGTTTGTTGTTAGATCTACAAGTTTTTGACATAGTTTGTTGTTAGATCTACACGTTTTTGCTATAATTTGTTGTTAGGTATACACGTTTTTATGTCATGGTTAGCTATTAGATCTACTAGTTTCGGTCATGGCTTGCCGTTAGATCTACATGTTCCTGTCATGGTCTACTGATAGATCTACAAGTTTCTGTCATGGTTTGTTGTTACATCTACAAATTTCTGTCGTGATTAACTGTTAAATCTACACGTTTCTGCCATGGTTAGCTGTTAGATCTACAAGCCTCTGTCATGGTTAGCTGTTAGATCTACACGTTTCTGTCATAGAGTGTTGTAACGTCTACACGTTTTTGCCATAGTGTATTGTTAGGTCTACAAGTTTCTACTATGGCTTGTTGTTAGAACTACAAGTTTCTGTCATAGTTTTTTGTTAGATGTACATGTTTATTGTCATGGTTTGATTTTAGATCTACAAGATTCTGTCTACATTTGGAGATGGCGCTCATCATGGGAAACATTTAGCCTTGATTCTCATTGGGCGAGGCCTCACGCACTTACATTCAGTTGTGTGTTGTGCGTGAGACAGCGACCATTTGAGGAGTGGGCACAGCGACTGTGACAAACACCTGGTAAACAAAATTCGGATGATCTTCATGTTCTGAGATGCAGATATGCAGATGTGTATTACAGCCACCAGCATGAAGTTTTCAACGATATTTTATGTTGTATCCTTTGACAAATTCATAATTCGCTTTTCGTTCTCTATTTTTCACTTTGCTCACGTGTTATCAGTTTGTCTGTGTATATAATTATGTTGCATACAGTCATAACCCTAGGGAGGTCAACTTACTGAAGTGTATAAGAAATTTAATGAACGATACGTATCACTGCTATGGGTATCCCTCCGCTGATCTATGCAGTTTTTGTGCTCTCTTTATTGTAGAGAGTAATAATATCCTATAAATACATTTGTGTATTTAAGTATATATATATATATATATATATATATATATATATATATATATATATATATATATATATATATATATATACACAGAGAGAGAGAGAGAGAGAGAGAGAGGAGAGAGCACGTAACCCACCAAAATATAAAGGGGGCAAAAAATTACATTACGCTATTTCTGCTGCTGCATATCCTAATGACAGCTTTATTTTTCTTGTTGCTATTTCATTCTTTTCCATTCCTTTGCAACGTCATTTGATCTTTGCAGGCAAACTTACCATGACTTATGGCCAACGGTCAAACTTACCATGACTTATGGCCAACGGTCCAACTTACCATGACTTATGGTCAACGGTCATTGCACCATGCAACAACAAAAAAGTGAGGGCCATGTTTGCTCTATTAATGGGATTTTAATATTATGGGTCATATTTTCTTCTTTACTTTTGTTGTTTACGTGTGTGATATTTTCTTTACTTTGTTGTTTACGTGGGTGATATTTTCTTCTTTACTTTGTTGTTTACGTGGGTGATATTTTCTTCTTTACTTTTGTTGTTTACGTGGGTGATATTTTCTTTACTTTTGTTGTTTACGTGGGTGATATTTTCTTCTTTACTTTTGTTGTTTACGTGGGTGATATTTTCTTCTTTACTTTTGTTGTTTACGTGGGTGATATTTTCTTCTTTACTTTTGTTGTTTACGTGTGTGATATTTTCTTCTTTACTTTTGTTGTTTACGTGGGTGATATTTTCTTCTTTACTTTTGTTGTTTACGTGTGTGATATTTTCTTCTTTACTTTTGTTGTTTACGTGGGTGATATTTTCGTCTTTACTTTTGTTGTTTACGTGGGTGATATTTTCTTCTTTACTTTTGTTGTTTACGTGGGTGATATTTTGTTCTTTACTTTTGTTGTTTACGTGGGTGATATTTCTTCTTTACTTTTGTTGTTTGCGTGAGTGATATTTTCTTCTTTACTTTTGTTGTTTACGTGTGTGATATTTTCTTTACTTTGTTGTTTACGTGTGTGATATTTTCTTTACTTTGTTGTTTACATGGGTGATATTTTCTTCTTTACTTTTGTTGTTTACGTGAGTGATATTTTCTTCTTTACTTTTGTTGTTTACGTGGGTGATGTTTTCTTCTTTACTTTTGTTGTTTACGTGTGTGATATTTTCTTTATTTTTGTTGTTTCACGTGTTTAAACAAAATGATTTATTTATTTTTAATTATCCGCTTCATCATTATCATCATCTGCCATCCCCACAATTTCTGTCTGTAGTTTTGATGGTACACTTCGAGAGACTTTTTTTCGTGCCAAATCTTTATGTTATCTTCCCACTCACAGCGCTGTCTTCCTCTTGCACGTTTGTCTTGAGCTCTTCCTTCCATCATGGTCGTCATCTACGTGTTGTGTCATTTTACATGACCAAAATATTTTAACTGTCTGACGTTGATCTCCTTCATTAACTCTCATTTCATTCCTAGCCTGTCTAGCACCTCTATTTGTCATTGCTCCACGAGATGCACCCCATTCCTCTATATATCCACATCTCAAGGCCTCAACTCTTTCTTTGAACTGCCTGTTCATTTTCCATTTTTCCACACCACACATTAATCAAGAGTATATATAAAACTTGAAGACTCATTTTTAATTTGTCTCATTTGTTTCGATGTCAGTTTTAGTCTAATGTTGTTAGATGTTGCTTTTGTCATTCCTATTACCTTCTTGTTTTGTTTCACATCTGTTCATTTCTCAAATATCTGTTTAGAATATCGTACTTATTTACTGCATACTTTTGTTATGCTATGTAAAATACGTTGTAATCCTTCTAGATTAATTAATTTTCAGCGTTAGTAACCTAATTTTGAGATGTTTTGATTGCACAATTTAAAACGTTGCATACCTCAAGATTCGTCTTTCCCCAACGCATCCATGTATCTGTAATGAAGTCTGAATCATATCTCGGCATCATTCAAATTTTATCACCGCGCAAACCCCGTGGATATAACTGACCAATGAAACGCCAGCTTGGTACAAATAGTGTGGAAGATACGGTAGACATGGAGAAAACAAAAGTGTAGATGTTGATGATATTTCGGAAGGCAGTGTACAAATAATCATGGAGTACCTGGATAAAGAAGGACCCAATTCGATAATAGGGATCATTACCCTTAGGCGGATAGCAATAGATTCACTAGATGTGTTGTAGAGCCGAAGTTATTATGAATAGAAGACAGTGTATTGGTTTAGTTTAATTGTATTAAATCAGTAGAACGAATGGATTGAGCTAGTTGTTTGTGGAAAGCATTTTAAAGATATTATGCCTGCTGGAAAGGACTATCCAAACTGGAGGAAGGAATGACTATAACAGATCGATTTTCTGTATTATTTTATATATGACACAATGATTACCGTAATGCCTATATGATTTTATAGAAACAAATCATGGACAAAACTGTAACCAGTGAATTACTGAACTACTGTGCTAGAACTTAAACGAATTGTGTTATTCATGACTTACTATGTCTCTTGTGATTAACCACAGCTTGTCTAAACTGTCTCATTATACCTCCTGATTAACTAAGGAGATAATGAGCGATACTACGTAGGTTGTATACATTTTTTCAGGTTATATCCTGCCCTGAGTGTCATACACCACCTATAGTGACCAAGTCAGCAAATAGATGTTCAAGTTTGTCAGAGCTTTTGCCAGTATTAACTGTGTCATCTTGACGAGTGGAGGACCCGCAGTGGTTGGGTTCTATCCAATCATACTGCTGTACGAGGCCTAGGAAGGACTTTGTTTCAGATAAGTAGTTAAGTGTTGGGCTACTTCAACTTTCAAATACAATATATAAATATAAACCCACCTACGAATAAACTATGTGATGATGAAAACACTGTGGTGTATATAGAAGACATGTGACAGTCATTTGAGTCATAAAGTAACATTTATATTCATCTGTACAAGAAAGCACAAAAATAGAGACAGATTCCATTAGGAAGCAAGAAAACAGTGAATAGGAACTATATTAGTTTAAGAAATTAACTGTAAATGTGTTATATATATAAATGAAAGTGAAACATATTTTATTTTGCAATCATTTGAATTTTATTTGAAAATTAACAAAGAAGAAAAGATCTTGTATATAAATAAATTATAAATTGTACCCAGAGTCTTCAGTGAATTATTTAAATTTGGTTTAAAGTTCTTGTTGTTTAGTTAATTACCCCTAGCAGAGTCATTATCTAAGGTTAGTCTGGAGAGGAGCCCATAGGAATCCAAGATAAGACATTACCATCTCATCTAGGAACCTATACAGCTTGACTATACCTTTGATGTCGATACACCATTACTCTTTTCAGAGAATGGGGTATTTCTTGTAAGACCAGTCACTTATCTGGCACTATCCTGGCATCATCTAATACACCTATTTGTCCAGGATAATATCACCGACATTATATCTTTCCTCTCGCTACAGTAACATTATTTGATATATAAAGTAATTCTTAAAAGTGCAACTTTGAAATGTTCAGTTTAGATCAGGGGTTATCTCCACATTAAAGTTGGGTGTAATAGCATTCTAATGTTCTCTATCTTCTACTTTGATAGTTTGCTGTACAAGGGTATTTCCTGTCGTTCTCTGGATGTAACAGGATATTTCCTGTCATTTCTTGTCAATCTCGTGCTGTTACGTGCTATTTCCTGTCAATCTCTTGATGTTACATATTATTTTCTGTCAATCTTTTGATGTTACATGGCTTTGTCTGTTGCTCTCTTGATTTTGCATGGTATTTCCTGTCAATCCCTTAATATCACACGGTGTTCTCTGTCCTTCTGTTGATGTTACTCTTCATTACACTGTGGCGTGGAAACACGGAAAATGAACAAGCAGTTGAAAGAAAGAGTTGGGGTGCATCTCGCGGAAAGATAACATATAGAGGTGCTAGAAAGGCTAGCAATGAAAAGAGAATTAATGAAGAAGATCATAGTCAGACAGCTAAAACATTTTGGTCATGTAAAAAAAAGACACAACACATGTCTTGAATTGTTGAATTACTTGCTTTGGTTGATTTGTTCATTCATGGTGCTGAATTAGTTGCTTTGGGTGACTTGTTCGTTTTGCTGAATTATTTGGGTTGGTTGACTAGTTCATGTTGTTCAGTTACTTGGTTTGGATGACTTGTTCATGTTGTTGAATTATTTGCTTTGTGTGACTTGCTCATGTTGTTGAATTACATGTTTTTTATTACTAGTTCATGTTGTCGAATTACTAGCTATGGTTGAATTAGTTTTTGAATTACTTGCTGAAGATGACTTTTTCATATTGTTGAAATTCTTGGTTTGACTGACGTAGTTTTAAATTACTTGCTTTAAATTAAATGTTCATGTTGCTGAACTGCTTGCTTAGGTTGACTTGTTCATTTTGTTGAATAACTTGCTTTGTTTGACTTGTACATGTTGCTAAACTACTTGCTTTGGTTGACTTCGTTTTCAAATGACTTGCTTTAAATGACCGGTTCATGATGCTGAATTATTTGCTTTAAATGACAGTACTTAAATTTCTCGCTTTTGGATGACGTGTTCATGGTGTTTAATTACGTGCTTTGGATGACTTGTTTTTTGTGGTTGAATCACTTGCTTTGGTTGACTTAAGTTTTAAATTACTTACTTTGGGTGACCCGTTCTTGTGGTTAAATCACGTGCTTTGGTTGACTTGTTCTTGGTGTTGAATTGCTTACTTGTTGAAGACTTGTTCATGTTGATTAATTACTTGCTGTAGAGGAATTAGTTCTTAAATTACTTGCTTTGGGTGAATTAGTTATTAAGTTGCTTGCTTTGGATGTCTTAGTTCTTAAATTGCTTGTTTGGATGACCTAGTTCTTTGTAGTGGTTTTTGATGTTATTGTATGGTTGTTATGTTACCTAGTGTACTGGATGAGGTCAGCTGTGAAGGCTCCTGAGATAAAAGTTTATGTGAGTTACAGAAGGCCTTTCTGCTACCACTTACGACCTCAAACAGACCTATTCTACTATAATGAATGTTAGCTACGTTAAAAGTCTAGGGTACTGAAATGTAATGTGTAGGTAATAAAATACACAGACACACACATGTAAATAATAAGTCTAATAATAATAAAAATAAACTCTATGGTAAACTGAACTAACACTGGCTTTTAGAGTTTATGTTTGAAAATTTTTTAAATTTATTAGTCCTGAACCAATTGTTTCTTTTGGTCAGAACATATAAAACAATATGTATTTATCAATAAAGTGCATATATATATTGCATAATCAAATGAAATTTTTGTACATAGGTATATTATTACATTGGTTAATATTAATAATATCTACAATGTCTTGGGAAAAACTAGCACGCACTTAACTGGCCTGTGACGATGTAGTACAGAATTCTTGTGGCCCACTCCTCTCAGTAGCTGGAGTAAAATGTTAGGCCGCACAGGCATCCACTCTTGTACTTCTACAAAAGCATCTGGCACTAGCGTAGTGCCAGATCATAAACTCTGAAACCAAAATTTGTGCCATGTGTCAACACTCTGTTTACTGCGCCACTCTTACACACAACACAGCAAAACAACATTACACAGATTGGGTCAGATCTCTCTGACCAACTTAGCACATCTCACCCAGTTGTTATCAAATAGTACCAGTTTCCCAAGACTGCATTGCATCTGAAATATGTTCAATAGTTTCCTCTTCCATCCAATAAGGTGGGTGATATGTTCCCACTGATCTCAATTATAGATCCGCCTTCCATAGTCTTAGATAGGTTTTCATATATTATTTGTTTGTCTCTAGGCCCTGGACTGCTGCTGGGGACCTAGAGTAAGCACTCACTTGTCGTAATCATTTTTCATGATATGGCAGTATCAATCACTCAAAATATTAAAATAAACAAAATAAATGCTTTTTCCCTTACCACAATTCAGAATTGAGAACACAGTTACGTAGTACTAGCAAAACTCAGCTGAGCTGCTGGCTAGATTAGGGCGTCCCACTGTTTTTTATTTAATAATTCCTGGAAATCACCACTAGCAGTAACGAATTGTGTCATGGACAGTCTTCTATAAAATGGCACAAGCGAGCGTCTGTCTTTCAGTACCATAAAAGCGTTTGTCCAATCAACGGACTTCCCCTCTAACTTTTCAAATATTCAAAATATAAATGTCCAATTTCAGTCCAGTCTCAGTCTAGTATGTAGTATTTTTCTGTCGGTCTGTCCGTCTCAACTTGGCTTTTCCCAAAATACACTTGTTTTTTGGACTAACTACAAGAAAAAACTACACAAACCTGCCCCACTTACTTATACGATTTCTATGCTAAGTTATTTTTAGCTACTATCCTCCGACTTTGCCCCTAGTTCATCTGCAGTTTGTTTTTTGCATTTTTAGGCTCAAGGACGCCAAAATGTAACTTTAGTGAAAATATGCACAAAAAACTGTTCGCTAGTCTGTATGGAACAATACGGTCTTTCGTCAATATCTTCCGTGTTATCTGTCCGTCTGTGTAATTAAAAGTATATTATTTCTCTGCTCAAGATGGGCTATCAAACTAGCTAGGTTTTATTTTCATAACTTTATTATTAAAGAAAACCCTACTTTTCTCAAGGTTAGTTTTGAAATTTGTTTTTGAACCTTCGTGTACGGCGTTTGCCGCTATATTCAAATTAAAACGACCAATTACGGTAAAACGTCTAAGATACGTCTGGTTCGAATAAGAGCTAAGGTCTTTTTTTGTCCATTTCCTTACATTGTGTCAACTAGTGGCGTAATTTTTCCTTTAAACTACAAATTGCGTCTTTTTGCCTTTTTAGATTCAAACACGTGTTCAGACCGTCATAATTTTTTTCTTTTATCTCCGTTTCTACCCCGTCTAAAAGGATATGTCGTTTAGTTTGCATGTTCCAACTAGTTAGTTTCAATGGCGGTAGAAAGCGCTGGCGTAGGTGAAGAAGCCTCGGCATATCTTGCCTATATTTTTATCCCTACGTGTTATTTTACCCGTTATCTTTATAATTGGAGATATTTTAACGTTGTATCACTGTATTTTCACCACACATCTCCCCACCTGAGAACATGCACTAATGCAAGTTCCAAAACCAGTGATACACATAGATAAAATTAACTCCTCCCGCCTACTACTATTCTAATTTTGATCACAGGGGTGCCTACTGAGGAAATCAGCACCGACATTCAGTGACCCCGGGATATATTCAATATTAAACTGATAAGGTTGCAACAATAAAGACCATCTTAACAATCTTGCATTTTCATGCTTGGCCTGAGATAAGAACACTAGGGGCTGGTGATCCGTCTGGACCACAAAAGTCCTACCATACAGATAGATTTGGAACTTTTTTATTGCCCAGATTAACGCTAAACATTCTTTTTCGCTTGTGGAATATCCTTGTTCCGCTTTGTTTAACTTGCGGCTTGCATAAGCGACTCGGTTCAGTTCCCCATTGGGTGAAGATGACCTTTGCAACAGAGCCGCCCCCAGGCCTACATTGCTTGCATCTGTTCTCACCACAAAGTCCTGAGTCAAATCAGGCAATTTAAGAATAGGCTTGCTAGTGAGTTTTTCCTTTAACTCTTGAAATGCCAATTCATAATTGCGCGGACCAAACAATTTTATCTGAATTTCCCTTGCGAGTCAGATCAGTCAGAGGAGCACATATAGAGTTAAAATTTTTGATATATTTTTGGTAAAACCCACATAACGACACGAATGATCGCACGTCTTTTTTTGTTTGTGGTCTAGGTGCTCTCTGCAGTTTTTCCAAGTTCTTGGGGTCAGGGGTCATGTTACCCTGATATACAGTATGTCCCAAGAATTCCAACTCTTTGCATCCAATACAACATTTTGTTGGTCTAGCAGTTAAGTTCGCTTCTCTGAGCCTATCAAATAACATTTTCAGAGAGTTAATGTGTTCTTCAAATGTTTCCGTGGCGAAAAGAATATCATCCATGAAATTTGTGATACATGGATTATTCAGGGGATCCAACAATTTGCGCATCATCCTAGAAAATACACTCGGAGCATTTTTCAATCCGAATGGTAGCATGTTGAATTCATAATGTCCTTCCGAGGTGCTAAAAGCTAAATAAGGTCTAACTTCAGGCTTCACTGGAATCTGGTAATAGCCTTTGCTAAGATCCACCTTCGAAAAGTATTTTGCCTTGTTCAATCTGGCAAATAACTGTTTTGTGTCTGGTAATGGATCCACTTGTCCTTCTGTGACAGCATTCAGTTTCCTGTAATCTATGCACAGTCTATGTTCCCCAGACGGTTTCCTCAACAAAACTACACTGGAGCTAAAAGAAGATTCACTGTGTGAAATAATCCTTCTTTCAACAAATAATCTATTTCCTCTTTCAATGCCTTCTCCTTCGCGAACGGAACAGAATAGGCTCTCATACAGATTGGGTTTGAGTCTACCAGCTTCATGTCATACTGTAGCAAATTTGTATGTCCTGGTTTATCTGTTAATACATCTGTATGTTCCTCCAGAACCTGTTGAACTCTCTCTCTCTGATTTTTAGTCAGGTGCTTACTGACTTTTACCTGTGCGGCTGTCTCACAGGGATGTAATGGGTATTCATGTGAGGTGAGTGGTTCCTTTTTCATTTTAGTAGCAATAGCCAAGGTCAGTCTTTAAAAGGTTTACATGATATACCTTCTCCTTCCCCTTTTTGTCAATTTTATAGTTTGTTCTAGACACCTTCTCTAGAACCGTATATGGACCTTGCCATCCAATTTGTAACTTATTCTGGCTGCCGGGTAGTAGAAGAAGCACCTTCTCTCCCACAGCTAATTCTCTGTCCTTTGCTTTCCTATTAAAATATGCTGCATGTTTCTTCCTGGCTTGTCTCAAATTATCATTTGCCAGTTTCCATCCAGCTTTCAGACGAGTGGTCAGCTCGTTCACATATTGATATGATGAGGTAACAGTCTCTTCTGCTTTCTCATCTGTCCAGGTATTTAATAAGGCTTCTAATGGACCTTTTATTGGCCTCCCAAATAGCAGGGTTGCGGGAGCCATTCCGGTTGAACTATGTGGTACCTCCCGATACGCAAGCAACGCGGCGGGCAGAAATTGATCCCACATATCCGGTTTTTCATGTGCTAGCTTCCTCAGGATAGAAATGAGAGTCCCATTGAACCTCTCTACCTGGCCGTTCCCTTGTGGATGGTACGGACTACAATGAAAGTGTCTGGCTTGGAATAGCTTAAAAACTTCTTCCGTTTGTTTCCCCTTGAACTGTGAGCCATTATCAGTCAAGATTTGATGCGGGAATCCTAATCTTGTGAATATTGTAAGTAGTGCCTCTGCTACATGTTTCGAATCAATTGATGGCAGGGCTACCGCCTCTCCCCACATAGAACAAGTGTCCACCAGAGTAAGGATGTAACTGTTCCTCCTCTTGGTCCGAGTGAGAGGTCCCACAATATCCACTGCAACCCTCTCAACAGGTGTTCCCACTATGGGCATTTCCCCTAGAGTTGCAGGAGCAGTCCAATGCTTTGGAGCTACCCTTTGACATTCTGGACAGGATTTGACATATCTTTTTATATCCTCCGTTATCCCTGGCCAGATGTAATGACAAGCTATACGCTGTCCTGTGGCGCTGATCCCCATGTGACCACTGAAGGGAATTGCATGCTCTAGTTCCATCACTTTATCCCTATATGAAGCGGGAAGAACCAGCTGGTTGTGACCATTTGTTCCAGTTCCGGCCTTCCTGTATATCAATTTGTTCTTCATAAAGTACTCTCCCTTGCTTGGAGGTGTGTGGCATTTGGGCAATTTCTTAAAACATGGCTTGAGTGTCCTATCCTCAGCCTGCGCCTTCCTCGTCTCTTCTGGATGAGCATTTATAGGTTCACCTTCTTCCTCCTTTTTCTGTGCCCTGGTCTGCACTGTTGCCAGGATCACAGGTCTCTCGGGATTCCCCAAGAAGACGTATCTACACCCCAATATCAGAGGGTAGATTGGTTCATCTATCACTGCTGCTCTGATTTCTCCTTCCACATAGCGAGTTTTCACCGTTATCCTTGCGATGGGAAGTGTCATGAGTGGTATGTCCTTAGTCGCCCCTTGTATTTCCACTGTTTCTGTGGTATACTGACTTGTGTCCACTAGGCTAGACTTCACAACTGAATCATAATCCAAACCTGTATCATATAGGCACCTGATGGTGACCCCATTACAAATAACATCCTCACAAACTGGGGGGTGATAAGGTTCCTGCTGTCCATTAGGATTAACCTTTAATCTTTGGTTCCCCGATTTCATTGCAGCAATGTTTGAAGATTTCCTTTTACAAAATTCGGTGTTATGGTTGTCTTTCTTACACCATTTGTACCATCTCTTTCCTTGGTTAAACGGTTTTCTTTCATTAAATTTTTGGTCATTGAACTGTGAGTTTCTATCACGATAATCATTTCGTGGCCTATCAAAATTTGTCCTGCCTTTATTACCTTGTTCTCTGGTATCAAATTTACTGAAGTGCTGTGGAGCTTTAAAATTTTCTATGTGCTTCTTTTTAGTGCCACTTACCTCTGCCTGGGCTGCCTGATACCTCTCAGCGACATTCAAAACCTCCCCCAACCTCTCTGCACCTTGTTCCATGAGAAATTTTCTCAAGTCTGGAGCCATGGACTCTCTTAATTGCTCTATCATGATCATCTCTTTAAGATCTTGGGTCTTCCCCAGAGCAGTCCATTTCTCCAAATAGGTTTTCAGTCTGGCAGAGAATTGGTGGTATGTCTCCCCAGACAACAGTTTGGCATTTCTAAACTTCTTACGATAAAATTCACCATTCTTTTCATATCTCAATAACAAAGCCTGCTTTAGCATGTCATAATTGTCTTAGTCGTCTCTATTCATCTTAGCAAAAACTTCATAAGAAGTACCTCTAAGCCCTTGGGATAACTTAAGACTCCACCTCTCTCTTTCCAACCCATACGTAGTAGCTAATAGTTCGAATCTACTGAGGTACCCCTCGATGTCATCGTCTTTCTCAACAAAATGGTCTAAATGAAACCCCATAGCTGAGGTTGAGGCTCCCTGACTAGGCGTGGCATCTGAGGGAAAGGGGCTGGCACCATTTTCAGGAGCATGGCCTTGTAATTCCAGCTCCCTTAGTCGTAATTCGTGCTCCCTTTGCAATCTTCTATTTCTGCTTCCCTTTCGGCAGTCAGTCTCTTATCTTCTGCTTCTAATTGGAGCCTTTTAATCTCCCTATCGGCCTCCAATGTCTTAGCCTCTTTGTCAGCCTCAATCTGCAGCCTCTTAAGTTCTTCATCAGCTTCAATTTGTAACCTCTTCTCTTCAGCTAACCTCCTATCTTCCCTTTCAATATACTTGTCACATTCTGAAGTTACATACTGAATTAAAACTTGACCCTCCATGTTCATTTCCTTCGCCGTCAGCACAGCAGCCGATCTAAATTTTGCTAGATCTGCCATACTAAATCACACAATTTAACAATGACTAAGGTAAACAACAAAGTGTAATTACCAAGGTAATATATTAATTAATTAATCACCACTGGCTGTGAAGATTCATCAACTTTTACTTTCCACTTTTTATTTTAGAGACACTATTAAATTTATTCCCTTGTGCCCCCAATAGTTTAATTCCCGGACCAGGAGACCCTAATATCTTTGATAAACTTAATCCCCGGACAAGACCCCAATATTTGTAGTGGTTTTTGATGTTATTGTATGGTTGTTATGTTACCTAGTGTACTGGATGAGGTCAGCTGTGAAGGCTCCTGAGATAAAAGTTTATGTGAGTTAGAGAAGGCCTTTCTGCTATCACTATCGACCTCAAACAGACCTATTCTACTATAATGAATGTTAGCTACGTTAAAAGTCTAGGGTACTGAAATGTAATGTGTAGGTAATAAAATACACAGACACACACATGTAAATAATAAGTCTAATAATAATAATAATAAACTCTATGATAAACTGAACTAACACTGGCTTTTAGAGTTTATGTTTGAAAATTTTTTTAATTTATTAGTCCTGAACCAATTGTTTCTTTTGGTCAGAACATATAAAACAATATGTATTTATCAATAAAGTGCATATATATATTGCATAATCAAATGAAATTTTTGTACATAGGTATATTATTACATTGGTTAATATTAATAATATCTACAATATCTTGGGAAAAACTAGCACTGGATGTTTAGTTGGGGTGGCGTCATCATGCCCAATCTATGATTATAAAGTTCCTTGTCCTTGACATATGGACTGATATTAGTGTTTATATAACAAGATTTTATTTCTTTATTGATGGTGGACACAGTTGATGAATCTACAGCAGGCCAGGTTTGCACTTAACTGGCCTGTGACGATGTAGTACAGAATTCTTGTGGCCCACTCCTCTCAGTAGCTGGAGTAAAATGTTAGGCCGCACAGGCATCCGCTCTTGTACTTCTACAAAAGCATCTGGCACTAGCGTAGTGCCAGATCAGAAACTCTGAAACCAAAATTTGTGCCATGTGTCAAAACTCTGTTTACTGTGCCACTCTTACACACAACACAGCAAAACAACATTACACAGATTGGGTCAGATCTCTCTGACCAACTTAGCACATCTCACCCAGTTGTTATCAAATAGTACCAGTTTCCCAAGACTGCATTGCATCCGAAATATGTTCAATAGTTTCCTCTTCCATCCAATAAGGTGGGTGATATGTTCCCACTGATCTCAATTATAGATCCGCCTTCCATAGTCTTAGATAGGTTTTCATATATTATTTGTTTGTCTCTAGGCCCTGGACTGCTGCTGGGGACCTAGAGTAAGCACTCACTTGTCGTAATCATTTTTCATGATATGGCAGTATCAATCACTCAAAATATTAAAATAAACAAAATAAATGCTTTTTCCCTTACCACAATTCAGAATTGAGAACACAGTTACGTAGTACTAGCAAAACTCAGCTTAGCTGCTGGCTAGATTAGGGCGTCCCACTGTTTTTTATTTAATAATTCCTGGAAATCACCACTAGCAGTAACGAATTGTGTCATGGACAGTCTTCTATAAAATGGCACAAGCGAGCGTCTGTCTTTCAGTACCATAAAAGCGTTTGTCCAATCAACGGACTTCCCCTCTAACTTTTCAAATATTCAAACATAAATGTCCAATTTCAGTCCAGTCTCAGTCTAGTATGTAGTATTTTTCTGTCGGTCTGTCCGTCTCAACTTGGTTTTTTCCCAAAATTACACTTGTTTTTTGGACTAACTACAAGAAAAAACTACACAAACCTGCCCCACTTACTTATACGATTTCTATGCTAAGTTATTTTTAGCTACTATCCTCCGACTTTGCCCCTAGTTCATCTGCAGTTTGTTTTTTGCATTTTTAGGCTCAAGGACGCTAAAATGTAACTTTAGTGAAAATATGCACAAAAAACTGTTCGCTAGTCTGTATGGAACAATACGGTCTTTCGTCAATATCTTCCGTGTTATCTGTCCGTCTGTGTAATTAAAAGTATATTATTTCTCTGCTCAAGATGGGCTATCAAACTAGCTAGGTTTTATTTTCATAACTTTATTATTAAAGAAAACCCTACTTTTCTCAAGGTTAGTTTTGAAATTTGTTTTTGAACCTTCGTGTACAGCGTTTGCCGCTATATTCAAATTAAAACGACCAATTACGGTAAAACGTCTAAGATACGTCTGGTTCGAATAAGAGCTAAGGTCTTTTTTTGTCCATTTCCTTACATTGTGTCAACTAGTGGAGTAATTTTTCCTTTAAACTACAAATTGCGTCTTTTTGCCTTTTTAGATTCAAACACGTGTTCAGACCGTCATAATTTTTTTCTTTTATCTCCGTTTCTACCCCGTCTAAAAGGATATGTCGTTTAGTTTGCATGTTCCAACTAGTTAGTTTCAATTGCGGAAGAAAGCGCTGGCGTAGGTGAAGAAGCCTCGGCATATCTTGCCTATATTTTTATCCCTACGTGTTATTTTACCCGTTATCTTTATAATTGGAGATATTTTAACGTTGTATCACTGTATTTTCACCACATTCTTAAACTAATGGCTTTAGATGACTTAGTTCTTAAATTACTTGTTTTTTGATGAATTAGTTCATAAATTACTTGCTTTGGATGAATTAGTTCTTAAATTACTTGCTTTAGTTGACTTGGTTATTAAATTGCTTGCTTTGGATGACTTAGTTCTTAAATTACGTGCTTGAGATGACTTAGTTCTTAAATTACTTGCTTTAGATGACTTAGTTCTTAAATTATTTGCTTTGAGTGACTTGTTCTTGTTGAATTACTTACTTTGAGAGACTTGTTCTTGTTATTGCATTACGTACTTCTGAAGACTTGTTCATGTGACAAAATAAAATTATTGTATGCCCCCTTTCTTTGCACTAGCCATTCATGACTGTCAAGATTACTACCGCAAATGAGATTATAAAGTTTAGAAAACTAATGTAACTCAACGTGGTAAGTAGAGATTAAGACGTTTTTGTCACAATCCCTTACGCGGTCCTTTTTAGGACCACCCAATATTTCTAAAGATGTGTCTGAAGTACGTGTACTATCTGTGCCTTATGGTCATTCCCACATGTGTTACCGTGTTCCGGAAGGGGAGCAAAGAATAGAAACACTGTACCCAACAAGCGTGTCGTAACGAGCGACTAAGGTGAGCTGGACATGGGAGGCAGTTACTCTATCCTGTAAAAAATGTAAGCACAAAAACTGCAGCAAACAACATGGGTAGGTCAAATGCAGAATATAAGTCAATTCAGCTGTCCAAGACAGAAAAACGTCCTCTGGAAAATGAGATTGAGGTGGTATGGCTGATGACGGAATCCGGACGGCTGCCAGTGGAAAAAGAGATGAGATGACGCTGGCGATGGATATAACACACATTGAGGAAACCTGTTGATAGCTTTACCAGACAGTCCTTGTTCTGGAAACCCCAGGATAAGAGAGGCAGAGATAGACTAAAAATCACATGGAGAACAGAAGTGAAAATGATGAGGAAAACGTTGACAGAATTTGAGATGTGTGCACATGACATAAGGACTTGAAATGTGGTTCGTTGAAGGATAATGCTCCTTGGGGAGGTAAAGTTTTCCAACTGATTAATATATGGCCATTAATATTTGTTACTCATTAGCATCTAGCCCCGAGTCTTCCCGGGGGTCTCGTATAAGACAAAGCAAGAATAAGACTAATGCTGCCTCATGCATGTCGTATATGTCGACAGATATGTGGTCACGCATGGGGATGGTAACATCATCATGTAAATCAAATTGTTACACTACCCACTGCTGCAAGAGCATGTCAATATTTGTTGCTGGCTCCCTGCAAGATGTCCAGCTGCAGTGATGGTGCCATATTCCACAGGGAGCAGATAGGAAAATTCTGTTGTTCTGTTATTTAACCATTTATTTGACATCTTCTTCAAGTACATCTTTTGAAAGAATCTCTGTTAATTTCAAATCAGAATCTTTTTTAAAACTAAACAGAAATCACTTCGGCTCCATTGAATGTATATTCGTTTTTTTTCAAAGTCCAACAACCAAATTACATGTTGTATGTATATATATCATATAAACTCATCATGTGAAAACAACTACAACAGACGCCACTGCTGCAAGACCATATGATTGCTTGTCGCAGGGTTCATGCGGCAGTGCTGGCCGAATGGTCCATAGAAAACACAGAGGAAAATTTTAATGACATATGTGTGTATGTGTGCTTTTGTGTGCGAGTGTATGCGTTTCGTCCACAGTTGAATACAGCATTTGGAATATAAATAAAACTGTATTTACAAAGAATGTGTCCATTATATTGACCAAGTACATGAAGGGGATGGTCATTCACATAAGCGCAAGTAATCTCGTGTTAACACACACATACTATACAGACGTCCTTGACTTAGAATGTTCCTTTCCGACTACCCTTTGTAAGTCGATGTAGTGGTAAGTCGGAAATTACTGTACACTGTACAGGAAATTACTGTAGGAGCCGCGCTAGCGTAGTGGTTACAACACCGCTCTGGCGACCGGGTGATTCAGGATCAAACCCGGGCGACGGCATTTGAGGATTTTTCGTCGACCGGGAATTGGACTGGATTAACTCGAGACCTGGTGAGGACATTTGAAGGAGTGTCGTCGACCAGGGATTGGCGGCTCCTGAGCCGACCCAGCTCTAATGGGTACCTCCGAAATCGGCGAGTATCTGCCTGAATGGCGAGGGACACGTGTCTCTGTACAAGAAAAAGGGATACTCACGTAAAATCAATGTCAGGTTAGACATTAACAATAACCTGAGATTTCGCCTCGAGTATTAGCGGGCGTACGAAAAAAAAAAAAAAAAACTGTACACTATACGAACAGTAAGTACATGTTAACAATTAACATGTCTGAATGTTACAATATGTATGTCTGTGTTGTTATATTTTAAAAATGATTTTACTCTGTGTTTAGAGTAAAGTAATACAATGTACAGATGTTTAAAAAAAAATTATTGTACTGTAGCATAACAAATACTGTACTGTAGAATAAAAATAAGATTACTGTACTATACAACAAAAATAAAATTACTGTGTCATATAATAAAAAAAAATGTTCTGTACTATAGAACTAAAATAATATTACTGTACTATAAAATTAAGATAAAAGTACTGAATTGTATAATAACCAAATAATTACTGTACTATAGAATAAAAATAAAATTACTGTACTATAGAATAAAAATTACTGTACTATAGAATAAAAAAAAATTGCTGTACTACAGAATTAAAATTATTGTACTATAGAATAAAAATTACTGTACTATGTAATTAAAAAATAAAATTACTGTACTATAAAATAAAAATAAAATTGCTGTACTACAGAATAAAAATTATTGTACTATAGAATAAAAATTACTGTACTATGTAATTAAAAAATAAAATTACTGTACTATAAAATAAAAATAAAATTGCTGTACTACAGAATAAAAATTACTGTACTATGGAATAAAAATAAAATTATTGTACTATAGAATAAAAAATAAATTACTGTACTTTAGAATAAATATAAAATTACTGTACTATAGAATACAAATTACTGTACAATAGAATAGAAATAAAATTACTGTACTGTAGAATAAAAATAAAATTACTATACTATAGATTAACAATAAAATTACGGTACTATACAATTAAAAAAAAATTGCTGTACTATAGAATAAAAATTACCGTACTATAGAATACAACAAATTACTGTACTATAGATTAACAATAAAATTACTGTACTATAGAATCAAAATAAAATTGCTGTACTACAGAATTTTAAAAAATTACTATACAATGCAATTCAAATAAATTTACAGAACTATATATTTTTTTTAAATTACTGTACTATAGAAGTAAAATAAATGTATTGTATTATAGAATTAAAATAAAATTACTGTATTATAGGATTAAATTAAAATTACTGTATTATGGGATAAATTTAAATTACTGTAATATAGGATTAAAATAAAATTACTGTATTATAATATTAAAATAAATTACTGTATTATTGATTAAATTAAAATTACTGTATTATAAGATTAAAATAAAATTACTGTATTATAGGATTAAATTAAAATTAGTGTATTATAGGATTGAATTAAATTACTGTACTAAAGGATTAAAATTAAATTACTGTATTATAGAATTAAAATAAAATTACTGTACTATAGAATTAAAATAAAGCTACTGTATTATAGAATTAAAAGAAAATTACTGTATTATAGGATTACATTAAAATTACTGTATGATAGGATTAAAATAAAGTTACTGTATTATAGTATTAAATTAAAATTACAGTATTATAGGATTAAAATAAAATTACTGTATGATAGAATTAAATTAAAATTACTGTATTATAGGATTTAAAGAAAATTACTGTATTATAGGATTAAATTAAAATTACGGTATTATACGATTAAATTAAAATTACTGTATTATAAGATTAAAATAAAATTACTGTATTCATCATCATCTCAGCCCGTAACCCGTCATGGGTCGTAGGGGTGCCATGATGGAAGCATCAGCAGACAGGGTCCTCCGCTGCTCAAATTCTTTACTGTGTTATAGGATTTTAAAAAATTACTGTATTAAAGGATTAAAATAAATTACTGTATTATAGGATTAAATTAAAATTACTGTATTATAGGATTAAAATAAAATTACTGTAATATGGGATTAAAATAAAATTACGGTATTAAAGAAATAAAATAAAATTACAGTACTATAGAATTAAAATAAAGCTACTGTATCATAGAATTAAAATAAAATCACTGTATTATAGGAATACATTAAAATTACTGTATGATAGGATTAAAATAAAATTACTGAATTGTAGGACTAAAATAAAATTACTGTATTACAATATTAAAATAAAATTACTGTATTATAGGATTAAAATAAAATTATTGTATTATAGGATTAAATTAAAATAACTGTATTATAGGATTAAATTAAAATTACTGTATTAAATTATTAAAATAAAATTAATGTATTATAGGATTAAAATAAAATTACTGTATTATAGAATTAAAATAAAACTAATGTACTATAGAACTAAAGTAAATCAAAGTACTATAGAACTAAAAAAACTAATTACTGTATTATAAGATTAAAATACAATAATTGCATTATAGAATTAAAATAAAATCACTTTATTATAGAATTAAAATAAAATTACTCAACTATATAATTAAAATAAATCCACCCTTATTATAGATTTAAAATACGATTACTGTTTTACAGGATTAAAATAAAATTACTGTATTATAGGATTAAATTAAAATTACTGTGTTATAGGATTTTAAAAAATTACTGTATTAAAGGATTAAAATAAATTACAGTGTTATAGGATTAAAATAAAATTACTGTATTATAGGATTTTTAAAAATTACTGTATTATAGGATTAAATTAAAATTACTGTATTATAGGATTAAAATAATATTACTGTATTATATGATTAAAATAAAATTACTGTATTATTGAATTAAAATAAATTTACTGTATTATAGGATTAAAATAAAGTTACTGTATTTTAGGATTACATTAAAATTACTGTATTGTAGGATAAAAATAAAATTACTGTATTATAAGATTAAATTAAAATTACTGCATTATAGGATTTTAAAAAAATTACTGGATTATAGGATTAAATTAAAATTACTGTATTATAGGATTAAATTTAAATTACTGTATTATAGGATTAAATTAAAAGTACTGTATTATAGAATTAAAAAAAAATTTCTGTACTATAGAATTAAAATAAAGCTACTGTATTATAGAATTGAAATAAAAATACTGTATTACAGGATTACATTAAAATTACTATATTATAGGATTAAAATAAAATTACTGTATTATAGGACGAAAATAAAATTACTGTATTATAATATTAAAATAAAAATACTATATTATAGGATTAAAATAAAATTACTGTATTATAGGATTAAATACCTCTACACCTCACAGTAGAAGGGGAACGACTCAGTAAGTAAGTATAGGATTAAATTAAATTTACTGTATTATATGATTAAATTAAAATTACTGTATTATAGGATTAAATTAAAATTACTGTATTATAGTATTAAAATAAAATTAATGTATTATAGTATTAAAATAAAATTACTGTATTATAAGATTGAAATACAATAATTGCATTATAGGATTAAATTAAAATTACTGTATAGGGTTAAATTAAAATTACTGTATTATAGTATTAAAATAAAATTAATGTATTATAAGATTAAAATAAAATTACTGTACTATAGAATTAAAATAAAACTAATGTACTATAGAACTAAAGTAAACCAAAGTCCTATAGAACTGAAAAAAAAACTAATGTACTATAGAACTAAAATAAAATTATTGTATTATAAGATTAAAATACAATAATTGCGTTATAGAATTAAAATAAATTTACTTCATTATAGAATTAAAATAAAATTACTGAACTATATAATTAAAATAAATCCACTGTATTATAGATTTAAAATACAATTACTGTTTTACAGTATTAAAATAAAATTACTGTATTATAGGCTTAAATTAAAACTACTGTATTATTGGATTAAAATAAATTTACTGTATTATAGATTTAAAATACGATTACTGTTTTACAGGATTAAAATAAAATTCCTGTATTACAGAATTAAATTAATATTACTGTATTATAGGATTAAATTAAAATTACTGTATTATAGGATAATATTAAAATTACTGTATTATAAGATTTTTTTAAAAATTACTGCACTATAGAATACAAATAGAATTACTGTACTATAGAATACAAATAGAATTACTGTACTATAGAACTAAACTAAAATTACTGTATTATAGAATTGTACTAATTACTGTACTGTAGAATACAAATACAATGAGTATTCTATTAAATTAAATAAAATTACTGTACTTTAGAATAAAGATAAAATTTCTGTACTATAGAATAACAATTACTGTACTATAGAATAACAATAAAATTACTGTACTATAGAATCAAAATAAAATTGTTGTACTACAGAATTTTTAAAAATTACTATACTATACAGTACAAATACACTTATAGTACTATATAATAAAAAAAAATTACTGTATTATGTTATTAAAATAAAATTACTGTATTATAGGATTAAAACAAAATAATTGCATTATAGGATTAAAATAAAATTACTATATTATAGGATTAAAATAAAATTACTGTATTCTATGATTACATTAAAATTACTGTATTATAGGATTAAAATAAAATTACTGAATTGTAGGATTAAATTAAAATTACTGTTTTATAGAATTAGATTAAAATTACTGTATTGTAGGATTAAAATAAAATTACTGTACTATAGAATACAAATAGAATTACTGTACCATAGAATACAAATAGATTTTCTGTACTATAGAACTAAAATACAATTACTGTATTATAGAATTGTACAAATTACTGTACTGTAGAATACAAATGCATTGAGTGTTCTATTAAATTAAATTAAATTACTGTACTTCAGAATAAAATATAAAATTGCTGTACTATAGAATAAAAATTACTGTACTATAGAATAACAATAAAATCAATGTACTATAGAATCGAAATAAAATTGCTGTACTACAGAATTTTAAAACATTACTATACTATACAGTTCAAATAAATTTACAGTACTGTATAATTTAAAAAATTACTGTACTATAGAAGTAAAATAAATTTAATGTATTATAGAATTAAAATAAAATTACTGTTCTATAGAATTAAAATAAAGCTACTGTACTACAGAACTAAAATAAAATTCCAGTATTACAGAATTAAATTAATATTACTGTATTTAAGAATTAAAATAAAATTACTGTATTATAGAATTAAAATAAAATTACTGTATTATACAACTAAAATAAAGTTACTGTGCTTTAGAATTTAAAAAAATTACTGTAGGCCCTACTTTAGAATACAAATACAATTACTGTACTATATAATTAAAGTAAAATTACTGTACTATAGATTTAAAATAAAATTACTATAGTGTATATATAAAATAAAATTGCTCTACTGTATAATTAAAATAAAATTACTGTACTATATAGACTAAAATAAAATTATTGTATTATAGAATTAAAATAAAATTACTATACTTGTATATTTAAAGTAAAATTGCTCTACTGTATAATTAAAATAAAATTGCTGTACTATTTAGACTAAAATAAAATTATTGTACTATAGAATTAAAATAAAATTTTTAAAAAATTACTGCTCAATTTATTCATTCATTCAAAACCCTCTGCTCCCAAGGAGCATAGGCCTTCAACAAACACATGCCAACTTCTCCTGTCACGTGCCATCATCTCAAGTTCTTTCCACATTCTCATCATCACTATCACCTCTGTTTCCAGCTCTCTTCTCCATGTGCTTCTTGGTCTACCTCTGCCTCTCTTGCCCTGGGGGTTCCAGAACAAGGACTGCCTTGTAATGCTATCAACAGGTTTCCTCAGAGTGTGTCCTATCCATCGTCTTCTTCTCATCTCTTGTTCCACTGGCACTTGTCTGGTTCTTGTCATCAGTTCCACGTTGGTAACCTTGTCATTCCATTTTAATCCTTCTATTCTACGCAAGCACCCATT
Source organism: Oreohelix idahoensis (assembly GCA_024509875.1). Classification (NCBI taxonomy): domain Eukaryota; kingdom Metazoa; phylum Mollusca; class Gastropoda; order Stylommatophora; family Oreohelicidae; genus Oreohelix; species Oreohelix idahoensis. Next base: position 217,229 of record JAMPIV010017038.1, read on the forward strand.
TATGAAAGTCTGTAGCTTTTTGGTTGTTGTTTTTCTTGTTCTCCATGTTTCAGAGCTATACAATAGTACTGACTTGACATTTGAGTTGAAGGTTCTTAGTTTTGTGTTGGACCCGATTTCTCTTGATTTCCATATATTTCCCACCTTTATTTATTTATTTACTAATTTATTTACTGTTCACAGGACTCAAGGTTTCCTTCATTATTTATTTAAGAGTTCACCCATCCGTGACTTTAACCTACCCGTCTATTCTGTGTTATTCGTCTTCCACTACACATTACTGGACGCAAGTATTTCGGCCTTTATTTTGTCTATACTTGCTGATAGGAAAGTTATATTAGTGATTGCGTCTTTAAACTGTCTGGGTCGTCCACGGGTCCTATATGCCATAGTTATGTGAGTGTCGTGAGAATGACCTCAGCCAAAATTGTACTATTTTGGGGTGCAAAATTGGCTGAGCGTCGTTTCACGATGTACTGTCACAGCAGGGCGATGGAGCCGTTTGGTTGGATTCCCGGTAAGCCTATCACTTATATTTTCTTTTCTGTTGTCTAGTGTCATCCTTTATTTCCAAGTAATTTATTCATATATTTCCCAGTGCAATGAAAGCTCCTCTTGCTTTTTGTATTCTTATTTTGATAACATTGTCTGTCCCTCCAACTTTGTCTATATTGCTGCCAAGATATGTGTACGATTCTACATCTTGTATTGATGTTTCTTCAAGTTCAACCCTGTTATCATTACCTGCATTTATTCTCATTATTTTTGTCTTTTCCCTGTGTATTTTCAGACCCAATTGCTGTGACCTCTCATCGAGCGAGTGTTTTAATTTTGACTTGCATCTGATTACGGTTATGGGACAGAAGAGCCAAGTCATCAGCAAAATCTAGATCATCTAACTGTTTAGTCAGATTCTACTGGATTCCATTTCTGTTGTGTGTCGTCGATGTTTTCATAACCCAGTCTATTGCTAGTAAGAAAAGAGATGGAGACAAGAGGCATCCCTGTCGCACTCGTACTGCTCTATAGAAGTACAATAAAATTACTGTACTATAGAATACAAATAAAATTACTGTACTATAGAATAAAAATACAATTACTGTGCTGTATAATTAAAATAAAATTACTGTAATATATTTTTTAAAAAATTATTGTTATATATTTTGTTTTAAAAATTACTGTAATATATTAAAAAACAATTACTGTAATATATAAAAATATAGAATTACTGTACTATGGAATTAAAATAAAATTACTATACTGTGGAATTAATATAAAATTAATGTACTGTAGAATTAACATACAATTACTGTGCTATAGAATTAAAATAAAATTACTATACTGTAGAATTAATATAAAATTACTGTACTGTAGAATTAAAATAAAATTACTGTACTATAGGACATTGTACCGTGATAAGTAATGAATAAATAAATAACATTTACTACGGAAAGTCGGGAGTCAAAAATAATTTAATAGGATTAATGATATGGCAGTCGTAATTTCTAATGGTCATAATTCGGTTACGTCCTAAGTTGAGGACAATCTGTATCTTCACGCTCAAATACGCGAGGAGTTATAAAATCAATTTAAAGACTGTATTTTTTTCTGCAGGATCAAATGGTGCCTTTAATTTACCTGTTGGGTTTCTCAACCAGTTTTGCCCTTCGTGTGTGCCACCGTTCTTATGAAGTAAAGACTTGGTGTCTTTGTCATGCTGCTGAGAAACATGGATCCTACAAAAGGTCATGTTGAGTGGGATCAGGCTGCTAGTGAAACAAGGACGCTGTTGTCGGGATCATCACTGGCAGCAATAAAGGGGATCGTGACTTCAACTCTTAACTCATTATGGAACTACACTAGTCGACACGTCAATTTATCGCGAGATGTCCACAGTTCTCAGATGCTCATGACTTCGCCATGGCCATTACCGCATTGCAAGAACAACCAGTTGATCATGCTGGGGTTTTTCTTTTCGACCCGATCTTTAAGATAAGGTAAGGATCTCGTTACACGCCCATTGAGGCATATTGGGAATATGGTGTTAGACACGTATTTTCTTGACCATCGGCACACTAGGGGTGATGTGATCAGCATTACGACGGTCGCCTTAACCTTCCCAGAAGGTATGCAATTCGTGACGCTCTGTCGACCCTGGAGTACGATCTAAAAAAAATCCCACCTCATCTGGGGATCGAACCTGGACCGCCGAGCTGGGAAGCCAGTGCACTAACCACTGTGCTACCGTGGCTCCAGCCAGATATCCTAATCTGGTTAAATCTATGTGGCTCTGACTTGAGTAAGGAATCACAAAAATGGTACCGTTTACGTCAGCAACTCGGCATATAATGGTATAGTTCTGTGTTATGAGCGTACTTTCATGTTACTGAATTACTTGCTTTGGTTGACTTAGTTTTTAAATGTCGTTGCTTTGTTGAATTGCTTGCTTTGGATTAAATGTTCATGTTATTTAATTACTTTTTTTCATTCATAATTTCCTGTTCCTTTTCGATCCTTTTGGAGCATGGAACCATCACAGAAGCTGGTCTTCCTACATGAAGCATTCACGTGCTGTTGTAGCAGCGGCCTCTGTAGCAATGTTTTAACTGATGAGGTTACCAGCCCGATGCATAATATCATATTAGTCGCCTTCTATGACATGCCTGAGGGAGCAGTATGCCTATTCTTTCTTTGTTTCATCAGAGACCCCCGGGGACAACACGGAGAAACTACTTTGTTGACTTCATTTTTTAATATTGTTATTATACGATTTGTAATAATTATACAAGATCTCTATGGTATGTATTTTCATGGCATATACTACACTGCACAATGTGTATACAGTTAAAGTAGTATTGGTTAATGTATTTATGCATATTTCACTACAGTTAAAGCATTCTTAAGCACAAGTAACCAATAATATAGCACTGCATTAGTAACCAATAACATAGCACTCCACAAGTAACCAATAACATAATACTGCTCAAGTATACAATAACATAACACTGCACAAGTAACCAATAACATAATACTGCACAACTATACAGTCACATAACTCTGCACAAGTAACCAATAATATAACACTGCACAAGTAACCAATAACATAACACTGTACAAGTAACCAATAACACTGCTCAAGTATACAATAACATAGCACTGCACAGGTAACCAATAACATAACACTGCACAAGTAACCAATAACATAACACTGCACAAGTATACAATAACATAATACTGCTCAAGTAACCAATAACATAACACTGCACAAGTATACAATAACATAACACTGCACAAGTATACAATAACATAATACTGCTCAAGTAACCAATAACATAACACTGCTCAAGTAACCAATAACATAACACTGCACAAGTATACAATAACATAACACTGCACAAGTATACAATAACATAACACTGCACAAGTATACAATAACATAACACTGCACCAATAATCAATAACATAATACTGCTCAAGTAACCAATAACATAATACTGCACAAGTAACCAATAACATAATACTTCTTAAGTACACAATAACATAACACTGCACAAATGACCAGTAACATAACACTGCACAAGTAACCAATAACATAAACATAAATAACACATAAGGAAGGGAAACCCGAGGCCTGTAAACAGTAAATTAATATTAGACAAACATAAAGGTATGTTTTCAGGCACTCGTAAGAAATAAAGAAGTAGAACACTTAGACAACAGAAAAACAACAGACGTGAGTGGCTTACCCAGGGTTCGAACCCCGTACCTTCCGTACGACAACACCGCCTAGCTATACAAGCGAATCACACTAACCTCACGGCCAGCTAGGCATCCCCAAAAAAGGATGCTTTACTGACAGGTCATCAGTGCGAAACACAAGATAACACCGGAAGTTTACAATGGGCACCTCAGCCTATTAATGACGCAATCACTTCTGTTGTTCCTCTATTCTGCAGTATGTGTCAGTCCAAACAAGACAAAGACCTTGATACTGTGTCCAGTAAATGATAGAAGACTTAAGGACAGTAGTATAGAACAGAGGGTAGGTTTCTGGTATTGTATAAACATTAATAACACATAAGAAAGGGAAACCCGCCTGTCAGTAAAGCATCCTTTTTTGGGGATGCCTAGCTTGCCGTGAGGTTAGTGTGATTCGCTTGTATAGCTACGTGGTGTTGTCGTACGGAAGGTACGGGGTTCGAACCCTGGGTAAGCCACTCACGTCTGTTGTTTTTCTGTTGTCTAAGTGTTCTACTTCTTTATTTCTTACGAGTGCCTGAAAACATACCTTTATGTTTGTCTAATATTAATTTACTGTTTACAGGCCTCGGGTTTCCCTTCCTTATGTGTTATTAATGTTTATACAATACCAGAAACCTACCCTCTGTTCTATACTACTGTCCTTAAGTCTTCTATCATTTACTGGACACAGTATCAAGGTCTTTGTCTTGTTTGGACTGACACATACTGCAGAATAGAGGAACAACAGAAGTGATTGCGTCATTAATAGGCTGAGGTGCCCATTGTAAACTTCCGGTGTTATCTTGTGTTTCGCACTGATGACCTGTCAGTAAAGCATCCTTTTTTGGGGATGCCTAGCTGGCCGTGAGGTTAGTGTGATTCGCTTGTATAGCTAGGCGGTGTTGTCGTACGGAAGGTACGGGGTTCGAACCCTGGGTAAGCCACTCACGTCTGTTGTTTTTCTGTTGTCTAAAGTTTACTACTTCTTTATTTCTTACGAGTGCCTGAAAACATACCTTTATGTTTGTCTAATATTAATTTACTGTTTACAGGCCTCGGGTTTCCCTTCCTTATGTGTTATTAATGTTTATACAATACCAGAAACCTATCCTCTGTTCTATACTACTGTCCTTAAGTCTTCTATCATTTACTGGACACAGTATCAAGGTCTTTGTCTTGTTTGGACTGACACATACTGCAGAATAGAGGAACAACAGAAGTGATTGCGTCATTAATAGGCTGAGGTGCCCATTGTAAACTTCCGGTGTTATCTTGTGTTTCGCACTGATGACCTGTCAGTAAAGCATCCTTTTTTGGGGATGCCTAGCTGGCCGTGAGGTTAGTGTAATTCGCTTGTATAGCTAGGCGGAGTTGTCGTACGGAAGGTACGGGGTTCGAACCCTGGGTAAGCCACTCACGTCTGTTGTTTTTCTGTTGTCTAAGTGTTCTACTTCTTTATTTCTTACGAGTGCCTGAAAACATACCTTTATGTTTGTCTAATATTAACCAATAACATAACACTGCACAAATATACAATAACATAACACTGCTCAAGTAACCAATAACATAATACTGCACAAATATACAGTAACATAACACTGCACAAGTAACCAATAACATAACACTGCACAAGTATACAATAACATAACACTGCACAAGTAACAAATAATATAACACTGCACAATTAACCAATAACATAATACTGCACAACTATACAGTCACATAACTCTGCACAAGTAACCAATAATATAACACTATACAAGTAACCAATAACATAACACTGCACAAGTAATCAATAACATAACACTGCAAACGTAACCAATAACATAACACTGCACAAGTAACCAATAACATAACACTGTACAAGTAACCAATAACACTGCTCAAGTATACAATAACATAGCACTGCACAGGTAACCAATAACATAATACTGCACAAGTATACAATAACATAATACTGCTCAAGTAACCAATAACATAACACTGCACAAGTATACAATAACAAAACACTGCACAAGTATACAATAACATAACACTGCACAAGTATACAATAACATAATACTGCTCAAGTAACCAATAACATAACACTGCACAAGTATACAATAACATAACACTGCACAAGTATACAATAACATAACACTGCACAAGTATACAATAACATAATACTGCTCAAGTAACCAATAACATAACACTGCACAAGTAACCAATAACATAACACTGCACAAGTATACAATAACATAACACTGCACAAGTATACAATAACATAACACTGCACAAGTATACAATAACATAATACTGCTCAAGTAACCAATAACATAACACTGCACAAGTATACAATAACATAACACTGCACAAGTATACAATAACATAACACTGCACAAGTATACAATAACATAACACTGCACAAGTATACAATAACATAACACTGCACAAGTATACAATAACATAACACTGCACAAGTATACAATAACATAACACTGCACAAGTATACAATAACATAACACTGCACAAGTATACAATAACATAGCACTGCTCAAGTAACCAATAACATAACACTACACAAGTATACAATAACATAACACTGCACAAGTATACAATAACATAACACTGCACCAATAATCAATAACATAATACTGCTCAAGTAACCATTAACATAATACTGCACAAGTAACCAATAACATAATACTTCTTAAGTACACAATAACATAACACTGCACAAATAACCAGTAACATAACACTGCACAAGTAACCAATAACATAACACTGCACAAATATACAATAACATAACACTGCTCAAGTAACCAATAACATAATACTGCACAAGTATACAGTAACATAACACTGCACAGGTAACCAATAACATAACACTGCACAAGTATACAATAACATAACACTGCACAAGTAACCAATAATATAACACTGCACAAGTAACCAATAACATAACACTGTTCAAGTATACACTAAAATAACACTACACAAGTGACCAATAACATAACACTGCACAAGTAACCAATAACATAACACTGCACAAATAATCAATAACATAACACTGCACAAGTATACAATAACATAATACTGCACCAGTAACCAATAACAAATACTGCACAAGTAACCAATAACATAACACTGCACAAGTAACCAATAACATAACACTGTACAAGTAACCAATAACATAACACTGCACTTGTAACCAATAACATAACACTGCACAGGTAAGCAATAACATAACACTGCACAAGTACCAATAACATAACACTGCACAAGTAAGCAATAACATAACACTGCACAAGTAAGCAATAACATAACACTGTAGAAGTAACCAATAACATAACACTGCACTTGTAACCAATAACATAACACTGCACAAGTAAGCAATAACATAGTACTGCACAAGTATACAATAACATAACACTGCACAAGTAACCAATAAAAAACACTGCTTATGTAAATTGTAAAACTTTACAAGGCAAACAAGTGTAAAAGTCTTTACCACTTATTTATTTTGAATGGCACAAACTCAGCACATAATTTTAACATGATCCACTGAATTGCTAACATTAAAACAAGCTATAAACTCAGTTAAAGCAAATTGTAAAAAGTTTATGGATATTTGTTTTTTTGTTTTTTTTTACTTCTCATAAGCTGTGACCGGAGTGTTGCAATTTCCATTTTTTCCCTGTCGTTCTCGACGGGTATACATGATAGTAATTTTAATGCATATACACTCACAAATCTCGATTCTACAATATATATTTCAATACCTGCAACTAGCTGAACAATAATACAGAATTGTGCATTTGATTTTAAACACATTTGGGCTGTACTTAAAGTCCTATTTACTCTATAACCAAACGTAATGCAAAATTTTTTGGGTTTTTATATTTTACGGATTTTTGTTCTTCGTTCTTCTTTGAAGAACAAAAATCCTTAAAGAAGAGTTGGCCACTCGAAAAGCAGCAGCTGGGAGACTTTTTCAGGCCATAAATCGAGGATTCCTCAGCAAGAGATAGGTTGGTAAGAAAACGAAGATGGCTGTATACCGCTCCACCTATGTCCCAGTCTTGACATATGGATGCGAGTCATGGGCAATGACTACAACCCACAAAAGCCAGATTCAAACCTCAGAAATGAGGTATCTGAGGAAGGTGGTTGAAGTAACAAGAAGAGACATGCTCCGCAAATAGACGATACGTCAAGGCCTTAAATCCCACCCCCTGCAGAGCCAAGTAGAACAGTCCCAACTAAGATGGTGTGGCCATGTCTGCAGAATGGGAGAAGATCGGCTACCACGACAAGCATGGGAAACAAAGAGCCAGGGATCCAGGCCCCCAGGACGACCCAGAATCCGCTGGGATGACAACATTAGACAATCTTTGAAGGACCGGGACTAGAATGGAACCAGGCCAGGAGGAAGACAGCCGATAGGATAGTCTGGCGCTCTCTCTTCCAAACCTCTACACCTCACGGTAGAAGGGGAACGACTAAGTAAGTAAGTAAGGATTTGTGTTTCCTTTCTCAGTTAGTGTTGATTATGTTATTAGCTGTTGATATTTATTATTACCTTTTTTCTTGTCCACGTAATAATTTTTTTTTTTTTCATTTGCTGCTATGTTTATGATTGGCTTTATTTCTGTAAACCATGTGCTTGCATTTTTGTATGTAATTGTATCTCATCTTCTGTTGTCTACCTCAACTATTCTTTACTACTCTTCTCTCTTCTTCCTTTCCCTTTCCCTCTGCGTATGGAGCATGAGACCACCAATGTAGTAGCCCACGTGCATTAAGTCTTCATTAAAGCATTGATATGATATTATAGTGGCAGGTTCTGGAGCAATTTGTTTCACATGGTGCAGTTGCCAGCCCTATGTTAAACGTCACCTTAGTCTTCTCCTACGACATTGCTAGATGAGAGTACATGGTTCTACTTTTTGTGTCTTGGTCTCAGTAGAACCACCCTTGAGAACGTCACTGCTCACCTGCTGTGAGTTATTCTTTTACAACACCTACAGCATGAAAATAGAACCCTCACTACCAGCTGGATCGGTCTCATACCCACCCCTACCCCTCTTCTTCCTCACCCAACTTCTCATTCGTGTGTTAACCTGTATATCTTATGTCTATTTTCACCTGGTGTAAGGTTATCGAGTTCTCGCCAATTTCCTCCCTATCAAACATGAGTAAGATTGCATTATGACTCACACAGAACGAATTTAGAAGTGTCCGAACGATGACTAACTCTGGCTCATGCACGAGAAAATATTGAGGGAGCTCAGACCGCCTGAGTAGTTATACCTTTATTTTTAAAACAGAAATGGAACACAGTATCTGATTGGCTAGCTCATACATTAGCTATTCTTACAGAAGTGTTTCTTTACTGTCATTTCATTTTATTCCGTCTTTCCCTTTCTGCTCCATGTGAAGCATGGATCAATCATGTTGTATTTTGTATTCCTACTCTTCTTACTTTTGTTTTCTTACTTTTCTCATTCTTTCATTTTTGAGCTAAATTGATTCATCACGTGAATAAAAAGTCTTGTATAATTTCCCGAGGTCTATGATGAGTACAAACAATAATATGACTACTGCTATCTCTGGCGTAGTGTGAAAATAAACATGTGGCTTGTAACCTCATCATTTAAAATAAAATACAACAGAAGTTACTGCTACAAGGGTTTGTGCTTCGACTTAAGCTTTCTCAAGGACGCTCACTACAGATGTGGCTCCGTGTTACTGCTACAGGGGTTTGTGCTTTGACGTAAGCTTTCTCAAGGACGCTAACTACATATGTGGCTCCGTGTTACTGCTACAAGGGTTTGTGCTTTGACAAGCTTTCTCAAGGACGCTCACTACAGATGTGGCTCCGTGTTACTGCTACAAAGGTTTGTGCTTTGACGTAAGCTTTCTCAAGAACGCTAACTACATATGTGGCTCCGTGTTACTGCTACAAGGGTTTGTGCTTTGACAAGCTTTCTCAAGGACGCTCACTACAGATGTGGCTCCGTGTTACTGCTACAAGGGTTTGTGCTTTGACTTAAGCTTTCTCAAGGACGCTAACTACATATGTGGCTCCGTGTTACTGCTACAAGGGTTTGTGCTTTGACAAACTTTCTCAGGGACGCTCACTAGAGATGTGGCTCCGTGTTACTGCTACAAGGGTTTGTGGTTTGACATAAGCTATCTCAAGGACGCTAATTACAGATGTGCCTCCAAGTTACTGCTACAAGGGTTTGTGGTTTGACATAAGCTATCTCAAGGACGCTAACTACAGATGTGCCTCCATAAGGAGCGAAAAAAGAGACGATGATGATGAAGAATTCAATGCATGTTCTCTATTTCTATGTTATTCTTTATGAATGGGAGAAGATCGGTTACCACGACAAGTATGGGAAACTAAGAGCAAGGGATCCACACCTCCAAGACGACCCAGTAACACATTCCAGCGTGCCATCTATGTACCTGCCTTCCTATGAAACTGTTGACCACCACCTGTTTGAGTGCCCAGTACTTGTTGGTGTTATGAAAATGCTCCTTCCTCCGAGGCCAGATAAGTGGAACACCTTATATGGAGCAAAAAAACAACTTGTGAACACATGTAGATACCACTACATGGCATTGGGCCGAAGGGCGAGAACCCAAACTATACTTGATCAATGACAACAACAAAGTGTTTTGTAAAGTTTCTTTTCTTCTTTCCACTCTGTAAAGTGTCAGTCGGTATGCTCTGTAAGGAAGAGTGGTGTGTTGTTGAGATCAGGCATGCTCCAGTCTACCCAGCTGTAAATGGGTAACTCACCCTAGTCCTGAGTTAGGGAAGGCAAAGGCTCCAGGGGAAGCAGGCCCTAAACTTGGTCACTCCAACCGACGCAGGATGGTGTATGTATGAAGTAGAAGTGTAGAGTGTGATTACCGCGAATGGTGTACTGTTCGTGTGCTGACCAATATAACCACTCATACACATGTGTCTACAAGGCACCAATGCAGACTGCTGGAATCTTTGTTTACTCAATTTATTCAGACGTACACACTGGGACATACGAGTACATCATGGTATGTTGACATATCAATTTGTAGGTATACATAGCAGATCTGAAGTCATGACACATTCAGAAATAATGGACAGTACATCAAAAGTTCAATGTCATGATATATTATGGCCGCATCCCCCTATCTGACTAAACGCGTCAGTGAAGGCAGATCGGTAAATAACTAAAGTTATTTGACGTCCATAGTTTGTAGCATATATTATGAAACCACGAAAGAGGGGGTTTCTAGCAAGATTGAGATCTCCCTGTCACTGTCCGATGATAGGATAAATAATCTGTTCTCTTGGCAGTGATCAAAACATATGATGACCGAAATCTAACATGGCTGCCTCCCTGAGTTGTCGTTCACTCATTCATAGGAAGGAGAATATAAGCCAGAGTCAATTTATAATGGGTATATAAATGATTTCATAAATGTTTCCATACAGCTCTACGGTGATCAGGTTAATTCACGTAGCCATAACCGCTGCAGGAAAGTCTGTCATCTTCGTCGATACAAAACACGACCCTAGCGATACGAAGCACAATGTTCCATCTAGGTCGAATCGACATGAGATCATCAAAATAGGGTCTGGCAATACATGGAGTCCGAATTATACATTGTACCGTACCTTAGGAGAGTCTCTAACATAAACTATAGTAGAGATACCATCTCCTTTAGAAGAAAACCACTTCATGAATTATATTTCCTTAAGAATCTACCAGCCCTTTGAAAAATGCGTACCCGCCATTATCACGGTACATCGGAACTCATCACGACTTGTCAAGACAACTCATACTTCCGCTAGACCGGAATAATAAGAATCTAGTCCCGCCTACCCATCCAAAATATACAATATAGGACTGATTCTACTTGTACTAATAATATGTAATACATATGAATTCAGGCCATAAACATAATAAGCAAATTAATATATTTTCTGGCCCTAAAAAATAAGTACAAACGTAAGAGCAATCCATGCGCCGGATCAATATCCAGAACGATTACTCCTATAATCAAAAGTGTGAATCAAACATGGATTCTCTCGCTTTTACCATAGACAGCATTTTCATATACAAATGAATGAATGTCTATATTTTTCCCATATTAAATAGCCATATCGATTTTTGTAATATGTGCGTCAAAATATGCACGCAACAGATTACCACACCCCTCGGGAAAAAAAATGGTACATTTTTTTTTTTTTTGAAATACATCTAGGAGCAACATACAATAGGCTCACAACGCACCAATACAATGCGCAGATGATAAGCATAAGTTTTATGACCTTAGAGAAAATACTTCTCTAAGTATAAATATTTCCAGAGAGGTGTCACCAACGCATACTACAATATTAGCAATGACACAATTTGTACATTAGTTTATACATAAATTTCATCTAAGATATCTTAACATCATGATCATCAAAGACGAAAAACATTGAAAGATCAGCGGTAAATAAATATCAATGAACCGCTAAGTAGTGTTACAATCAATATATGATATATTACATATGTGTACACATTTCAACATAGAAACAACTGTATCAAAGTTGTATAACAGTTATGAATCATGTGGGCATCTAGACAAAATATCTGCCATCACATTTTCTGACCCACGGATAGCTCGCACCGAAAAATGAAATGGCTGTAGAGCAATCACGTATCGCGTTGATCTCGCGCTCTTCAGATTTTTACTCTGAATAGCCGTAAGAGCTTTCTGGTCAGTTTCCACAATGAAATGCGCGCCCAGAAGAAATCTTTGCAGTTTAAGGATTGACCAAACCATAGCCAATAATTCACGGTCTAGGACCGAGTAATTCTTCTCTGCGGCATTTAATTTCCGAGAAATATACATCACAGGATGCAGAGTTCCAGAGTACTCTTGCATTAGTGCAGCTCCAATCCCGGTGGATGAAGCGTCACTACGAAGAATAAATGTCTTATCCTTAGAAGGCAATACTAGGATAGGTGAAGTAGAAAACATAGTTTTAACCTTATCCAAAGAGGATTGACATTCTTGAGTCCAATGGACTACATTAGGAGACCCTTTCTTTAGCAAGGAAGAAAGAGGTGACATAATGGAGGACAGATTCGGGATGAATCGTCCATAAAATTGTATTAGACCTAAGAGACTTCGTACTTGCTTTTTAGTCTTAGGAATAGAAATGTTAAGTATCTTACTTGTATTATGGTCTTCTGTTTTTAGGAACCCATGACCAACACGGTGTCCTAAGAAAGATATCTCGCTAAAACCAATACATGCTTTCGATGGTTTCGCTGTCAGGTTATGCTCGCGTAAGATAGACAATAGTTCATTTATACCATTATAGTGATCGTTCCAAGTATCACTGAAAAGACAGATGTCATCAAGATACGCAATGACATCTGAGCGATGAGATAGGATTCGACGCATCATGCGTACAAATGTAGCAGGGGCGTTCATAAGACCGAAAGGCATGAAAATCCATTGGAATAGACCCCTAGGCGTCGAAAAAGCAGTAAACGGTTTGGCGTGTTCGGATAGTGGAACTTGCCAATATCCCTTAGACAAATCGAGTTTAGTAAAGAAGTGAGAATTCGATAGTCTCGTAAGTAGCTCTTCTAGTAAAGGCATAGGTTCAGCATCGAATTTAGTCACTTGATTCAATTTGCGATAATCCACGCAAAGACGTATGTTATTGTCTTTTTTCCGTACTATAACCATCGGCGAAGAATATGCTGATGTGGATGGTTCAATAATTTTTAACTCTATCATCTCATCTAACTCTTTCTCTACCTGTGCTTGAAAATGTATCGGGATAGGATACGGTCTGACTCTTATAGGACTATGGTCAGTAAGAATAATGTCATGTTGAATGACATCCGTTTGACCAGGAATGTCAGTAAGGACATCCTGAAATTGTTCTAACATAGTAGAAACTTGTTTCTGCTCTCCTGGAGATAATTCTGGAGAAATTGCAACATCTTTCCATGATTCATTAGAGTGAAGAGGAATCATTGGAAAAGGTAAATTTACATCCGAGAAACTCGTTTCCTCATCCTGTATTACTGACAGAGATGAGTACTGTCCATGTTGGACTGGAAAATCGTCCGTTGCCTGGAAAACAGGTTGTAAATAATCAGGACGTTCATGGAATTCCGTGAGCATGTTGATGTGGAAGGTTTTACGCTTCCCGTCAATATCGACGATATAGTCAACATCGGAAACTTTTGATATTATATCGTACGGACCTTTCCAAGAAATAAGAAGTCTATTTTCCCTACAAGGTAGCAAGACAAATGCTTTGTCACCTGGACAAAGTTGACGCAAACATCTCTTGTTATTGGCAAATTCCCTTGCCTTCTGTTTCGCAAATTCAGAAGAAGCAGTTGCCAATTTGCATGCTTCAATAATCTTGTGTCTAAGTGCGATGACATATTCATAAGAGGATTTTGTGTCATCGACAATATTATCAGCAGTTATAAGATCATGAAGTAAAGACATAGGACCTCGCGGTTTCGCGCCAAAGACAAGTTCAAAGGGAGAAAATCCTGTATGTTCGTTGGCGACCTCTCTATATGCAAAGAGAGCCGCGGGTAAAACCCTATCCCAATCCTGAGGATGATCTTCGTTATCTTACCTAGTAGGTTTTTCAGAGTTCTATTCAAACGTTCCACCATCCCATTGGACATAGGATGATAAATACTACTCAGCGATCTCTCTATCTTCAGAGTCGACATTACTTGAGACATGGTATCCGATATGAGTTGGGTACCATGGTCGGATAATATTTCTGCTGGAAACCCCAGACGAGAAAATATTAACCAAAGAGCATCTGCGACATCAGCAGTAGTTATGCTCTTTAGAGGAACAGCCTCCGGCCAACGTGTGCACATATCAACACACGTCAAAATAAATTGGTGTCCTCTAGCAGACTTTATCTTAAATGGACCAATGATGTCTATCGCCATTTTTTGAAATGGCCGAATGGGAATGTCTGCAGCCTGAATAGGTGCATCATGGCGTGGACCTCTGGATTTAATCTCTTGACATACTTTACAAGATCGACAATAGATTCGTATGTCCTTATTCACAGCAGGCCAAAAGAAAGATTGAAGAACTCTAGCTTTAGTACGGGAAAAACCCATATGTCCAGCACACTGCGAATCATGAGCGTGCTGTAAGATTTTAACTCTCATATTTTTAGGCACAAGGATTTGAGAATGAATGGACTTAGCGGAGTCTTGTACCATACGTACAAGTACGCCATTCTTCATCGTAATCCAAGATTTACGATTAGTATCCTTATTCGGATCACCTTTTGTTGCCAGAGTAAAGAATTTCTTTAGAGTAGGATCATCTTCCTGCTGTTTGATAAAGGAATCGTGGGAAATCTCCAAGGGATCATCTTGGATCTGCGCATCATTATCTTCAGAATGTGAAGATTGTGGCATATTAAGAGCTTGAGCCCTAGTGATTACTGCATTAGCCGATTGCATATTAACATTTTCCCAATTAGAAATTTGCTGTGGAGTGCATTCTTTCACCCGTGAATGCGACCGATGATAAGATCAGCGATCGGATTCGGCAAGAGACATGCTTGCACCTCTCCTGTAAAGAAAGGCGTAGCAATATTGATAATGGCAGTGGAGTACTTCTCCAATGTGCCACCAAATGTTACACATTTGACTATATTGCCTGTAGCTCGAGAAGGATTTACGAGTGATTGCCTCACTCCAATGGTAGTGCACCCCGAATCGAAAAGAATTGATACCGGAGTACCATCTATTAGGCCCCTATTAAAGACAAGAGCACCCCTTCCATTATGCGCAATTGACGCATGGAGAGCGGGAAGCGGGTGACCGCAGCTTAAAGTAGACACTGTGGTTGGATCGAATAATGTTTTGCATTGCGAACACTCAGATGCTCTAGCAAAATCGAAAGCGGAATTTGCTACACTGTTGGAGTCTTTTTTATCATTATTCTGATTATCGGTGTCGTGGAACTCCTGTTGTGCAGAGTTAGCCTGGTAATAACGATTTACCATGTCTTTTGTGTTGTGATCTACCTCGGTTATAATTGTCTCTATAATTATTATTGCCTCTGTTATAACCCCTATTTGGGTTTGAATCATAACATTCATGATCATAATCATCATGCTCATTATATTGAGTATCCCTGTAATATTGTTTCTTTTGTCTCCATGAAGCACTTGGGTAGTTCCTATAGCTACTCCCTTTCCGAGAATTTCTAACATTATGGGTACCCCTCGCGTGTCGAGGACTATCAGCCCGATTCCAGTTCTTCAAAGAAGAACTCTGATTTGAGCGGTTATCTTGGTTTTGATACTTATTCCAATTAACCTTTTTATCAAATTTATTTTTAGCTCCTTGGAATTTGTGTGAGTAATTCTGATTATATTCTGTTGCCGAAGCAACTGGCATACTCTCTTTAATGTTAGAGTTACTAAGAATCATGTCAGGGTGTGCCGTGGCATACTGGTCACAATATTCTTCCATTTGCTTTATTGTACCAGGTTTACGCTCATGTAAGAACTCTAGGAATGATTTATTTACAGAAGACATGACCTTGTCTCTTAGCAATAAATCCGTAAGACCATCAAATGTTTTCTCTGTTTTGGATAATTCAATCCATCGTGAAAGTGTAATTCGTGCTTTTGAGATGAAATCTGAGAATTCTACACCTACCTCAGGTCTCATTGTTTTAAACAAAAGACGATAACCTTCTTCAGACAGCTGATATCTCTTTATCAAAGCTGCCCTAACAGCATCATAATTATCTTTGTCGGCCTCTTCAACAAAATATAACTTACTCAGAGACTCCCCTTTTAGATTTTCAGACAACTGATTCACATACTGTGATTTGTCAACATTATGAGATCGACAAGCCCGTTCAAATCTAGAAAGCCAAAATGTTATGTCATCACTGGTAGGGTTAAACGTTGGTACTTTGACCTTGTACACAAAGGGTTTACCATTACCACCAGATGCCTGATTAACATTACTCATACATGTCAATTTTAATTTCTCTAATTCAAACTCATGTTCTCTTATTGCTTTTCTCTCTTCAGCTTCTCTATCTAATTTTTTTTTGTTCTGCAGCAGCAGCAGCTTCTAATTTTTTCTGTTCTGCAGCAGCTTCTAATTTCTTCTGTTCTGCAGCAACTTCTAATTTCTTCTGTTCTGCAGCAACTTCTAATTTTTTTTGTTCAGCTGCAGCTTCTAATTTCTTCTGTTCTGCAGCAGCAGCAACTTCTAGTTTTTTCTGTTCTGCATCAGCTTCTAATTTCTTCTGTTCTGCCTCAAATCTCCTTTCCTCCATTTGCATCTGCAATTTCTTAAGTTCAGCAGCAGTATCAGCTTCTTTTTCTAATCTTTTTTCTTCAGCCAGAGCTTTTTTTTCTTCAGCAGCAGCTTTTTTTTCTTCAGCAGCAGCTTCTCTTTCTAATCTTTTTTCTTCAGCCAAAGCTTTTTTTTCTTCTATTTGAAGTTTTCTCTCCACAGCCGCAGCTTTTTTTTTCCTCAGCAGCAGCTTTTCTTTCTTCAACAGCAGCAGCAATTTTTTTCTCTTCTGCAGCTAATGCTTTGTCATATTGAGCAACAGCCCATTGTTCTAAGTCTTTTCCAGTCTTATCAAGAGATTTTCCTTGTGCAATGAAATAATCTAATGTAGACATATTGTCTTCTTAAATCAGAAACCTGAAAAAGTAAATAAATTACCCTATTTCCCTTTAATGGGAGACAAGTCTATACCATAGACTTAGTCTTAGTCCAAACTTGTATGGTTTATAATAACCAATGATAACTTGAGTACCAGTGGACAACAATAACTGTATCTCAAATACTGTGGGGACAAGCCTTACAAAGGTCTTGTATACCTCAATGTAATCAAAGATCACTTGAGTACCTGTGGAAAAAATATTTCCCTTTACCAATCACTTTGGGAGACAAGCCTTACAAAGGTCTTGTACATTTTGTTTTATAACAATAACAATCATAAAGTACTGATCTGTACTATACTATCAGTGTATACCACTATACGTCATATGTCAACTAAAGACATTACAAAGGACAAACAAGAAAAGACAATATGAACACATTTGCAGAGATCAAATTAAATTAAATAGGAGAAATGAAAAAAAATGATCACAGAAACCGTGATGATAACTGCAATAAGATAACAAGACAAATAACGCCACAGTGTATAAACATAAGGGTGTAAAAAACTGAAATGAAAGAAAAGATGAGACCTACAATTATACAAACAAATCAAACAAAACTAAGGAACACAAAATTATTAACAAAAACAACGAAGAAAAGAACACCTCATCACAACTAACAGAAATAGCAGCAAATTGTTGCTAACACATTTCCAATTAAGAAAATGTGTACCTATAGAATACTAGTCCAGACCAATGTCACTCGGCATACCTTGTACTAGTCACACAGAACATAAACTAATTTAATACATAACAAATAACATGTAAGCATAAATAGCATATAGCATACAATATAATTTATGTCATGAATGGAATGTGTTGCAGGTATAGTGTTGTAAAGCAGGCACAGTTTATTTTAATACTAATAACTTGCCACTTTATTCAGTAATAGATTTAATTTTAAACTATTACACTGTCAATTTTTCTCTGTTGAGCATATGAAGATCCAACGATGAACTATGCACTTTATGTTCAACAACACTGTGATTCTTCTGTACGTTGAGAAATGTCAACAATACTGCTCCAGATATTTTCTACACTTGATACCACTGTCCTGTGTAATACTGTCTGTACAGCGAAAAAAAACTGTCAACAAGCGCTGACCTAGATACAGCATCCTATCGGTAATACAGGTCAAGCTGACATCGACTGTATAGCTGTCCTACTGGTGTTGATGTGTTCAAACAAATGTTCTTTCAGCTGTAAACTGTGATTCTCAACACAAAACTGCGTAAGCTGGACCCAGGAATCTGGCTCGCCACTGTAAAGTTTCTTTTCTTCTTTCCACTCTGTAAAGTGTCAGTCGGTATGCTCTGTAAGGAAGAGTGGTGTGTTGTTGAGATCAGGCATGCTCCAGTCTACCCAGCTGTAAATGGGTAACTCACCCTAGTCCTGAGTTAGGGAAGGCAAAGGCTCCAGGGGAAGCAGGCCCTAAACTTGGTCACTCCAACCGACGCAGGATGGTGTATGTATGAAGTAGAAGTGTAGAGTGTGATTACCGCGAATGGTGTACTGTTCGTGTGCTGACCAATATAACCACTCATACACATGTGTCTACAAGGCACCAATGCAGACTGCTGGAATCTTTGTTTACTCAATTTATTCAGACGTACACACTGGGACATACGAGTACATCATGGTATGTTGACATATCAATTTGTAGGTATACATAGCAGATCTGAAGTCATGACACATTCAGAAATAATGGACAGTACATCAAAAGTTCAATGTCATGATATATTATGGCCGCATCCCCCTATCTGACTAAACGCGTCAGTGACGGCAGATCGGTAAATAACTAAAGTTATTTGACGTCCATAGTTTGTAGCATATATTATGAAACCACGAAAGAGGGGGTTTCTAGCAAGATTGAGATCTCCCTGTCACTGTCCGATAATAGGATAAATAATCTGTTCTCTTGGCAGTGATCAAAACATATGATGACCGAAATCTAACATGGCTGCCTCCCTGAGTTGTCGTTCACTCATTCATAGGAAGGAGAATATAAGCCAGAGTCAATTTATAATGGGTATATAAATGATTTCATAAATGTTTCCATACAGCTCTACGGTGATCAGGTTAATTCACGTAGCCATAACCGCTGCAGGAAAGTCTGTCATCTTCGTCGATACAAAACACGACCCTAGCGATACGAAGCACAATGTTCCATCTAGGTCGAATCGACATGAGATCATCAAAATAGGGTCTGGCAATACATGGAGTCCGAATTATACATTGTACCGTACCTTAGGAGAGTCTCTAACATAAACTATAGTAGAGATACCATCTCCTTTAGAAGAAAACCACTTCATGAATTATATTTCCTTAAGAATCTACCAGCCCTTTGAAAAATGCGTACCCGCCATTATCACGGTACATCGGAACTCATCACGACTTGTCAAGACAACTCATACTTCCGCTAGACCGGAATAATAAGAATCTAGTCCCGCCTACCCATCCAAAATATACAATATAGGACTGATTCTACTTGTACTAATAATATGTAATACATATGTATTCAGGCCATAAACATAATAAGCAAATTAATATATTTTCTGGCCCTAAAAAATAAGTACAAACGTAAGAGCAATCCATGCGCCGGATCAATATCCAGAACGATTACTCCTATAATCAAAAGTGTGAATCAAACATGGATTCTCTCGCTTTTACCATAGACAGCATTTTCATACACAAATGAATGAATGTCTATATTTTTCCCATATTAAATAGCCATATCGATTTTTGTAATATGTGCGTCAAAATATGCACGCAACATGTTTCTCAATACAAAAAGAAAAAAAATGTATTTACACTGTAAATTTAGCCAAATGTAGATTTCCTGAAAGAAGCCAACATGCCGAGGAATACCATTATACCCATGATAAAGACGCAATCAACTTTCATTGGTCATGGATTGAGAAGGAGAGGGTTTAAACATACGGTGTGACGAAATGCAACATTGTTATACAACAAACAGAGAAGATACCAGATAGCCGAATACCTTACCATGATGACGGATTGAAATGAACACCAGGGGTAGAAGTTGTGGAGAGACATGATCCTCCTTGCCGGTCAGCACACCATTCTTTACAGAGCATTGAACCACCACTGTAGCTGGCCCCCTTACAGGAAGCCTGCACTGACCAGTCACATGATCTTGCAGCAGTGGTTTTTATCACAGTTTGTTTTAGATGATGAGGTTGCCAACCTCATGTACAACCTCATATTAGTCGTCTTGTACGACATGTCTGTGGGTGAAGTAGTTTTATTTTTTCATTGTCTCTACAGAGACCCTTGGTAGCTACATGGGTCAAAATTGCTAGACAACACACAGGGGAGATATCAGATAGCCGAATAACATGACATAATGACCAATTAAAATTAACACCAGAGGCAGAGGTTGTGGAGAGACATCATCCTCTTTGCCAGTCAGAATACCTCTTGGAGAAGAAGATCTATATTTGTTACGATTATTTTCGTTATTCTTGCCGTTTAGTTACGAATTCATTATTTGCTATCTCTTTATGTTTATTGTCTGACTGTTTAGGTATGAGCCAGTTTCTTAATAACACGTTTTGCCTTTGTTTATGCCTTTTCACTTGCTCCAACCAGCCTTAAAAAATACAACCTTTGGCAATGGAAGTTACAACGTTATCAAGCGCACAAACTCTCTGAAGAAAGTCACACTTTTCTTATCTGTGAGAGAGCAGAAATTTTCTGCTAACTTTAGCTTCTAATGAATCATCATGACCAGTGGTTCCCATCCTGTCGGTGGTGAGCCAAAATTAGGTCACGGAAAACATTGCGATGAGTTTCCCTTACTCGAAGTTTTAGGCGGCATGTCATTGGCTGAACTCCTATATTCATTGCGTGGGTCGTCAGCCTCGCCAACTGTGAAATTTGGCGTTAAAAGGTTGAGAACCACTGATCGCGAGAGTCAACCGGTTTATTGTCTTTCGTGGTTTTAAAAGTAATATTGTCTTGTAGTTCTTGCTGTGGCTGATTTTAGGAACTACATTATTTACGTAAATGTTTTTAGTAAAACGTTTTCAAAGTTTTTGTATTACTAGTTTAAAACAAGGATATATCGCATTAAAATAAAATTTACATGATGATCCAAACTATTCTCCGTAAAATATTGCGTAACCCGATAGATTAAACTATATGATGTTGTGACAAAACGTCTGAACATGCTCTTTTGTGTGATCTCTCCCACCTTCAGCCCTCCGGCAGTATCCTTTCTTTTTCTTCATTTTTCTCACTCATCGCTTTTATTTGGCATAAATCATGCCTTTTCATTCGTTTTTTTCACTATTTTGCTCTATGCTGGACATAGCAAGGTGAATTCTCTAACACGCCACTCCCCTAGGGCAGTATTTGCCATGGGAGTAATGCGTATCTTATTGTTTCACACTCCACTCCCAGACTGTTGTTATGATTCGCTAGGTTTGGTGACCCGGCCAGCGATAATATTTTATCGCCTAATCTGTCTGACCACCTGTGGAAATGGGGCGGTCAAACATTTGACCCCATTAGAAAGCTGTTGATCATGTTGACACAAGCCGGTTTGTGATACGATGAAAGAAGACCATACGGTCTGACCAGGCATATGTCTAGCAGAGGCACGCAGATAAAGGTGATAAACAGAGGTGCACCGGAAGTCTTATGTAACGATTTGATTTACTGTGGTAAGAGGCCACGCGTATATATTAAAATTAATATTTTAGATACGCGTGGGATGAGAAATGATAAACTTCCCCACCCAAACAGTGCTAGATAGATTGGATTGGTTCGCCAGAATCTACTATGATTTGATTGGTACTTTCGGCGGAAACACAGCTGCGATTTGAAACTAAGGATTGCGAGATGATCATCAAGCTGTTTAGTCAGATTCCACTGGATTCCATTTCTGTTGTGTGATGTCGATGTTTTCATAACCCAATCTATTGCTAGTAAGAAAAGAAATGGAGACAAGAGGCATCTCTGTCTCACTCCCGTTCTAATACTAAACGGTTCTGTAAGTTGTCCTTCATGAAGAACTCTGCATGTCATGTCTTCATAGGTCTTCTTAATTAAGTTAATGATCTTCATGGGAACTCCATAATGCCTCATCAATTTCCAAAGTGATTCTCTGTTTACACTGTCAAATGCCTTTTCATAGTCCACGAATCCGATGTATAGCGGTGAATTCCATTCCAGACTTTATTCAATTATTATTCTCAATGTGGCTATCTGGTCTGTTGTGGTAAAGTGGGATGATATAAATATTTATAGGGGACTTAGTGTACTGACTGAGATCAGCTGTGAAGGTATCTGTATCTAATAAGTGTGGTGTATTACAGATGACCTTACTTTGCTACCACATTTATACCTCAGTCAGACTTATTCTGGAATATTGTGATGACTACGTTGAATGTCTAGGGTTATGATAGTGATGAAGTGTATGTTCACAACAACCAACAGACAGATAAACAATTTAATTTAATCCACAATACTTTACAACACTGTGACACTCACATACATAGAACACTCTATAAGACTATCTTAATAAGTCAAGTGTAACTTTTAAAAATATGTATTAATTCCTGTCAATAATAGATATCCTGATTCAACTACAAAGTGAACCAGGAATCACAATCAAATGTAATCACAAGTTGTATGTACACAATTTATAGATAGGATCTTTGTATTGACATATATTATTATTACAATATGTGTGTAAGTAGTGATGTAGTACTATGAGGTAATACTGGCTATTCAAGCTATGTTGTTGTTTGTCATCATGACTTCAAGTGTTTGTTTCTGGTGGAAATAATATTGGAAAGGTTCACAGTTTCTTTTTATTTGAAACAAATAAATGTCCCTCTTGATTTAAGGTAAAGTCACTTTTAGAGGGGGGTATACACAAGATTGAGCTGCTCTGGCCAACGTAATCTTAACTTCTGTGTGGGCGGCAGGAAACAGTCTCCTATGCTCGCTTGCTTCACAGTTTCCTTGAGGAACAACATTGGTCGATATCTTGACCAAGGAGTATGCTATCAGCCTCTGGATTCAGCAAAACTCAGACCATGTGCTGCTTTAATACGTTAGTACCTCGGTCCCTGAAACAAGAAGGTTGTACCTCCTACTTCAGAACTAATTTATAATCTATTTCCACACTGAAGCACAATACATAACAAACACCGAGTTCAGCGCGGTAGGCCAACTGTTAGCTTCTCATGTAACAGTATAAACCAGTATTCCTCTCCCTAATGGTTACAACGCCTCTGCAATTCCAGCATTAATTCCTTCTATTCAATAAGATAGGTGTCATAGTACTATTTGGCAATCCCATACAGTTATACTCCTCTCCGACAAGTTTTTCTCATGATAGAGCAATATCTAGGCTTTGCCTCATGTTTGTTACTGAACCACACACATACAGACATAAATTTATCAATTCGCATTCAATTTTCATCTAAAAGATATCAAATATGTCTAGCTTACCACAATTCACGGAAATATTAAACAAATACGTTGACTGGCGATGAGTTATGGCACAATTCCGATCTGCCTCTGTCCCAGGCTTTTATTAGAAAAATATGAGCTGGATCTCAACGCACTTGCTTTTACAAATTGGATTTTCAAAAAGTGGCACTGAACTGACGCTCCTAATTGACTATATTAAATGGTCTAGCCAATGAGACCATGTTTACAAAAGCTTTTGAAAAAAAGTACCCTTCCTATCGTTGCCATTAACAACAAAAAATAGTATTTGCCATCGACTAATCATGTTTCGCCTTACATATTATTCTAGCCAATCAAATCGGATTTAACGTGGTGGCCTAATTTCCTCTAAAGCAGTGTCCAAACACGCCATTATGAGCAAATATAATCCTGTGTTGTCAGACAACACCACTAAAATATTTTGGCTATAATTTGTTAATTATTAGACTATTTGCTTAACACCTAACATATTCTTTGTCAGCAAGACTTAAGGCACCCAAATATATAAGTTTAATGGAGCCAAGTGGTTTCGTTCAAAATATGTATTTTCTTCTAGGATAGTCGTGCTGTTACCACCTCCTCACTTCCATACTAGGGGATGTCTTCTGTACTGTCAGACTAATGTCAGGAGCTTAGACATAAATCAGTAGAATGTCATGTTTCCTAATAAGCATTAAACATGTTTTCAAAACCTAACCGTGTATTGGTAGTGTGTTTTTTTTTATTACTGTTTATTTGAAAAAAATTAGTGCTTCATGCCTTTCGCGTTCACTTTTTCATCGCGAGACGGCGTGGTAGTATTGAATGCGTTCCTCCGTACATCTCTCTCTCTCTCTCTTCTAAGCTCGTCTGTCTTTTCTTTTACTTAGTGCATAAAATGACATTAATGGAATATTAAATCTAGGTCATTACGCAGTGTGTCTATCTCAAGGTCGTACAAGAAATATAGTACTAGTTTTATTTTTTTTGAAACGCGTGTAGTTGATGCAGTAGGCTTTTCTAGTAAACGTGAAAGCGTTACAATTATGCAGACGAAGTAGAAAAAGGGGTTTTTCTTGTTTAACTAGCATGACGTTCTATAATACAGGCGTACGCTATTGTGACCGCACTGTTCTTTTACCATTCTTCTTTCCTTTTATTGAATTAATTCGTTATGCTTTACATTTACTTTTTAATTTATATATGTGGATTTAGAATGTCTCACGACATCTGTACAGGATCTGTTTTGTCGAAAACCTGCTTGTTCATCTCTCGGTTGCTTGTATATGGACTCTTTTAATCTCTCAAGGATGATTCTGTTTAATACTTTTCCTGGCACTGATAGTAACATTATTCGTCTATAATTTGTGCACTCTTGTAAGTTTCCCTTCTTAGGCAACTTGACCAGATAACTTTCCTTCTATTCTGCTGGTATTTCTTCTCTCTCCCAGACTTTGCCAAGTAGTTTGTATAATATCTCTGTAGAGGTATCAATATCTGTTTTGATGGCCTCTGCTGGAATGCAATCTGGACCAGCTGCTTTTCCATCTTTCAGAAGCTTTATGGCTTTCTTTATTTCTTCTATACTTGGTCGTTTACAGCTGATTTGTAGCTCCTCTTCTGCTGGCTGGATGTCTGGGGGATTAGTTGGAGATGGTCTATTGAAAAGTTCCTCAACATTTTCTGTCCATCTCTTCATTTGTTCTTGTATATTACTAAGCAATTTTCCATTCTTATCTTTTATTAGGCCATTTGCTTGCTTATATTTCCCTGTTAGCTTCTGTGTTGTTGTACAGGTCCCTCATATTTCCTTTTGCTGCAGCTTCCTCTGCTTCCCTTGCCAAATCATCAATATATTTCATCTCGTCTCTTTTGATGTTTCTTCTTACTTCTTTGTTTGCTTCTATGTACACTTCATGAGCCTTGGCTTTGGAGCTTCTGGTTTTGCTTCTTTTTAAATCTGCTTTCTTGTTTTTCCTGTCTTCTATCTTACTAATGGTTTCTGTTGTTATCCATGCTTTGTGCTGATGTTCTCTTTTTCTCAGTACTTCTTCACATGTCTCATTCCATATATTGAGCTGATTTCGGTGAAAATAATTAGATAATGTTCTTCACTTTATTCATTAGAAATGTTCATATAGTTTGTTTGATGTTTATTTATTTTTGTGTTTGTTCTGTTTATTTGATATTTTTTTTTGTTAGTGTTCATTTTGGTGGAGATAATTCGATAGTTATTTTTCAGTTGATTTTTATCTAAATAATGAGATTATTTTATATTATTAAATAGTAATTGTTTTAGTTGATTTTTGTTGAAATAATTCGATGATCTTGTAGTTGATTTTAGTGACCAAAAAATTAGATAGTTTTTTTTTATTTAGTTGGGTAAAATAATTAATCAGTTTCCTTGTAATTGATTTCAATGGAAATATTTCGATAGTTACCATTATATGTGGCTTTACTGAACATATGTATGTCAGTTTGGTAGATAGTTTTATTACACTATTGTTATCTGGTTGTCGTTATGGTTTTTGTTGTATTTTTTATATAATTGTTTCTGTAGTTTATTCTAGTGGTAGTAATTTCATATAGTTGTTTATAATGTTGGTTTACTGTTGGTAGAAAATAAATCAGGACAGTAATTTATTTTTAACTTAAGGGTTACTTTCACAATCGCAAAAATAGCAGTGAAGTTGAAAGCTGCAACCAGGTGGAGTTGGTTCAATTCTCTGCACAAAACAGGAGGCTGATAACTTGGGAGTCATGACCAAGTGGACCGCCCCCCTCTTTTTTACAGTGAAAGGAAGATTAAAGGGCCGAAACACTTGACCGACGAGGGGACACCTTCTGATAATCAGATTAACTCTTGTTGTATCGCTCTGTATAGCGTTTCCTATCATCATGTGGTTGCTGCAGAAGTTGGCTGGAATCAAAAGTGGTAGTTTGATATAATGGTGCTGGTTTTAGGAGTGGTAGTGTTATGGTTGTTGCTGAATCTAGCAGTAGTATTGGTGATTTTATGTAATTGTTGCTGAATGTAATTTTATTAGTTGTGGTGTTGTGTAGTTGTTGCTGAATGTCATTTTAGTAGTGGTAGTTTTATATAATTGTTGCTGAATGTAATTTTAGTGGTTGTAGTTTTATGTAATTGTTGCTGAATGTAATTTTAGCAGTGGTGATTTTATGTAATTGTTGCTGAACGTAATCATAGCAGTGGTAGTTACATGTAATTGTTGCTGAATGTAATTTTAGTAATAGTAGTTTTATGGAATTGTTGCTAAATGTAATTTTAGCAGTGGTGGTTTTATGTAATTATTGCTGATTGCAATTTTAATTATGGTAGTGTTATGTAATTGTTGCTGAATGTAATTTCGGTTGTTGTTGTTTTATGTAATTGTTGTTGAATGTAATTTTAGTAGTGATAGTTTTATGTAATCGTTGCTGAAAGTAATTTTAGTAGTGGTCGTTTTATGTAATTGTTGATGAATGTAATTTTAGCAGTTATGGTTTTATGTAATTATTGCTGAATGCAATTTTACTAGTTGCTGTTTTATGTAATTGTTTGTTGAATGCAATTTTAGTAGTGATAGTTTTAAGTAATTATTGCTGAATGCAACTTTACTAGTGATAGTTTTATGTCATTGTTGCTGAATGTAATTTTAGTAGTTGTAGTTTTATGTAATTGTTGTTGAATGTAATTTAGTAGTGATCGTTTTATGTAGTTGTTGCTTAATGTAACTTTAGTAGTGGTAGTTTTATGAAAATGTTGCTGAATGTAATTTTAGTAGTTGTAGTTTTACGTTATTGTTGCTGAATGTAATTTTAGTACTGGTAGATTTATGTAATTGTTGCTGAATGTAATTTTAGTAGTTATAGTTTTAAGTAATTGTTGCTGAATGTAATTTTAGCAGTGGTGGTTTTATGTAATTATTGTTGAATGTAATCATAGCATTGGTAGTTACGTGTAATTGTTGCTGAATGCAATTTTAGTAGTGGTAGTGTTGTGTAGTTGTTGCTGCATGCAATTTTAGCAGTGGTAATGTTGTGTAGTTGGTACTGCATGCAATTTTTATAGTAGTAGTTTTACGTTATTGTTGCTGAATGTAATTTTAGTACTGGTAGTTTTATGTAATTGTTGCTGAATGTAATTTTAGTAGTTATAGTTTTAAGTAATTGTTGCTGAATGTAATTTTAGCAGTGGTGGTTTTATGTAATTATTGTTGAATGTAATCATAGCATTGGTAGTTACGTGTAATTGTTGCTGAATGCAATTTTAGTAGTGGTAGTGTTGTGTAGTTGTTGCTGCATGCAATTTTAGCAGTGGTAATGTTGTGTAGTTGGTACTGCATGCAATTTTTATAGTAGTAGTTTTACGTTATTGTTGCTGAATGTAATTTTAGTACTGGTAGTTTTGTGTAATTGTTGCTGAATGTAATTTTAGTAGTGGTAGTTTTATGTAGTTGTTGCTGAGTGTAATTTTAGTAGTGATAATTTTATGCAATTGTTGCTGAGTGTAATTTTATTACTGATAATTGTATGTAATTATTGCTGAATATAAATTAAGTAGTAGTTTTACGTTATTATTGCTGATGTCACCGATTGCCTCACCTGCTTTGCAGTAGTAGTCTACCAGTGGCCAACACTCAAGAGTATCTAAAATGTGTCGTCAAAGGGGGTCTACCTTCTCACAAGATTATTTGTAGATAGTAGGGTACAGACGCTTCTATCCCCAGGGATGTTCATAAGATATTTCCGAAGTCAAGAACAATGCGGTATTGGCTGAGCAATTGTTAACTTATTATCGGTCCGCCGCCTTTTATGAAGAATTAAGCAATGGTTATAGCCCGTACAAACCCCCAGCTCGTGTAAATCCAGCGAAATTCCCTTTTACAAGAAGAAGCTATATATATACATGTATGTATATATATGTATGTATATATATGTATATATATGTATATATATATGTTATGATTAAAATTCATAACGATTGTGCCTATTACATAGTTAGCTCAACAGGGCTCCTTGTTTGTTTATTTTATACAGGTCACTGATAAAGACGGGTGAGTGACGTTAAGCAGATATGCTTGGCTGGCTCACGTGAAACTAGTGGAGCAGACGTGCGGGGCCTTATACGATTGTGTGTCATGGCGAGTGGACGTATGTGTTTGAGCTCCTTAGTGTTGAAGTCTTTATAATGGAGTTATGTTTTCACTAATACATCAAGATCTTCGGTGAGATGTATCTAGTTATCTAGTCATCTGTATTGACAAGAAGTATAATTGCTCAGTGTCGAGTGTTAAGAGATAGAAATCATACTGAGATCAAAAGGACAGCCTTCCTGACATGTACTGACTGCCTACGG
This sequence comes from Oreohelix idahoensis, assembly GCA_024509875.1. Taxonomy (NCBI): domain Eukaryota; kingdom Metazoa; phylum Mollusca; class Gastropoda; order Stylommatophora; family Oreohelicidae; genus Oreohelix; species Oreohelix idahoensis. The sequence goes on from JAMPIV010017038.1 coordinate 246,538, forward strand.
TATTTCGTCTACTGCAGATTATCTGCCATTATATGTTGGCCTGAACTATTGTATGTGAAGCTACGTGCAGTCTGAAAGAAATTGTATATTGTCCACTTCGTCAGTTGTGACTCAAATAATTCTGAGTGGTGTTGGCTGGTTGCGGTGTATGAGAGATTTACTACCTTAGACGTCATCCTGGCCATAGGAACCATCCTGTTATTAAATATTAACATTAGCAATCTTAATAGACACGTAACAGCGATAATTTTGGAGGCCTCAAGCCGGGATCTCAACATATGTTGTTGCAGTAATTTTTCAAGTCGGTGGGCTACATTTTCTGCATGGGCAGAATATTTTTCAAGATGGCGGTGTTGATCGGCTACAAGCCGGATTTCTAAGTCTAACCCTGGTCAAGCACTGTATGTGAATCGTCATTCCCTGAGCCAGAGGTTGAAGCCAGGGGAATTGTTTTTTCTTAGAGCAGATAAGTATATTTATTGATACATACAGTGTGTGGCTTGAAGAATCTCATTTGACAGGGTTCTTTTTTTATATGTTATATGTATATCTGTATTTACATGTTTGTGAGATAGGCGGGTTGGTTGGCGAGGGAACCATTAATTCACAATACCAATCCCATAGTCGTGAATTATTGGTTATTCTTTTGGTTTGGTTCATGATTTTCTCAAATAGTGGGGCCGGCATTACAAAGCTGTGTGTTTACTGCTACTATTGAGCTTATCATTACCATTTTTGTTAGCTGTTTTGCCCTGTTTATTTGTAAATTTGTTGTCAGGTTAATTGTATTTTATTTGATTTATGCTCCATTATTGTTTGTAAATTTGTTTATCTAATCTTGCTATCATTCATTTATTAGATGTATTGTATGTTGTGAAATTGTGCTTGTATTGTCATAAGTGTGGTAGAGCCGAATTTTTTTTCATTTTTCTACAATTCATAAATTTCTGCCTTGGGTTTATTCATTAGTATTATCTTGAGTTGGCTTGGTCTACTGTAATTATTTATACTGTGATTTTGTTGGTATTTCTAGTTTTTTTTTGCTCCTAAATTAACATCTATAATTTCATGAAGTTGATTGATCTTGAGTGGTGAAATAATTGTTGCAAATTTTGCTCATTAATTGTATATTATTTAAATTATTATTGGACAATTATGGCTACCTTGGAGTATTTTAATACGATTGGAAAAGACTATGGTATGGAGGGTGAGACTTTAAAAACATTTGCACTCACTGAGCATGCAAGAGGTTAGAAGACGTGGCTAAGGAGAAGAGAGATGAGGATTTAGCTGAGAAGAAAAGACGAGAAGAATTAGCTGATAAAAGAAGAAAATTTGAACTTATGGAGAAAAAATTAGCATTTGTTCAAAGAATGGCAGAACTTGAGTTGGAAACGTTAAAAGTCCAACTTAAACAGGCTAATCCAGCAGGTGAGGAGGCTAGAAAAAAGACCATGCCTCTACTTTTAAACTAAATTGGCCCAAATTTAATTCTAATATCGAAGATATTTCATGCTTCTTAAATAGGTATGAGACATGTTGCCAAGAGTTTAAGATTGATGGAGCTACATGGCCTAGCAGGTTGATGAGTTTGTTAGTGGGTGAAGCTCTTACTGCAGTCTGCACCATGGACGATCATACTAGAAATGATTATGATGCTGTGAAGGCTTTGTTACTAAAAAAGTATCAACTGGGGGAAAATGGGTACAGATTGAAACTGAAATCATTGTTGCCTGATTCAGCTGAAGATTTTGCTGAATTCATTACATCAATTAAGCTTTGCGTTTCTAGATGGGTTGATTTGTCAAAGATTTATAAAACTTTTGAGGGGCTGACTGACTTAATTTTAAGAGACAAAGTGTTGTCTTCAGTCAGTGGTGACTTTTTGTCCTTTATGCAAGAGAGAAAGCCTGAATCGTTGGCTGCTGTAGAAAATCTGGGACAACAGTGCCAAGTTGCACATCCTGGAAGAAATCTTGGCATGAATATTATAAAGGATTCATTGCCAGGGGCATCAGCCAGAACTATGATGTCTAATCCACCCAGACAAAGATCATATAGCATGTATAGAGATTTTCGATTTAATCGAGATAATAATTCTGGATCTTTCACAGGAAGGTATAATTTTAATAATAGGTCACAACCACCTCAAAAAAATTTCTATTCAAATGATGATGGATATATACCTCATCAATCATCTTTCAGACTTAACAGGGATTGGAACAGAGGTGGTTATAATTACCAGTCCAACAGAGGCCAAAGGTCAAGTTATAGAAACAATGACAATTATTACAACAACAGAAGTTCTCAACAGAACAATAACTTTCAAAGGTCTAGAAATCCTGAACGTTCCAATGCAGTTGTGCATCAAAGTGATAATAATAGTCCAAAATAACAATGTTGTTTCTCATGCAAATGCATGTAGTGTGGACTTATCCAATAGTACAAATTGTTCTGAATGTAATTCTTTGTTTCAGCTGGAGGGAGTTCCTAGGCTCCGGTGTGGACACCTTTTACCAGTGATGTCTTCTTATAATGGGACATAATCAGCGGTATTCGATAAGGGTTTTGTAAACAACCAACTTGTTTCAGTGCTCAGGGACACTGGATCCGCCACTGTGGGGTTCGAAGATCATTAGTGGACCCTACTAATTACACAGGTGAAGAAGTCCAGTGCATTACATTCGGGGGCACAGTTGAATATAATCCAACTGCAGAAGTATTTTTAGATACCCCTTATTTTACAGGCAGGACTCTAGTATGTCTGTTGTCAAGACCAGTCGCTGGGATAATTTTAGGAAATATCCCTGAGCTTCATGAATGTACTAATGATGATATTTTGAGATGGGAACAACAACATGTATATATTACCAGGGCTGATACAACCAGAGCACAGGCTCTTAGGCATGTGCATGTACGGTCACAAGATCGGACTCAGAGTGACACAGTTTTGAGTGATGGTGATGGTGATAATACAAAATTTCCTCCTCCCATCATTGAGGAGTCCCTTGTTGATTTCGAAACTATTGAGGAATAATCAGATGTCTATTTTGACTCGAGGGAATCACTGGTTGCTGATGATATGGAGCCAACCACATCCATCATAGATGGTGTAATACCTCGCATTGTTGATGACAATGTTGCTGATTTGGGACCAACCACATCCATCATTGATGTGATACCTGGCATGGTTGATGTCGAGGTTAATCGGATGTCAAGTTTAATTTGGTCGTATACTCTTCAGTCAAAACTGTGTATTTGGCTGTTGGTTTTCCTTTTTTCCATTGTCTTTTTACTATATGATTTTTCCTTTTCTTTTAGGAACTTCAAGGATATTAGTTTAATTTCAGATTTTTTTCTTTTAGATGCTGACATACCATGATTTCATGTGCTATGTACTGGACACTACATTGGGGATTGTGGCAGTTTTAACAATATGGTTTCTTTCTTCAGGTGCTACGAGTCGTGTTACACCATTTACAAAACACAATACCTTCATTCTTGTTCCTATACATGGACGTGAATATTTTCTTCCCAATACTCATGTGCCAGAGGTCTTGTTTCCACTTGGTACTTATGATGAGGCTAATAATGTTGTACATTTTATTGGTCATTGTTATGTACAATGCAGGCATCTTTAGACTATACTTTAACTATTTAAATGCTATTTTCTATACTGAACCTCTGATTTTGTTAGATTCTCTATTGGATAGACTATCTACAGCTATTTGTTTAGTAAATTTGATTTATCTAAAGGTTATTGGCAAGTCCCCGTGTCGGACAGAGCAAACCGTTATACTGCTTTGGCTACACCTTTGGGATTGTTCCAATTTAATTTTATGTCTTTGGTCTCGTTAATGCTCCGGCAACGTTTGTTCGTATGATGCGAAAAATTTTCTCAAATCGTAATGACAAAATTACCTATATTGATGATATTTGTCTTTTTCATCAATCTTGAGATTAACATATTCTTGGAATTCAGTCTTTGTTGACTACTCTTCGTTTCCATCACCTTACGGCTAGACCTTCGAAAACTAAAATAGGATTCACAGAAATTTCTTTTCCTGGACATAAAATAGGAGGCGGGTTTCTGAAGCTTGAAGATTCCGCTATCTCCAGGATCTTGAATCTAGAAATTCCTAAGACAAAAAAACAGGTTCGCAGTCTTTTGGGTCTTGTAGGATTCTATTGAAATTGTTTCCTAATGTTTCAGAAATTACTTCAGTTCTGTCTTCGTTATTAAGAAAGAACCCTCCAAATAAGATTGTTTGGTTACATTTTTGTAATGTTTCTTTAAATATACTTAAGTTTTATTTTTCAAAATCACCAATTTTGAGATTGCATGATGCTCGATTTCCTTTTATCCTTAGAGTCGACGCCTCTGGGTCAGGAATCGGCGGTACACTTATGCATGAATTCGATGATTGTCTACGAAAATGACATTCGTGCCATCAAGGGCAGTAAAAACGTGGTTACGGATGTGTTATCACGTTGTGTAAAAGACTCACTATCACCTGACAATACGGCAAATGCATGTATCTTGTGAGGTTATAACAAACATATCAACTAACTTCTTCACGTGTTGACTAATGGAACATTCTACTCTTTATGAACTTTGTTGTTGACAATGCTAATGCTGACAGAAATTTCCAGATTTATCGTTGTTGTGCAAGTAATGAATGTACAAATGCTCTGTGATGCATGCCAAAGCTCACAACTATCGTAATGTTTTCGTCGGAAATTGAAAGAAATCGCTCAAGGACTCTTTTGACAGTACTTACAGATATTGATCGGTTCACTCGGCACCTGATGATGATGAATGCTGATATCGCCAATGTTGAGTACTACCTCCTTTTACTCAGCTCATTACAGGGATGTCTTCGACCTTCTGAACAGTTATCATACTTAGTTTATGTGCATAAACACACACATTTATTGATAATTTGAGAATAATGTGACACATGGATATTTTGAATGCAAAATCTTGTTTTATGCTATTATTGAAACTGCGTCTCAAAATGAAGGGACGTAACTCAAGAATGTTTCGCTTGGTCAAGGGGACGCAACTACTATAACCATATCGTGCTTTTTGGTGAACACTGAACATTCGTGCTTAAAGTTACATTATAATGCGACTTATACGAGAATGTAGCAGAGGATAATAGACATGAACTTGGGACTTTAGTTTATTATTCCACTAGTGTGTATATTGCTATGTCATTATTACTGTTAATACGGTGCTTTAATTAGTGTTTAATTAGTTTTAATTCGCGGGATAAGATTCGATCTTTGACACATGGCATTAATACACTCAAACTAGTTATTGAGTAAACATTTTGATAGTTCTCAATACTATTATCATGTTGTACCATACATCAACGTATTCTTACCTGATTGGTCACACAACTTCGTTAGGTGCAAGATAACATTATTTTTTTTTTCTCTATTGGCACCACAACACACTTTTTCTGTCAAGTACTTAAGATGTACACATGACTTTAATTTTTTAGCGTAAGATGTTGCATTCATTCACTTTACTAATATGATTGTCTGCCTCCTTTCATTTATTTACATTGGTGCATATTTGTTTATTCTTTATTGCTTTGCATTTTTGATGGTGATCATGTATTAATTAATTGACAACTGATACTGGACTTGACTGATAGGCGTTATTTGACGGTGTGAGGTATGTGAGTGCATGTATTGCTACCATCATTTTTTAATATGTTGAGTACTATTATTTATGGCGAACTCACGTTGCGGTTAAAAAGGATTTTGTCTAAAGGAGACATTGGCTTTGGTATTTGTGGTGGTTTTAGATGTTATTAATGTTGGTGTTATTTTTATAGTGTAACTGAGTGAGGTCAAGCTGTGAAGGCCCCTGAGTATGACAATTGATGAGGTGTGTTCTCATGGAACCTCTCTGCTACCACCCTAAGATCCCTAACTCAGACTTATTTTACACTAGTATGTCTGATAGCTACGTCTAATGTCTAGGGTAATGAATTTATGGTGTGATGGTAACCCAATACTCAAGACACTCACAAATATTAAGTTCTATGATCAACTCGACTAACACTGTGTTTTAAGTTTGGTATTAGAAAATCTTTTTTACAGTTTTATTAGTCCTGAACCTAATATTCTTTTGATCAGGACTGTCAAATCAAATGAAATCAATTAAAAATATAGATATCTAGATATTCACTTCAATCAAACAAAAAGGACAAACTGTCCAAGCACACACTTTAAAATCGAATAATGATGTTACTAAACTTATATTAATTCTTAATTTGTACTGGATGGTGGGTCGGGGTGTTCACATCATACCCGGTCTGTCTTCCTAAAGTTTCTTTTCTCTTTATACATGTTTATTGGTGGAAAAGCCTTTATTACTAATACAGTTCAGTTATTATCTGGTGGAATAGTTGATGAATTCTCCTCGGGCCAGGTTTGTTGTACTTATCTGGCCCTTGAAGATAGAAGATAGTTGTCTTTCCGGCCAACGGCCACTGTTGTACTTGTCCAAAAGTAATAGGGCAGACAGCGTGTACAACTATCACTACTGGAATTCACAGTCTTCTCAAATTCTTCACTCAGAAATCTGGCACTGGGCTAGTGCCAGACAAAAACCCTGTAACATGAAATTATGTTCTGTCTTAACATAATATCTAATCCACCAATTTTACAAACACTAATATATAATATATTTAAAATAACAGACATGGGTCAGCTCTATCTGACCAACCCAGCTCATCCGCATAAATGATGTAACAAGTAGTACCAGTTTCACATTCCTCTCCCCTAATGGCTGCAACACCTCTGCCATTCTCAATGATCTTTTTCTATTAAATATGATAGGTTAGATGATCCATGGTGACAACCTATAAAATATTTTAGTTCCACATCTCTTGTAGCTTGTTATATGATGGATCAATCTCTAGGCCCAGCAGAAGTAGGCTAGGGATCTAGTCTATGTACTTACAGTCGTAATATTTGTCATATGGCAGTATCTCACACTCACATTTTTAAATAAAATATTAATAATTTCTATCTTACCATAAATTCAATGAAAACACACAGGTACGTTGAATTGGCACAACTTCAGAGGTGCCACTGGCTGGACTATGACGCCTTTTTATTTTACTTTAATATATATTTAATAAGGCAAGTCACACTTCACAGACTTTCAATCGTCCTGTTCAATGGACAGTAATAGTTCAAATGGCGTCGAGCCTTCAACTTTTTTTCTCAATATTAGCTAAGCTGGCCAATGGGATCGGACGATTCCCAATTCTGACTTCAATTTGAAAATAAAGCCAAAATTACAGCCCAATTTCGGGGTACCTCTGTCTGTCGGTCCGTCCCGATCTTGGCGTTAATTAAAAATAGACTTGCTTTTTGGTTAATACATTTGCCTCTCCCTCCTAAAGTTCCCCTCTTGGACTTTGACCCTCCCTCTTCTGCTTCTGTTCAACACCGCGTGCAAAAAATTGTCACCGGTAGTGAATGCGAAAACGAGGGTCTGCTTGTCAGTCTGTACAAACCAATATATAGTATTTTGTTACTATCTCTACTATTAATTGGGCGTTTTTGGAGAATAAAACATATTATTAATCAGAAGATCATATTCTATCAAAATAACTAAGTTTTATGGTCCTAATCCTAGTAATTATGAATTCCATATATTTTTCATATTATTTGGCAATTTCTACTTTTACATAAATCCACCATCTTTCCCCCTCCTTCCCGTTGTTCAAACCGAAACAACAAGTTGGTTACGTCAGAAAATTATGCTACTTGGCAGACACAGCAATGTGTGCGTGGTTATATATGTCAAACTGCGTGCCGATAGAACGAACAAGTATTGGCTTCTCGTTGTATTTTTAAATCTGCCGCTAGCGATATCGCTCGTTCGCTGACAATTTTGTGGTTCAAACCAACACGTGCCAAAAGTATCATTTTTCCGTCTCTCTCTCTCTCTCGCATTCCTTCTGGACGAATAAACCTTTCGTCTCACAATGTTATAAATAGTTTTCCAAGGCATTAGAAAACGATAGTACTATTTATTCTACAAGACGGCCTGCTAAAATCCATACGATTGCTGGCGTGGGCGAAAACGAAACGTTACAACTCCACTATTTTTATTTCTACATTATTTTATCGTTATAAACAAATGGTATTATTACTATTTGATCGGTGTATCAATGTAAATCACCACAGTATTAACCATCGACCACACTTTTAGTGTTAAATTGCCTACCCTATGGTAGAAACCTGGGTGCTATACTAGGTCTTATTTATAGTGAAATTTGATGTTACCATATTTCACTCTGGTGATGTTATACTCACACCACGGAAATAATGAACACTTTCCATTATTTTGCGGGGGGAGTAATGTTATGATTACAATTTATAACGATTGTGCCTATTATATAAGATAGCTCAACAGAGCTCCTTGTTTGTTTATTTTATACGGGTCACTGATAAAGACGGATGAGTGACGTTAAGCCGATATGCTTCGCTGGCGCACGTGAAACTAGAGGAGCAGAAGTGCGGGGCCTTATACGTTTGTGTGTCATGGCGAGTGGACGTATGTGTTTGAGCTCCTTAGAGTTTAAGTGTTTATAATGGAGTTATGTTTTCATAAATACATCAAGATCTTCGGTGAGATGTATCTAGTTATCTAGTCATCTGTATTGACAAGAAGTATAATTGCTCAGTGTCGAGTGTTAAGAGATAGAAATCATATTGAGATAAAATGGACAGCCTTCCTGACATGTACTGACTGCCTACGGTATTTCGTCTACTGCATATTATCTGCCATTATATGTTGGCTTGAACTATTGAATGTGGAGCTACGTGCAGTCTGAAATAAATGTTATATTGTCCACTTCGTCAGTTGTGACTCAAATAATTCTGAGAGGTGTTGGCTGGTTGCGATGTCTGAGAGATTTACTACCCTAGACGTCATCTTGGCCACAGGAACCATCCTGTTATTAAATACTAACATTAACAATCTAAAAAGACACGTAACAATATATATATTAGAATAGTCTTGCTCATACGTTGCTTTCACACCTATAATAACTGAATCAACTAAGGTTATTATGTTTTAAAATAACATGTAACACATTTAATAATCAATTAGTTTGAACAGGTTAAAATAAATAGAATGATAGTGAATTTTAGTTGAAAATAACATTTCTCGTCATCAAATTTAAATTTGAAATTAATATTTAATTGTAATGTCCGTTTGCTGGTGCCTGTTAGTTAGCACTTAGCTTGTATGAGCGAGTCCTGCAGCCTTGGTTTTTGTCGATTCTTTTGTGATAATGACACTTCACAGTTTGATAGCTTCGTTCCTCAAACGGCCTGATAGCTTAGTACTACGATCTTTTAGACAAAATAAAAACAAATTCCTCTGCTAAGTACATTTGTGGGCTGCAAATTAACAGGCGCATTGTCTCGCTGTCCACCCACCAATGTTATTTTCTCGGAATAATTATTCCTGAGTATACACCGCGTAACTCAGGGAATATGATTAGAAATCACCGTTATTCTTCTGGGTATTAAACTGGGAAAATATGTGCTTCGACAACGCGAACAATGATTTGCCTGAATTATAAAGTAGCAGGAAAAAAGGTACATTTGTGAAATAAATACACTTACCTCAAAGTAACTTTTAGGAACACAATCTCCTCGCATAGTTTGAATCTTCCTATCTGTCTCTTATAATTTTGGAATCATTAGTCCGATCCTTCTTTCTCTGGCTTTGGTTAATTGCTGGCTTGACGTTGCGATGCAGTTTGATTTGTGTCTCCGATTTCGCTATATTATATCTCTCATTCTCAGTTCGAATCCCAGATTGTTCTTCCGACAAATTTTCCAATAAGAACCATTGTGTATCCCGTCTTCTCAAATCAAAACAATCGAAAGCTCTGAACTAAATGGGTAGGGGTGTTTAATTTAATTCTCCTCCCGCGTGTATTAAAATATTACATTTTAAAATTCTATCGCATGACCTCTTTCTAATACTGTAATACTTCCGCTTGCATCTTGTGCAAAACTCATAACCACCATCTGTGCACTCATTTGATGTCCAGATGCTTCTATCCAATATTGTCTCTCCCAGACAGATTATCGGCAATATTGATACCGAGAAGGCTCAGATGAAACGATTATATAATTATCACCGGTGTTTTCGCCCGTCCCTCAGGCGGCTTCCTTAGAGAGCAATCTGGCTTTCTGTGCGTGTTCGTGCGATACCACGTTGCACAAACAACTGACGTCTCTTTCAAAGGTGGCCAGACTGACTTACGTGACAAACGTATCACACGCTGACCGGTGTAATTAGGGCGATGAGTGAGAAAAATGAAGAAATGAAGCGATACTGCCGGTGTGGATGAGAGTTATAAAAAGTGCACGACTGATTTTGTCACAGCTGAATATAATTTTAGTAGTGATAATTTTATGTAATTGTTACTCTATGTAATTTTAGTAATGATAGTTTTATGTAATGTTGCTGAAGCAGGTTTTAGTAGTGGTAGCTTTATGTAATTGTTGATGAAGTTGGTTTTAGTAGTGATAATTTTATGTAATTGATGCTGAATGTAATTTTAGTATCGATAGTTTTATGTAATTGTTGCTGAATATAACTTTAGTATTGATAGTTTTATGTAGTTGTTGCTGAATATAACTTTAGAATTGATAGCTTTATGTAATTGTTGCTGAATATAACTTTAGTATTCATAACTTTATGTAATTGTTGCTAAATATAACTTAAATTGATAGTTTTATGTAGGTGTTGCTAAAAATAACTTTAGAAATGATAGTGTTATGGAGTTGTTGCTGAATATATCTGTAGTATTGATAGTTTTATGTAATTGTTGCTGAATGTAACTTTAGTATTGATAGTTGTATCTAGTTGTTGCTGAATGTAACTTTAGTATTGATAGTTTTATCTAGTTGTTGCTGAATGTAACTTTAGTATTGATAGTTTTATCTAGTTTGTTGCGGAAGCTGGTATGGTTTTATGTAACTGTTCCTGAAGTTCGTTTTAGTAGTGGTAGCTGTTGGTAAAGTCGAAATCATAATAATTCTTGTTTAATTTAGTTATTGCTCTTGTTAGGGTTTTTTCCTGGTCGTTTTACTTAATTTATGGTTTAGCTGGTGTTACTGTGGTTGTTTTGTTTTGTTTTGTTTTAATTTAATTGCGGCTACATGTAGTATAAGTAAAGGTAAAGGATCCCGGTGCATGCCCATTGAAGCATATTGGGAATATGGTGATAGACCCATATTTTCTTGACCATCGGCACACTAGGGGTGATGTGGTCAGTATCACGCCGTAGTATAAGTAGTATAATGTATATTTATATTTGTAATTTGCATCAAAAGATGGAAGAAGATCTGTTCATTTGTTAGCACAGACAAGCCAGTGGGGTGATATTCGTCTCGACATTAGGACGCTCGGAGGCACTAACAGAAAAGTTGAAAGGCGTTTACATCAGACAGCAAGTTAGAATGCACCTACATAGTTTTACCTATTGGAGTAGTTACTGAAAAGAGCATCTTTGAAAGTGCGGACCACTCTCCATTGTAACTCTAACTTCAATTTTGCAATTTTTTGTTGCACAAAAAATGCTCATTTTTCATTACATTGACAACGTGAATTCGCAGATTCCGTCTGCATATTACAACATCTTGATCGCCCGTTTAAAATCCTATTCCAATGTGAAAAAAATTTTGTCATTTAAAAGTATATTTATTCTTTCAGTAATGGTTCTTAAAAGAAGTTCATTGAGCTCTAATTCTGATAGAATCGTTAGCAGTATGTGATAAAGTTTTCTGTAAATTTAAAAGCTCATCTTTTATAGTGCAACCTGAAAAGATCTTGTTGCTTAAGCAATAGATATATACGCCGTGTAGTTCTCGGGGAGTATCTGACGAGACAAAGAAAGAATGCGGCTACTGCACTCTCATGCATGTCGTACAAGGCAACTAATTTGAGGTTTTGCATTGGGCTGGAACCTTAATCATGTCAAGCAAATTACCACAGAAACACCAGCTGCTAGATCATGTGACTGCTTGTGATACAGGCTTCCTGTAAGGCAACATGCTGCAGTGATGGCCCAATGGTCCATAGGAAGCACGCAAAAAATGATGATGATGATGATGATGGTGATGGGGATGATGATGATGATAATGGTGATGATGATCATGGTCAATATAGCAACCCATCTTTTATAGCTGTAATCTGAAAAAGATCTTGTTCCTTAAACATGTATGATGTAGTCGAAGAGGTTCACGCTGGAGGCATTTTTCAAAAGACGTTTAGTCTTGTGCATCAATGGTCAAAGGCGCAACCTGTGAATCAGTGGCCTATAAGAAGGTCATTTTCCCATCTAGATTTGTCTCGTTTTACGTTAGACATATTGTTTGCCCTTACCGAGAAGTAGCTGAGTCTGGTGGGGCGATTGTGCGGTATTCTAACGATGCGTAAAATCAAAATTTTAATTTAACAACAGACGATATTCCAACGTTTATCTCGTTTTACGTTGTACGAAGTCAAGATGGCATAATTTATGTTTGCTTTCACGGGGAAGCAAGAAGCAAAAGAAATTTTAAAACTTTTTGGTCATTGTTATATCAGTTTGTGAACCATTCTTGGACAAACTTTACTAAAACATGGTCACAAGAATTCAAACCATATATTCTGGCTTCAGAAAACAAAGGTTCAAGAAACTCTCATTCATATGTAGCAAGACAACTCCAGATGTGGACGGAAGGTACTAATACTAATAACTAAGAAAAAAAAATGGTCTTAAACTTGTTCTAACAATTCAATCATTCGTTTTCCTTGTTGCACCCTATGGAGCATAAAGCTATCACTATAACTGGCTCTCTAGCAGGACACCTGCATACACAATTCATTTACTCTTGTAGTTGCGATCTACGTAACAATTTGTTTTACATGATGAGAGTACCAATCCTGTGCACAACCACATTTTATTTGCCTCATACGACATGCCTGAGGGAGCAACAGTTACATTCTTTCTATATCTCCTCGAAGAACCCCCAGAAACTACGCCAGGTGGCTGTGACGGTATGACCTCCCCTGCTTTGCAGCAGTGGTCCAACAGTGGCCATAACAAACACCTATCGCAAAAGAAAACGGAAACACCATTTTTGCTTAGTGACTGTGGGTACCAAGATGGCGGAGAGAATAAACGGAAGTAAGCAAGTTCGACTCAGACGATTTCATGCCAAGATGACAAGACGTAAAATACCAAGAAGTAAAATAAATTAAAATAACAAGAACTAAAATAACAAGAAATAAAATAATAAGAAATAAAGTAACAAGAAGTAAAATAACAAGAAGTAAAATATCAAGAAGAAGAATTAAACTAACAATGAAATAATATAACAAGAAATGAAGTAACGAGAAGTAAAATAATAAGAAATGAAATAACGAGAAGTAAAATAACCAGATTTAAGCTAACAAGAAATAAAATAACGAGAAGTAAAATAACAAGTCATAAAAAAACAAGAAAAAAAATAACATGAAGTAAGATAACAAGAAATAAAATAGCAAGAAGTAAAATAACTAGAAGAAGAAGTTAAATAATAATAACGAGAAAAAGTAAAAGTAAAATAATAAGAAGAAAAAAAAGAAGCAAATAAAAAAATAAAAATAAAATGACAAGAAGTAAAATAACAAAGAAGTAAAATAACTGGAAGTAAAATAACATGAAATTGAATAAATTAAAACAATAAGTAAAATAACAAGAAGGGAAATAACAAGATTTAAAATAACAAGAGTTAAAATAACAAGAATTAAAATAACAAGACGTAAAACAACAAGTAGTAAAATAACAAGAAATAAAGCATCAAGAAAAAATTACAAGACGTAAAATAACAAGAAGTAAAATAGCAAGAAAAAATAGAAAGTTAAATAGCAGGAAGTAAAATGATAAGAAGTAAAATAACAAGAAATAAAATAACATAAAATAAAGCAACAAGAAATAAAATAGAAAGTAAAATAGGAAGAAAAAATAACAAGAGGTAAATTAACAAGAAGTAAAATAACAAGAAATAAAATAGCACGAAACAAGATAACAAGAAATAAAATAGCAAGACGTACAATAACTAGAAGAAGAAAATAGTAAAATTTAAAAAAGAGAATGAAGAAGTAAAGTAATGAGAAATAAAATAGCAAGAAGTAAAACAACAAGAAGTAAAACAACAAGAAGTAAAACAACAAGAAGTAAAATAACATGAAGTAAAACAAGAAGTAAATTACAAGAATTTAAATAAATTAAAATAACAGGATGTAAAATAACAAGAAGTAAAATAAAGTAAAATAACAAGAAGTAAAATAACAAGAAGTAAAATGACTGGAAGTAAAATAACATGAAATAGAATAAATTAAAATAATAAGTAAAATAACAAGACGTAAAAAAAACAAATAGTAAAATAACGAGAAATAAAACAACAAGAAATAACATAACAGGAGGTAAAAGACAGGAACTAAAATAACGAGAAATAAAATAACAAGAGATAAAATTACAAGTGTTAATATAACAAGAACTAAAACAATAAGAAGTAAAATAACAAGTAGTAGCATTGATTAAAATAACACGCAATAAAATAAAAAAGACCCAAAATAAATTAAAATAACAAGATGTAAAATAACAAGAAAGTAAATAAATTAAAATAACAAGAAAATAACAAGAAGCAAAATAACAAGAAAAGAAGCAAAATGAATTAAAATAACAAGAATTAAAATAACAAGAGTAAAATAATGTAAAATAACAAGAAGTGAAATAACAAGAAGTAAAAAAAAATTTAAAAAACAAGAAGTACAATAACAATATGTAAAATAACAATAAGTGAAATAACAAGAAGTGAAATAACAAGAAGTGAAATAACAAAAAGTAAAATAAACTAAAATAACAAAAAGTAAAATAACAAGAAGTGAATTAAATAAAAATAACAAGAAATAAACAAGAAGTAAAATAACAAGAAAAGAAGCAAAATAAATTAAATTAACAAGAATTAAAATAACAAGAAGTAAAATATTGCAAAACAACAAGAAGTGAAATAACAAGAAGTGAAATAACAAGAAGTAAAATACATTAAATAATAAAAAGTAAAATAAATGAAAATAACAAGACATAAATTAACAAGAAATAAAATAACAAGAACAAATTACAAGACATAAAATAACAAAACATAAAATATTAAGAACAAGAAGTAAAATATGAAGGAATTAATATAACAAGAAGTAAAATAACAAGAAGTAAAATAAGAAGAAGTAAAATAACAAGAAATAAAATAACAAGAAAAAATGCCAAGACATAAAATAATAAGTAAAATAACAAGAAAAACACAAAAAGTAAGATAGCAGGAAGTAAAAAATAAGAAGTGAAATAACAAGAATTAAAATCACAAAAAATAAAGCAACAAGAAATAAAATAGAAAGTAAAATAGGAAGAAAAATAATAAGAGGTAAAATAACAAAAAAGTAAAATAACAAGAAATAAAATAGCACGAAATAGGACAACAAGACATAAGATAACAAGAAATAAAATAGCAAGACGTACAATAACTAGAAGAAGAAAATAGTAAAATTTAAGAAGATAAAGAAGAGGTAAAGTAATAAGAAATAAAATAACAAGAAGTAAAATAACATGAAGTAAAACAACAAGAAGTAAAATAACATGAAGTAAAACAAGAAATAAAATTACAAGAAGTAAAATTACAAGAATTTAAGTAAATTAAAATAACAGGAAGTAAAACTACAAGAAGTAAAATAACAAGAAAAGAAGCAAAATGAATTGAAATAACAAGAAGTAAAATAATGTGAAATAACAAGAAGTGAAATAACAAAAAGTAAAATAATGTAAAATAAAAAGAAGTGAAATAACAAGAAGCGAAATAACAAGAAGTAAAATAATGTAAAATAACAAGAATTGAAATAACAAAAGAAATAACAATAAGTGAAATAATGTAAAATAACAAGAAGTGAAATAACAAGAAGTGAAATAACAAGAAGTAAAATAATATGAAGTAAAATAATGTAAAATAACAAGAATTGAAATAACTAGAAGTGACATAAATTAAAATAATAAGAAGTAAAATTAATTAAAATAACAAGAAGTAAAATAAATGAAAATAACAAGAAGTAAAATAAATTAAAATAACAAGAAGTAAAAGAAATGAAAATAACAGGACATAAAATAACAAGAAATGAAATAACAAGAAAAAGGTACGACATAAAATAACAAGAAGTATAATATCAAGAACAAGAAGTAAAATAGGAAGGAATTAATATAACAAGAAGTAAATAAACAAGACGTAAAATAAGAAGAAGTAAAATAACAAGACGTAAAATAACAAGAAATAAAATAAGAAGGATTAAATTAACAAAAAGTAGAATAACAAGAAATAAAATAACAAGAAAAAATTACAAGACATAAAATAACAAGAACTAACGTAACAAGGAAAAAACAAAAAGTAAAATAGTAGGAAGTAAAATAATAACAAGTAAAATAACAAGAATTAAAATAATGTAAAATAACAAGAAGTAAAATGGAAAGCAATTAATATAACAAGAAGTAAAAAAACAAGAAGTAAAATAAGAAGAAGCAAAATAACAAGACGTAAAATAACAAGAAATAAAATAGGGATGATTAAAATAACAAAAAGTAGAATTACAAGAAATAAAATAACAAGAAAAAATTAAAAGACATAAAATAACAAGAAGTAAAATAACAAGGAACAAAGAAAAAGTAAAATAACAGGAAGTAAAATAATAAGAAGTAAAATAACAAGAATTAAAATAAAGTAAAACAACAAGAAGTAAAATAACCAGAAGTAAAATAAAGTAAAATAACAAGACGTAAAATAACAAGAAGTAAAATAAAGTAAAATAAAAGGAATAAAATAACAAGAAGTAAAAGAAAGTAAAATAGCAAGTAGTAAAATAGCAAGAAGTAAAATAAAGTAAAATAACAAAAAGTAAAATAACAGTAAGTAAAATAACTGGAATTAAAATAACATGAAACAGAGTAGATTAAAATAGTAAGTAAAATAACAAGACGTAAAACAATAAGAAGTAAAATAACTAGGAATAAAACAACAAGAAATAAAATAACAGGAAGTAAAAGACAGGAACTAAAATAACAAGAAATAAAATAACAAGAGATAAAATAATAAGTCATACCATTTTAATCCCTCTATTCTACGCAAGCACCCATTTATGAAAGTCTGTAGCTTTTTGGTTGTTGTCTTTGTTGTTCTCCGTGTCTCAGAGCCATATAATAGGACTGACTTCACATTTGAGTTGAAGATTCTTATTTTCGTGTTGGATCCGATTTCTCTTGATCTCCATATATTTCCCAATGCAATGAAAGCTCCTCTTGCTTTTTGTATTCTTAGTTTGATATCACTGTCTGTCCCTCCAACTTTGTCTATATTGCTGCCAAGATATGTGTACGATTCTACATTTTGTATTGGTGTTTCTTCAAGTTCAACCCTGTTATCATTACCTGCATTTATTCTCATTATGTTTTCTTTTCCCTGTGTATTTTCAGACCAAATTGCTGTAACCTCTCATCAAGTGTTTTCAATTTGTCCTGCGTCTGATTACGGTTATGGGACAGAAGAGCCAAGTCATCAGCAAAATCCAGATCATCCAACTGCTTAGTCAGAGTCCACTGGATTCCATTTCTGGTGTGTGTTGTCGATGATCTCATTACCCAGTCTATTGCTAGTAAAAAAAAGAAATGGAGACAAGAGGCATCCCTGTCGCACTCCTGTTCTTATCCCAAACGGTTCTGTAAGCTGTCCTTCGTGAAGAACTCTGCATGTCATGTCTTCATATGTTTTCTTTATTAAATTAATGATCTTCAGGGGAACTCCATAATGCCTCATCAATTTCCAAAGTGATTCTCGTCTACACTGTCAAATGCTTTTCGTAGTCCACAAATCCGATGTATAGTGGTGAATTCCATTCCAGACTTTGTTCAACTATTATTCTCAAAGTGACTATCTGGTCTGTACATGATCTGTTTTGTTGAAAACCTGCTTGTTCATCTCTCAGTTTCTTGTCTATGGACTCTTTTAATCTCTCAAGGATAATCCTGTTTAATACTTTTCCTGGCACTGATAGTAACATTATTCCTCTGTAATTTGTGCACTCTTGTAAATTTCCCTTCTTAGGCAACTTAACCAGATATCCTTCCTTCCATTCTGCTGGTATCTCTTCCTTTTCCCAGACTTTACCAAGTAATTTATATAACATCTCCGTAGCAGTGTCGATATCTGCTTTGATGACCTCTGCTGGAATGCCATCAGGTCCAGACGCTTTTCCATCTCTTAGAAGCTTTATGGCTTTCTTTATTTTTTCCTTCTTTGGTCTTTCACCGTTAATTTGTGGCTCTTCTTCTGCTGGCTGGATGTCCGGGGGGTTTTGTGGAGCAGGTCTATTGAGAAGGTCCTCAAAATATTCTGTCCACCTCTTCATTTGCTCTTGTACGAGTATATTGCTGAGCAGTTTTCTATTCTTTTCTTTTATGAGGCAACTTGTTTGCTTGTATTTCCCTGTTAGCTTCTTTGTGCTGCTATACAGTACTCTCATATTTCCTTTGGCTGCAGCATCTTCTGCCTCTCTTGCCAACTCCTCAATATACTTCCTCTTGTCTCTTTTGATACTTCTTTTTACTTCTTTGTTTGCTTCTGTGTACACTTCTTGAGCCTTGGCGATGGAACTTCTGGTTTTGCTTGTGTTTAAATCTGCTTTCTTGTTTTTTTTTCTGTCATTTATCTTATTGATGGTTTCTGTTGTTATCCATGCTTTTTGTTGTCGTTCCCTTTTCCCCAGTATTTCTTCACATGTCTCATTCCATACCGTTTTGACCTGCTGCCAATAGTCTTCTGTATTCTCTACATCTTCCAGCTGTTGGAGCACTTGGAATTTGTTGGACATTGTGACCGCAAATTTGTCTCTTGTTTCTTGATTTCTTAGATGTCCTACATTAAATTGTTGTCTATAATTTTGCATTGGTGCATATCTCTTGAGTTTCATTTTTACTTTGACTATCAGAAGGTGGTGATCTGATGCCACATCTGCTCCTCTATATACCATTACATCCTGCAATGATGATCTAAACTTCTTGTTTATGCACATATGATCAATCTGATTTTCTGTTCTATGGTCTGGTGATATCCATGTTGCCTTGTGTATTCTCTTATGTGGAAACATGCTTCCTCCTATAGCCAGTTGATTTGAAGCACAGAAGTTTGAGAATAGTTCCCCATTTTCATTCACTATTCCTAGCCCATGTTTTCCCATGACTTCTTCAAATCCGATGTTGACTGTTCCTATCTTTGCATTCATGTCACCCATCAAAATTGTGATGTCTCTTCTTTTTACTTTTTCCATAATTTCCTATAGTCTAGTATAAAATGCTTCTTTCACAGACTCTTCTTTGTCATTAGTTGGTGCATAACATTGGATGACATTTACATTTATTTTCTTTTTAGCTGTTTTAAAAGTAGCTGTTATTATTCTGGTGTGGCGTTGGCGATTGCACGCCACATGTCAGAGAATGACCAAGAGTATGGTGCTGGTAAGCGCGGCACAATAAAGATTTGTCACTATGCGTACTTCGCACATGACGAAAACATTTTGGGATAATGACAGAATAGAGTTGATGTTTACCCTGTGGGGTTCGCTTGTGTTATCTACCAGATGGTAGATATTTGAAAAGTGTTCAATGGATAATGTCTTGTAAGACGTCGATGTGTTTGAATATGGAACTAACAAATGAAACGGGATCATATATTACTCATGTGGAATTATGGAATGGGGAATTTGATGAATTTAACCTGCTTTGCAATGCCTTGTCGTGATACGTAGTCACGTCTTAATAAATGTGGAATTTTGGTGGAGTTTCCAAGTCGAAATATTTATCGTTGAGTTGGAACGTTGGAAATACTGTTATTGAGTTTTTGTGGTGATTGTTATGAACCCCGTGGACAATAAAATAATCAATCCTAGACATAATCGAGTAAACGAGCATAATATGGAATCTGACAATATAAACCACGACACCACATCTGGGTCCAACAGCTTCCCATTCAATAAGTGCTTTCTGTGCTTCTTTAGATAACATGAGTGCTACCCCTTCACTGTGGTGTTAATTTTCGTCTTCATGTCCTGAGGACAGCACCAATTCACCTGTGATGAGTTTCTTCTTGTCTACCCCCTTCCACTTTGTTTCACACATTCCCAGAACCTCGATTTTATATTCCCTCTTTTCTGCTGCTACTTGTGGCACTTTCCCTTGTTCGTTTAATGTCCGAACATTCCAGGTGCCAAATCTGGAAGTTCTCCTAGAAGAAAGAAGGTTAGTCAGTAACACAGACTCCTTTCGGCTTTCTCTGTGTTGCATCATACGCCTCCCTGCGAGAGGACTTTGCGGTTTCTTGGATGGCTGTGTTTTATTTTCTTTAAAAGACTTGTCCATGTTTGTTGACGTTTTTTGTGGTTTAAATTTTTTACAGTATGGGGTAACCAGTCCCATACCCAACCCTCCTTAGTCGCTTTCTACGACATGCATGGAAGGGAACAGTGTTACTATTCTTTGCTTCCCTTTCGGGCACCGGTAACACACGGTATGATAAGGTTACCAACGTGGAACTGATGACAAGAACTAGACAAGTGCCAGTGGAACAAGAGATGAGAAGAAGACGATGGCGATGGATAGGACACACACTGAGGAAACCTGTTGATAGCATTACAAGGCAGTCCTTGTTCTGGAACCCCCCCCAGGGCAAGAGAGGCAGAGGTAGACCAAGAAGCACATGGAGAAGAGAGCTGGAAACAGAGGTGAAAATGATGAGGAGAACATGGAAAGAACTCGGGTTGATGGCACGTGACAGGAGGGCTTGGCATGTGTTTGTTGAAGGCCTATGCTCCTTTGGGAGTGGAGGGTTATGAATGAATGAAAATAACAAGTGTTAATATAACAAGAAGCAAAATAACAAGAAGTAAAATAACAAGTAGTAGCATAAATTAAAATAACACGCAGTAAAATAACAAGAACCAAAATAAATTAAAATAACAAGAGGTAAAATAACAGGAAGTAAAATAACAGGAAGTAAAATAACAGGAAGTAAAATAACAGGAAGTAAAATAAATTAAAATTACAAAAAGTAAAATAACAAGAAGTCAAATAATGTAAAATAACAAGAAGTGAAATAATAAGAAGTAAAACAACAAGAAGTAAAATAAATTTTTAAAACGAAGTATAATAACAAGAAGTAAAATAACAAAAAGTGAAATAACAAGAAGTGAAATAACAAGAAGTGAAATAACAAGAAGTGACATAACAAGAAGTTAAATAAATTAAAATAACAAAAAGTAAAATAACAAGAAGTGAATTAAATTAATATAACAAGAAAATAACAAGAAGTAAAATAACAAGAAAAGAAGCAAAATAAATGAAAATAACAAGAATTAAAATAACAAGAAGTAAAATAATGTAAAATAACAAGAAGTTAAATAACAAGAAGTGAAAGAACAACAAATAAAATAAATTAAAAAAACAAGAAGTAAAATAAATGAAAATAACAAGACATAAATTAACAAGAAATAAAATAACAAGAAAAAATTACAAGACATAAAATAACAAGAAGTAAAATAACAAATAAATAACAAAAAGTAAATAGCACTAAGTAAAACAATAAGAAGTAAAATAACAAGAATTAAAATTTTAAAAAATAAAGCAACAAGAAATAAAATAACAGGAAGTAAAATAGGAAGAAAAAATAACAAGAGGTAAATTAACAAGAAGTAAAATAACAAGAAATAAAATAGCACGAAACAAGATAGCAAGAAATAAGATAACAAGAAATAAAATAGCAAGACGTACAATAACTAGAAGAAGAAAATAGTAAAATTTAAGAAGAGAAAGAAGAAGTAAAGTAATAAGAAATAAAATAGCAAGAAGTAAAATAACAAGAATTAAAACAACAAGAAGTAAAATAACATGAAGTAAAACAAGAAGTAAAATAACAAGAAGTAAAATAACAAGAAATAAAATAAATTAAAATAACAAGAAGTAACATAATAATAATAATAAATAATAAATTCTTTAAGCGCCAAACACGGCGCATAAGGCAGAAACCAGTGCTCTCCAGGTTGTTCGTTGTGACGCCACTCCTCTTAGCTCTTGCACATTATTTAGGCCCAACGTTCTTCCTTCTCTTATTATTGTTCTTCTGAGTGTTTCTTTTGGTCTTCCTTTTTTCCGCTTACCCTCAGGAACCCAAGTGAGCGCCTGTAGTGGTATTCTGTTGTTTTGCATTCGTAGGACATGACCGATATATGACCATCGTCTTTTCCTTATATAGTCGGAGACATATTTCTGCCTAGAGTCTTCTCTTATTTGTCGATTAGTCTTGAATTCTTTCCAACTGATGTTCATGAGTTTTCTAAGACATTTGTTCTCGAATGTATTCAGCTTGTTCTCCAATGATTTTGTTATTTTCCAACTCTCACAGCCGTATGTTAACACTGAGATAACATTTGAATTAAACAGACGAAGCTTGGTATGTATATTCAATGATCGTAATTTCCAAATGTTAGATAATCTATTGAAGGTGCTAGCTGCCAAAGCAATTCTAGTATGGATTTCTCTTGTTGTGTCACCATCCTGAGTCATTTTACTGCCTAAATAATTGAAACTTTCAACTTTCTGTAGTTTTTCCCCGTTCAAGAAGTAACATAACAAGAAATAAAATAAATGAAAATACAAAAAGTAAAACAACAAGAAGTAAAATAACATGAAGTAAAACAAGAAGTAAAATAACAAGAAGTATAATAAATGAAAATAACACGAAATAAAATAAGAAGAAGTAAAATAACAAGAAAAGAAGCTAAATAAATTAAAATAACAAGAAGTAAAATTACAATAAGTAAAATAATGTAAAATAACAAGACGTAAAATAACAAGAAGTGAAATAACAAGAAGTAAAATATCAAAAAGAATAATTAAACTTACAATGAAATAATATAACAAGAAATGAAGTAACGAAAAGTAAAATAATAAGAAATGAAATCACAAGAAGTAAAATAACCAGATTTAAACTAACAAGAAATAAAATAACGAGAAGCAAAATAACGAGAAGAAAAATAACAAGTCATAAAATAACAAGAACAAAATAACGTGAAGTAAGATAACAAGAAATAAGATAACAAGAAATAAAATAGCAAGAAGTAAAATAACTAGAAGAAGAAGTTAAATAATAATAACGAGAAAAAGTAAAAGCAAAATAATAATAAGAAGAAAATAAAAAAAAATTAGAAATAAAATAACAAGAAGTAAAATAACAATAAGTAAAATAACAAATAGAAGAAGTAACATAATAATAAGAAAAAGTAAAAGAAGCAAAAAATAATAAGAAGAAGAAGAAGCAAAAAACAGTAATAAGAAGAAGTAAAAAGAAGCAAAAAATAATAAGAAGAAGAAGAAAAAGAAGCAAAAAACAATAACAACAAGAAGTAAAAAGAAGCAAAAAAATAATAAGACGAAGAAGAAAAATAAGCACAAAGAAATAATAAGAAGAAGTAAAATAATAATAAGAGAAGAAGGAGAGGTAAAATAATAATAATAGGAAGTGTCTGCGTGTGTTTGTGTGTGTGTGTATGTGTGTTTCTTTTTTTTTGGAACAAGTTACTAAAATAATGAATATTTTAATTACGATCAGATGTGGGGATTAATATGATGAAAACTGAAACGGTAAAGAAACAGTGAATGAGCAAGCAAATAAGAGGAACAACAACAAACAAATAAAGCAGCTGAACGTGGTGGCCCCAAGTAGCTCTCGGGGTGTCTGAGGAGACACAGAACGAATATGTCTACTGCCCCCTCAGACATATCGAGAGAGGCGACTAATATAAGACTAATTGAGCTGGCAAACTCATCTTGTAAAATAAATTGCTACACAAACCGTTGCTGCAAGAGCATATGATATCATTGGTGAAGGTTTCCTGCAAGGGTAGCTTCATGCTCCTTAGGGGGTGAACAAGGATAATGAATGATGATTCCCGTCATTGTTAATGATGCTGCTTTGATAACGGTGATAAGTATGATGATGATGGTGTGATAAACTTAGATCCTGATTACCTCTGTGGTAGGGTGGGCGAGAGATGATGATGGTGTGATAAACGTAGATCCTGATTATCTCTGTGGTAGGGTGGGCGAGAGATGATGATGGTGTGATAAACTTAGATCCTGATTACCTCTGTGGTAGGGTGGGCGAGAGATGGTGATGGTGTGATAAACTTAGATCCTGATTACCTCTGTGGTAGGGTGGGCGAGAGATGATGATGATGTGATAAACTTAGATCCTGATTACCTCCGCTACCACAAGCGAGATGGTTATAATGATAATGAACTGAGGTCGGTTTAAACCACAACCATTCACTGTGAGGTAACCGATTATGATTATCCTGAAGTTCTAACTTGGGATCACAGAAACCACCGTGCTCCCCACCAAGCATGTCACAAAACACATTCAATGAAGGTTGTGCAAACAGCTACCTATTCTGGCCGTGAAAACAATTTTTATTACAGAAGCAGCCGCTGTAAAAGCACGTAAAATGAGATAAGCAGGGTTAAACTGCAGTGTAGGCCATGATGCTCCTTATGCAACACCAGGATGGTATGACGAAGATGGTGGTGACAGCGGCAATGTCGACTGCTATCATGAAGACTATCATGAAAACTATCATGAAAACTATCATGAAGGTAAGATAGAATCGATGCCCACAATAAACAAGATAAGATGAAAAATTAAGATGAAAGAAATAACTAATGACCTAATGAAGGGCTAAATGATGATGATAACTTGTACTTTTAACAAAGAAATAAACGGAAATATAAAATCTATTACTTTTAATAAAGTGCTAAACGGAAATATAAAATCTATTACTTTTAATAAAGTGCTAAACGGAAATATAAAATCTATTACTTTTAATAAAGTGCTAAACGGAAATATAAAATCTATTACTTTTAATAAAGTGATAAACGGAATTATAAAATCTATTACTTTAAATAAAGTGCTAAACGGGAATATAAAATCTATTACTTTAAATAAAGTGCTAAACGGAAATATAAAATCTATTACTTTTAATAAAGTGCTAAACGGAAATATAAAATCTATTACTTTTAATAAAGTGATAAACGGAATTATAAAATCTATTACTTTAAATAAAGTGCTAAACGGGAATATAAAATCTATTACTTTAAATAAAGTGCTAAAACTGCAGAAAGGAAAAGTAACTGGCCAACCCCCCCCCCCCCCCCCCCCCCCCATAAAAGCTGGACCTAGAATAGGTAAGTCTCTAACATTTCACTTCCCTACGGTAGTATTTGCTATGGGACTACTTTAAATACTAGCTAAAATATCCATGATTGCTATCAACATGATTAGAACACCACAACGACTATGATGCATCTTCATGAAAAGCTAAAGGCAAAGATATTCTTTTGTTTTATTTAATGTAATGGTAAAGAGCTATAATAAATTGATTATTGTTATAATGAAGATATCAGAGAAGTCAGTGATTATTACGAGAATTAACTATGAAACTGATGAAGATAATCTTAACAATAACCAAGGCCCTCCCCCGTTTAGCTCTGACAAGACAAAGAAGGAATATAACTACAGTTCTCTCTGGCAAGTCGTAACAGACGAGTACTGTGAGATTGTGCGTGTAGCTGGCAACCTCAACATGTAATACAAATTGCTACAGAGACCACTGTTGTAAGAGCACGTGACTGCTTGGTACATGCTTCCTGTAAGAGGGACCAGCTACAGTGGTGGTTCATACTCCCTAGGGAGCAAAAAGGAAATTGATTGAGTGACTGCACGACCAAGGCCGGTTCTATAGTTGCTGGGGTCACAAGGCTAAGCTTTGGCGCCCCTATAACATGTTTGAAACATATTATTCCAAATTTATAGCACAAAATCCTAATAGTTCCTGCTAAAACTACGTGGGGGTCCCGGGGGTATAGTCCGAGTTTAGGATATATTCTCATAATTGAATACAATTTGTACTAGTCCAAGTTGCCAACATCTAAACCGGCCCCAACGATAACCGGAAGTACAAGAACAATCCACCTCTGACTGTGTCACTGCATGAAACATAATACCGATGTAGTTTCTCCGAATTTACAATGCCAGTATTCTTTAGTTTTTCTGTTTATTGTTCCGTGTTCTCAAGGCCTCACACAACAACACGCAAGAATTATTAAAGTTTATAAGATGCTAGTCTCGGTTAATTCTCGCACAATAAAAATCTTTAACATTGAACTAGAAGAAAAATGAAGATGTATCAAACAGGCCAGAAACAAGTAAATTTGGTAAAGGGGAAAAAAAGCAATCCTTCTCTAATATGACGTCATACCAACGTTCGTTTCCAGGGTGATTTTTTTACCCCTGTCTTGTTCAATTTTTCTACTTCTTTCCTGCGAGCACGCGGAGCAATGAGCGAGAGAGGGGAAATGAGAGAGAGTTAAGTGGTATGAAATAATACTAGAAATTGGAGATACTTCATGATTTTTTTTATAATTGCTATAGTAAGTGGGGTAAGGCAGATTTACCAACAAGGAACGAGATATAAAAAACCTTAGGGTAAAAGTCATTTTTTGACTAGGTAAGGAGATTACTTTCATAACCGTTAGTTGTAGACACGTCCTGGTGAAAGTTCCGCCGGTCCCCAGACTAGAAAACCGTCATCCAAGTCTTTCAACATTCACCCCCTCCCCTTCCCAGAATGATAAGATATTGTGTCACGTGTTTACTCTCTTTTATTTTCAAAATAATTGTTAGTCCCAACTCCTAGATCTTCTAAACCTATTTCCGTAAATAGTCAGTCCAATGTTTATTTTGTTTTTTTTAAATGTGGTTTTGGTCAACAAATGTGTAATATGTTCTGTTGGTCTGTCTTACGTATTCATTATTCTCCATACCAATTTCTTCCCGACAATCCATTCCCTGTCTACGTGCAACAATCATGATAAATCCTCCATTCTCCCCTGCTCAGTCGTCTTTCTGCTCCTTATCTACCCTAGATTTTTCTTGTACATTTCCCTCTTTCTTTAATTCTTCTGAAACTCGAAAACACATCTTTTCGCTTCCAGAGGCTATTTTTAGCGCTCATTTGCTGGCGACCCTAAGCACTGTGTGTATAACGGGAAACTGCGAGCCCGAAATAGCAAAAATCGAAGGCTTGCCAGGAAAGCTGTAGTCTGGTGCTGATCTATTTTCAGGAGCCTCGAAAATAGACAATTCACACAAGACATCGAGTATGGTAAACCGGTTGCACAAGAATGAGCGATTTCTCTAAAAAATTTGGTAAAACTTATTAAAGAAATACAAAAACGACTCGATTTGAATATGTGGAAACTTTGTATTCTTCTTTAAATGTGTTACAACTGAAGAGATGACACGTCCTGAATTGATGTAGTTTTGTGTTTGTTTTTAAAATTAAGGAATATAACAATATAAGGATGCATGTTTTATAAAGGTCTTCTACGTATGCATGTATCAGAGCTGTACACGCGAAAACAACACATATGAATTACATATTGTTAACACGGTTCGGGAACTTACAATAGTGAAAGAAAGAACAGATATCTCTACTCAGTTTCCACTAGTCACAACTGAGATAAGTTGTTGTTGCTGTTGTTGTTTAACTAGGACTGCTGAGCTTCTCGCTCTTTTGCAACCAATACCAAGTTGAAAACTTCTTGGTATTATCTACACTGTGGATCTAGGCTTTTCCGGTGGCTTTTCTGCCATTCCAAAAAATACTGAGCTGAAGTGATGATCCTAGGTTTCTCCAGCTTAGCTTGCATTTAAAGAATCATCACATCTGGTTCCAAACTAGAAGGAAGAAACTCATGGTGTACTGTGCATTCCCCACTATCCAACGTGGCTCTCCAAATATACAGAGCTACAATGATGTGCTGTGGTTCTGGGCTCTCCCAAGACATTGTCATGACCTACACAGAGCCACTTCTCAGCTACCCCTACCCATCATGGGTCCATAGTGATATCCTCCTACGTGCAGCCAACCATGTAAAAGCCAGAGTTACGTCTGGGGCTCAAGTGACTCCTCCAAGCTTAGTGTGCAATGCTGGGTTCTCAACATGTTTCACCACAGGGGAAATCCCTGGAAGTGTGTGGATGATTTTAAGAGTCAATGAGGATGTAATTAGTCTTACAGACAGAGGTTCACTTCCATATAAGTATACTATAGCATTGTGCTTAGCTGGTGATCATATACAGATGACTCCAAATACGCCTCCATTCATAACTGAGATAAGTAGAAATAGTTAGTAGGCAGAGTCAAATCTTGCTTTAATGACAACCATCCTCCAGTGTGGTTTCTGTGAGTCTCTAATGAGACAGAAATAGAACATGCCTACTGCACCTTCCAGCAATTTGTAGGAGGCGGCTAATGTGAATCTGTGTATGATGCTGACAACCTCATCATGACAAACCAATTGATACAGAAATCACCGCTACAAGAGCACATGATTCCATGGGATATGTGGGGGGGGGGGGGGGGGGGGGGGGGTGTGTTTAAATAAAAGCCAGCCACATGCACTCATTTTCTTTTTAGAATATCTACAGTTCAACGCCTCCTTTCCATAGCATAATTTTCTTCGATGTCTCGTAAAAGTCATCTAAATATATTTGGCGTGTTTAGACATTTCTTTCGAGAGGGACTACACGTGTCTGAAGAGTCTATTCAGAGGCCCACCAGTAGAAATTCTGCCTTTCCCAATGTGTTATTTTCTAATCATTATTATTACTATTTAGTTCCACAAGGAGCATAGACCTTCAACAAATGTATCCAGGTCCTCCTGTTATGGGTCCATCAGTTTATCAATCTTTCCGACCTTCAACAAATGTATCCAGGTCCTTCTATTATGGGTCCATCAGTTTATCAATCTTTCCGACCTTCAACAAAAGTATTCAGGTCCTTCTGTTATGGCCATCAGTTTATCAATCTTTCCGACCTTCAACAAATGTATCCAGGTCCTCCTGTTATGGGTCCATCAGTTTATCAATCTTTCCGACCTTCAACAAAAGTATTCAGGTCCTCCTGTTATGGGTCCATCGGTTTATCAATCTTTCCGACCTTCAACAAATGTATCCAAGTCCTCCTGTTATGGCCATCAGTTTATCAATCTTTCCGACCTTCAACAAATGTATCCAAGTCCTCCTGTTATGGCCATCAGTTTATCAATCTTTCCGACCTTCAACAAATGTATCCAAGTCCTCCTGTTATGGCCATCAGTTTATCAATCTTTCCGACCTTCAACAAATGTATCCAGGTCCTCCTGTTATGGTGTTGCGTTCGTTTGTTGAGTGAATATAAATTTCTTGCAACTTGAAGAACTAATATTAAGAAGTTCATATGAGCAAATCGTGCTGTATCAAACGAATGGTATGGGTGATTTCAAACATGATGAATATTCAGTAGATTCAAACTCCTGGGTTTTTTGGGTCCAACAGTTACAAGACATGTTTATTCTTCAGACAAGTCCTCATTTCAAGTTTTATGGCATCTTATAAAATCCATGTATAATATTCGTCTCCTACTGTCCTTTTCATATCATCTCATACTCTGGCCTATATATTGAAGGTGACGGCATCCGTAACACCCAAGTAGCGATAACCAAAGTATGTAGATTACAATTATATTTCGATAGCTCCTAAAACCAAGGACTCCTCTTATAAAAATTACTCTTGAATTAGTATACTTGCGTTTAACATCAACGAAATACTTGTGGCGACCTTTATATAACTAAGCCATGTAGGAGAACTATCATAAACTACAATTCGCATAGCAGCGAAGTAGATCACGTCTTCACTCGACGGATACAAAATACAAAAGGCCAAGATCAACCGTTTTACTCAATTAGCGCGGCACCTCACTACGCCATATTCCTTAGAGACTCAACCCACTATCGCGTTCATTAACAATGGTGCACAACATATCATGTTGACTGCAGATAGAAATGTTACCGCGTATATTAACTGCTAACAAATCTAAGTGATGTCAACATGTAAAAATACATAATAAATCTTCCTTAACAAATTTCTCCCCCGGTACGGTAGAAAAAAAAACAATTATTTTGGTTTTCTTTCGACAATCTCATCACAATTTTGTATCGCAATTAATTTACCGAAATATCGCGTAAAACAGAAATTATATGACATACGGCCAGAGATGTTTACAACAAACAGTGTCTAAGGTCGTGGTCCTATACATAGTATGTCAATAAATGAATAACATATCTAATAAATATTATATTACCTAACGAAATTAATCGTCAACAGTCAATATAATATATAATAGTTTACTAAGTTTAACTAAGAATTAAGTACTAATGTTTAAACTAAATAGTATTTTAAATAAATTATGGTGTATTAACTGACTATGGGAATGTGCCCACTAAGGTGACAGCCCTCAGCTGCATACTTTCCTTGTGTTCCTTTCGAGGTTTTCTTTTGCTTGCCATGAGAGCCTCTTTCGCCCAATCTGAGGTGGCGCCGTAGAGAGCATCGCCACTTGGTGCAATCGGCAGCTTCATCCTCCCAGGTTGCTAGAATTATGTCCAGTTCCTTCATGTCTCTCTTGCGCACATCTTTGAACCTCAGCTGCGGTCGCCAACTGTTCTTTTGCAAGTTGTCCTAAGAATATATGTTTCGAGATGCGACCATCTTCCATGCGGTGGATATGGCCAAACCAGCGTAGTCT
Source organism: Oreohelix idahoensis (assembly GCA_024509875.1). Lineage (NCBI taxonomy): Eukaryota > Metazoa > Mollusca > Gastropoda > Stylommatophora > Oreohelicidae > Oreohelix > Oreohelix idahoensis. The sequence continues at coordinate 277,388 of JAMPIV010017038.1, forward strand.
GCGCTGTCTAAGCGGAGTATACATGCTTTGGAGGCCAGCACGTGACAACACTTCGACATTCCTTCTATTCTACGCAAGTACCTATTGATGATAGTCTGTAATGTTTTGGTTCTTATTTTTGTTATTCTTCGTGCTTCTGTGTCATACAATAGGACTACCTTGACATTAGAGTTGATGATTCCTAGCGTCTTGTTTAAGGGATGATCTAACATCCTCCAAACACTTATTTAATTTATCCATAATTTATCCAAGCACTTGTGTAATATAACATTTATAGGTGTAACACAACAAAGTATGTGAACCACCTAGCACATACTAGTTGGCTAGATGGCTCTTCCGTGAAACATGTCACTGTTCAAGACAGGACCAAAATAGTATATCTAACATGCACACTTTACCTATCTATCTATCTATCTATCTATCTATCTATCTATCTATCTATCTATCTATCTATCTATCTATCTATCTATCTATCTATCTATCTATCTATCTATCTATCTATCTATATATCTGTCTATCTATCTATATTCCTACCTACCTACCTATCTGTGTGCCTGTCTATGAAGATTTCAATTTATATTAGTGTATTTCTCTCTTCCTGCCTATATGTGTATGTAGTTGTTGTAATAAATCAATACTCATAATATTGACATCCCCAAGAACTGAAAGAGCTTTATCAAAAATAAAGTTCACTTGTATTCACACTTTACCTTGTGACAAAACAGATCTTTGTTTCACTCCGGCAGTATCGGTACATTTTTGGTACTGACTTTTATTATTTGCTTGCAATTGTAGCACTTTTCTTTCTTTTTTCGTTCTTTTTCTGCTAAGTAGCAGATATTTGATTTTATCAAATCATGCGACACTCCTCTCTGTGATGTCACCTGTTTGTTACCCGGTGATCCTAGCTTGCGGTGAGCAACTGAGATAATAAAGTCGCTGGCATGTTTAGATTAACCCGCTGATAAGACGACTCGTTTGGTAACCCAGATTGGCAGACACGGAGTTTTTGCGTACTCATACGACAGATAACGAGATTACTGTCTGTGTGACACATGTGAGCAGACAAGTGTGACATAATCGCTTCCGGGCCGACTTGTTATGACAACATTCTATCTAATAAAGTAATAAGTATTACAGCTTACCCATGTTGTCATGTGTGTCTACCGATCTGCCTGTGAGAGTGTATGCAAGGCATCAGATGTCCATATATGGTAATACGTGACCTTTGCAGGCACGCACCTTATTTCACGTGAGACTATTTTGAAAATATCATACCCTATCTGTATGATTTGAAATGATTGGATCTTTCTGATTAGATTTATAACAACAATGCGTGGGAAGATAGGAATATAGTCTGACGATTTCACAGTTTTATTTCACTTGAGAAATCGCTCGCATGGACATCAGACCTCGCCAGAGGGAAGACTAGATTCATAATTATTTTTTTTAACCGGACCTTTTATTGGCGAACCAAATAAGACTTACAAAGCACAGGAAATCTCTTCATTTTAATAAGGAAAACCGGGACTATGAAACTGAAGAAACACACGGAGTCAGAGAGGGAATCTATTGTCAAATTAAAGACACCCCAGACGCATGTAAGAGACCGACCCGTCTCTTTTATTCATCTGAGTAACAAGTCTGTAGCCAGGGTTGGCGTAAGTTGTGATTTACATTTCATATTTTATTACTAACATGTGAACTAACTGTTACGTGTCTTTTTAGATTGCTAATGTTAATATTTAATAACAGGATGGTTCCTGTGGCCAGGATGACGACTAGGGAAGTAAATCTCTCAGACACCGCAACCAGCCAACACCACTCAGAATTATTTGAGTCACATCTGACGAAGTGGACAATATACAATTTATTTCAGACTGCACGCAGCTCCACATACAATAGTTCAGGCCAACATATAATGGCAGATAATATGCAGTAGACGAAATACCGTAGGCAGTCAGCCCATGTCAGGAAGGCTGTCTTTTTGTTCTCAATATGATTTATATCTCTTAACATTCGACACTGAGCAATTATACTTCTTGTCAATACAGATGACTAGATAACTAGATACATCTCACCGAAGATATTGATGTATTAGTGAAAAAATAACTTTATTATAAACACTTCGACACTAAGGAGCTCAAACACATACGTCCACTCGCCATGACACACAATCGTATAAGGCCCCGCACTTCTGCTCCTCTAGTTTCACGTGAGCCAGCCAAGCATATCGGCTTAACGTCACTCACCCGTCTTTATCAGTGACCCATTATAAATAAACAAACCAGGATCCCTGTTGAGCTAACTATATAATAGGCATAATCGTTATGAATTTTAATCATAACACTAACATATATATGTATATATTACCATGTGAAGTTTAATGGGTGAAACTCGCTATTGGATGTCAAAGTCATTTGAGGCTGGCAACCTCAGCGTATAGAATGATGATCCATGAACCACCACTGCACGGGCTGGTGATTGCTTTATTGATAGTTTCGTAAAGAGAACTAAAAGCATAAAGTAGTTCCATGTTCCCTATGGAGCAGGGAGGGAAAGATGAAAGAAATGATGTACATTCAAAGTATAATACTTACATTTTCAAAGCAGTGTAAATGTCCCTATAAACATAGCCACTTTAAAAGTAATGTAAGTTTTCAAGCTTAAACCAGTGTAAATGTCTATGTGAAAATATTCATTTTAAAGTAATGGAAGTTTCAAACTTTTCAATCAGTGTAAAACATAAATGAAAACATATTCAATTTATATTGTGAACACTTTTCAATTAGTGGAGATGTACATGTAAGCAGACTCTGTTTGTATTATTACCCTTTTCATCTAAATGTCATGTAGAGCCAAAGCTATTCTATTTAAATGTAAAGGAAGTTTTATCCCGAGGGATTAAATGTAATTCTCATCGAGGGGAAATTCTGAGTAATTGGGATGGTGGTATGAGAAGATAGGAACCCATAACTATGGGGTGGAAAACGCCATACTCAGAAGAGCGTTTCGTTCTATTCTTTTACCTTAGTTATTGGTGGTACCAGCAGAAAGTACTATCTCTGGAACAAGAAAGGAACCGTGACCTAAGCTTTAAGACGAAGGACCCACGTGGTAGACTCTCCTTGACGTTTCTGTGAAACGTGCTTCCCTCGACAACCTTGATCAGAGACGAGCGTGAGCAGAATGAAAAGAACCAACCCGTAAGAAGGAGCAGAACCGTCATTAGCAGCTAAGTTCAAATATATGCTGCCACTTGAACTTCTTGTAATATATCACATTCCCTAAAGACTGTGAGGATAACTTTTCCTTGATCCATAACTATTCAAATTATTTCCAACTGTTAAAACCTAAAGTGATTATTAAATTTTGTTATTTGTAATGTTATAAATTTAACTTCGATTTAATCACTTTAAAGTTACTGCATGTTTGTCTCAGTCAAATTACTACACACACTCTAAACAGAGCTATACTAGAATAATAGAATTCCACTGAGTAAATCAGAAGTGGGGGCTTAAACGAGCTGAAAGTAATAAGTGCTTAAATCCTTCACAAAAGCGTCGGCAGAATTACAGAGTTAACATACTCAGCCAAAGCAGTAATGTTCTCGCTTATTCTGAATATCTTGTGAAGATGTAGTGGTTTTTGATGTTATTGAATGGTTGTTATGTTACCTAGTGTACTGGATGAGGTCAGCTGTGAAGGCTCCTGAGATAAAAGTTTATGTGAGTTACAGAAGACCTTTCTGCTACCACTTACGACCTCAAACAGACCTATTCTACTATAATGAATGTTAGCTACGTTAAAAGTCTAGGGTACTGAAATGTAATGTGTAGGTAATAAAATACTCAGACACACACATGTAAATAATAAGTCTAATAATAATAATAAACTCTATGATAAACTGAACTAACACTGGCTTTTAGAATTTAAGTTTGAAAATTTTTTTAATTTATTAGTCCTGAACCAATAGTTTCTTTTGGTCAGAACATATGAAACAATATGTATTTATCAATAAAAGGCATATATATATTGCATAATCAAATGAAATTTTTGTACATAGGTATATTGTTACATTGGTTAATATTAATAATATCTACAATGTCTTGGGAAAAACTAGCACTGGATGTTTAGTTGGGGTGGCGTCATCATGCCAAATCTATGGTTACAAAGTTCCTTGTCCTTGACATATGGACTGATATTAGTGTTTATATAACAAGATTTTATTTCTTTATTGATGGTGGACACAGTTGATGAATCTACAGCAGGCCAGGTTTGCACTTAACTGGCCTGTGACGATGTAGTACAGAATTCTTGTATCCCACTCCTCTCAGTAGCTGGAGTAAAATGTTAGGCTGCACAGGCATCCGCTCTTATACTTCTACAAAAGCATCTGGCACAAGCGTAGTGCCAGATCAGAAACTCTGAAACCAAAATTTGTGCCATGTGTCAACACTCTGTTTACTGTGCCACTCTTACACACAACACAGCAAAACAACATTACACAGATTGGGTCAGATCTCTCTGACCAACTTAGCACATCTCACCCAGTTGTTATCAAATAGTACCAGTTTCCCAAGACTGCATTGCATCCGAAATATTTCAATAGTTTCCTCTTCCATCCAATAAGGTGGGTGATATGTTCCCACTGATCTCAATTATAGATCCGCTTCCATAGTCTTAGATAGGTTTTCATATATTATTTGTTTGTCTCTAGGCCCTGGACTGCTGCTGGGGACCTAGAGTAAGCACTCACTTGTCGTAATCATTTCTCATGATATGGCAGTATCAATCACTCAAAATATTAAAATAAACAAGATAAATGCTTTTTCCCTTACCACAATTCAGAATTGAGAACACAGTTACGTAGTACTAGCAAAACTCAGCTCAGCTGCTGGCTAGATTAGGGCGTCCCACTGATTTTTATTTAATAGTTCCTGGAAATCACCTCTAGCAGTAACGAACTGTGTCAATGGACAGTCTTCTATAAAATGGCACAAGCGAGCGTCTGTCTTTCAGTAATATAAAACTTCTGTCCAATCAACGGACTTCCCCTCTAACTTTTCAAATATTCAAAATATAAATGTCCAATTTCAGTCCAGTCTCAGTCTAGTATGTAGTATTTTTCTGTCGGTCTGTCCGTCACAACTTGGTTTTTTCCCAAAATTACACTTGTTTTTTGGACTAACTACAAGAAAAAACTACACAAACCTGCCCCACTTACTTATACGATTTCTATGCTAAGTTATTTTTAGCTACTATCCTCCTACTTTGCCCCTAGTTCATCTGCAGTTTGATTTTTGCATTTTTAGGCTCAAGGACGCCAAAATGTAACTTTAGTGAAAATATGCACAAAAAACTGTTCGCTAGTCTGTATGGAACATTACGGTCTTTCGTCAATTTCTTCCGTGTTATCTGTCCGTCTGTGTAATTAAAAGTATATTATTTCTCTGCTCAAGATGGGCTATCAAACCAGCTAGTTTTTATTTTCATAACTTTATTATTAAGAAAAAAACTACTTTTCTCAAGGTTAGTTTTGAAATTTGTTTTTGAACCTACGGGTATGGCATTTGCCGCTATATTCAAATTAAAACGACCAATTACGGTAAAACGTCTAAGATACGTCTGTTTCTAATAAGAGCTAAGGTTTTTTTTTTTTGTCCATTTCCTTACATTGTGTCAACTAGTGGCGTAATTTTTCCTTTAAACTACAAATTGCGTCTTTTTGCCTTTTTAGATTCAAACATGTGTTCAGACCGTCATAATTTTTTTCTTTTATCTCCGTTTCTACCCCGTCTAAAACGATATGTCGTTTAGTTTGCATGTTCCAACTAGTTAGTTTCAATGGCGGTAGAAAACGCTGGCGTAGGTGAAGAAGCCTCGGCATATCTTGCCTATATTTTTATCCCTACGTGTTATTTTACCCGTTATCTTTATAATTGGAGATATTTTAACGTTGTATCACGGTAATTTCACCACACATCTCCCCACCTGAGAACATGCACTAATGCAAGTTCCAAAACCAGTGATACACATAGATAAAATTAACTCCTCCCGCCTACTACTATTCTAATTTTGATCACAGTGGTGCCTACTGAGGAAATCTGCACCGACATTCAGTGACCACGGGATATAATCAATAATAAACTGATAAGGTTGCAACAATAAAGACCATCTTAACAATCTTGCATTTTCATGCTTGGCCTGAGATAAGAACACAGGTGGCTGGTGATCCGTCTGGACCACAAAAGTCCGACCATACAGATAGATTTGGAACTTTTTTATTGCCCAGATTAACGCTAAACATTCTTTTTCGCTTGTGGAATATCCTTGTTCCGCTTTGTTTAACTTGCGGCTTGCATAAGCGACTGGGTTCAGTTCCCCATTGGGTGAAGAGGACCTTTGCAACAGAGCCGCCCCCAGGCCTACATTGCTTGCATCTGTTCTCACCACAAAGTCCTGAGTCAAATCAGGCAATTTGAGAATAGGCTTGCTAGTGAGTTTTTCCTTTAACTCTTGAAATGCCAATTCACATTGTGCAGACCAAACAATTTTATCTGGATTTCCCTTGCGAGTCAGATCAGTCAGAGAAGCACATATAGAGTTAAAATTTTTGATATATTTTTGGTAAAACCCACATAACGACACGAATGATCGCACGTCTTTTTTTGTTTGTGGTCTAGGTGCTCTCTGCAGTTTTTCCAAGTTCTTGGGGTCAGGGGTTATGTTACCCTGATATACAGTATGTCCCAAGAATTCCAACTCTTTGCATCCAATACAACATTTTGTTGGTCTAGCAGTTAAGTTCGCTTCTCTAAGCCTATCAAATAACATTTTCAGAGAGTTAATGTGTTCTTCAAATGTTTCCGTGGCGACAAGAATATCATCCATGAAATTTGTGATACATGGATTATTCAGGGGATCCAACAATTTGCGCATCATCCTAGAAAATACACTCGGAGCATTTTTCAATCCGAATGGTAGCATGTTGAATTCATAATGTCCTTCCGAGGTGCTAAAAGCTAAATAAGGTCTAACTTCAGGCTTCACTGGAATCTGGTAATAGCCTTTGCTAAGATCCACCTTCGAAAAGTATTTTGCCTTGTTCAATCTGGCAAATAACTGTTTTGTGTCTGGTAATGGATCCACTTGTCCTTCTGTGACAGCATTCAGTTTCCTGTAATCTATGCACAGTCTATGTTCCCCAGACGGTTTCCTCAACAAAACTACACTGGAGCTAAAAGAAGATTCACTATGTGAAATAATCCCTTCTTTCAACAAATAATATATTTCCTCTTTCAATGCCTTCTCCTTAGCGAACGGAACAGAATAGGCTCTCATTCAGATTGGGTTTGAGTCTACCAGCTTCATGTCATACTGTAGCAAATTGGTATGTCCTGGTTTATCTGTTAATACATCTGTATGTTCCTCCAGAACCTGTTGAACTCTCTCCCTCTGATTTTTAGTCAGGTGCTTACTGACTTTTACCTGTGTGGCTGTCTCGCAGGGATGTAATGGGTATTCATGTGAGGTGAGTGGTTCCTTCTTCATTTTAGTTGCGATAGCCAAGGTCAGTAAGGGGGTGCTTTCCTGGAGTGGTCTGTCCAGATACTTCTTTAAAAGGTTTACATGATATACCTTCTCCTTCCCCTTTTTGTCAATTTTATAGTTTGTTCTAGACACCTTCTCTAGAACCGTATATGGACCTTGCCATCCAATTTGCAACTTATTCTGGCTGCCGGGTAGTAGAAGAAGCACCTTCTCTCCCACAGCTAATTCTCTGTCCTTTGTACCTCCCGATACGCAAACAACGCGGCGGGCAGAAATTGATCCCACATATCCGGTTTTTCATGTGCCAGCTTCCTCAGGATAGAAATGAGAGTCACATTGAACCTCTCTACCTGGCCGTTCCCTTGTGGATGGTACGGACTACAATGAAAGTGTCTGGCTTGAAATAGCTTAAAAACTTCTTCCGTTAGTTTCCCCTTGAACTGTGAGCCATTATCAGTCAAGATTTGATGCGGGAATCCTAATCTTGTGAATATTGTAAGTAGTGCCTCTGCTACATGTTTCGAATCAATTGATGGCAGGGCTACCGCCTCTCCCCACATAGAACAAGTGTCCACCAGAGTAAGGATGTAATTGTTCCTCCTCTTGGTCCGAGTGAGAGGTCCCACAATATCCACTGCAACCCTCTCAAAAGGTGTTCCCACTATGGGCATTTCCCCTAGAGTTGCAGGAGCAGTCCAATGCTTTGGAGCTACCCTTTGACATTCTGGACAGGATTTGACATATCTTTTTATATCCTCCGTTATCCCTGGCCAGAAGTAATGACAAGCTATACGCTGTCCTGTGGCGCTGATCCCCATGTGACCACTGAAAGGAATCGCATGCCCTAGTTCCATCACTTTATCCCTATATGAAGTGGGAAGAACCAGCTGGTTGTGACCATTTGTTCCAGTTCCGGCCTTCCTGTATATCAATTTGTTCTTCATAAAGTACTCTCCTTTGCTTGGAGGTGTGTGACATTTGGGCAATTTTTTTAAACATGGCTTGAGTGTCCTATCCTCAGCCTGCGCCTTCCTCATCTCTTCTCATGAGCATTTATAGGTTCACCTTCTTCCTCCTTTTTCTGTGACCTGGTCTGCACTGTCGCCAGGATCACAGGTCTCTCGGGATTCCCCAAGAAAACGTATCTACACCCCAATATCAGAGGGTAGATTGGTTCATCTATCACTACTGCTCTGATTTCTCCTTCCACATAGCAAGTTTTCAACGTTATCCTTGCGATGGGAAGTGTCATGAGTGGTATGTCCTTAGTCGCCCCTTGTATTTCCACTGTTTCTGTTGTATACTGACTTGGGTCTACTAGGCTAGCCCTCACAACTGAATCATAATCCAAACCTGTATCATATAGGCACCTTATGGTGACCCCATTACAAATAACATCCTCACAAACTGGGGGGGTGATAAGGTTCCTGCTGTCCATTAGGATTAACCTTTAACCTTTGGTACCCCGATTTCATTGCAGCAATGTTTGAAGGTTTCCTTTTACAAAATTCGGTGTTATGGTTGTCTTTCTTACACCATTTGCACCATCTCTTTCCTTGGTTAAACGGTTTTCTTTCATTATATTTTTGGTCATTGAACTGTGAGTTTCTATCCCGATAATCATTTCGTGGCCTATCAAAATTTGTCCTGCCTTTATTACCATGTTCTCTGGTATCAAATTTACTAAATTGCTGTGGAGCTTTAAAATTTTCTATGTGCTTCTTTTTAGTGCCACTTACCTCTGCCTGGGCTGCCTGATACCTCTCAGCGACATTCAAAACCTCCCCCAACCTCTCTGCACCTTGTTCCATGAGAAATTTTCTCAGGTCTGGAGCCATGGACTCTCTTAATTGCTCTATCATGATCATCTCTTTAAGATCTTGGGTCTTCCCCAGAGCAGTCCATTTCTCCAAATAGGTTTCCAGTCTGGCAGAGAATTGGTGGTATGTCTCCCCAGACAACAGTTTGGCATTTCTAAACTTCTTACGATAAAATTCACCATTCTTTTCATATCTCAATAACAAAGCCTGCTTTAGCATGTCATAATTGTCTTGGTCGTCTCTATGCATCTCAGCAAAAACTTCATAAGAAGTACCTCTAACCCCCTGGGATAACTTAAGACTCCACCTCTCTCTCTCTAACCCATACGTAGTAGCTAATAGTTCGAATCTACTGAGGTACCCCTCTATGTCATCGTCTTTCTCAACAAAATGGTCTAAATGAAACCCCATAGCTGAGGTTGAGGCTCCCTGACTAGGCGTAGCATCTGAGGGAAAGGGGCTGGCACCATTTTCAGGAGCACGGCCTTGTAATTCCAGCTCCCTTAGTCGTAATTCGTGCTCCCTTTGCAATCTCCTATCTTCTGCTTCCCTTTCGGCAGTCAATCTCTTATCTTCTGCTTCTAATTGGAGCCTTTTAATCTCCCTATCTGCCTCCAATGCCTTAGCCTCTTTGTCAGCCTCAATCTGCAGCCTCTTAAGTTCTTTATCAGCCTCAATTTGTAACCTCTTCTCTTCAGCTAACCTCCTATCTTCCCTTTCAATATACTTGTCACATTCTGAAGTTACATACTGAATTAAAACCTGACCCTCCATGTTCATTTCCTTCGCCGTCAGCACAGCAGCCGATCTAAATTTTGCTAGATCTGCCATACTAAATCACACAATTTAACAAGGACTAAGGTAAACAACAAAGTGTAATTACCAAGGTAATATATTAATTAATTAATCACCGCTGGCTGTGAAGATTCATCAACTTTTACTTTCCACTTTTTACTTTAGGGACACTGTTAAATTTATTCCCTTATGCCCCCAATAGTTTAATTCCCGGACCAGGTGACCCTAACATCTTTGATAAACTTAATCCCGGACGAGCCCCCAATATTTGTAGTGGTTTTTGATGTTATTGAATGGTTGTTATGTTACCTAGTGTACTGGATGAGGTCAGCTGTGAAGGCTCCTGAGATAAAAGTTTATGTGAGTTACAGAAGGCCTTTCTGCTACCACTTACGACCTCAAACAGACCTATTCTACTATAATGAATGTTAGCTATGTTAAAAGTCTACGGTACTGAAATGTAATGTGTAGGTAATAAAATACTCAGACACACACATGTAAATAATAAGTCTAATAATAATAATAAACTCTATGATAAACTGAACTAACACTGGCTTTTAGAATTTAAGTTTGAAAATTTTTTTAATTTATTAGTCCTGAACCAATAGTTTCTTTTGGTCAGAACATATGAAACAATATGTATTTATCAATAAAAGGCATATATATATTGCATAATCAAATGAAATTTTTGTACATAGGTATATTGTTACATTGGTTAATATTAATAATATCTACAATGTCTTGGGAAAAACTAGCACTGGATGTTTAGTTGGGGTGGCGTCATCATGCCCAATCTATGGTTACAAAGTTCCTTGTCCTTGACATATGGACTGATATTAGTGTTTATATAACAAGATTTTATTTCTTTATTGATGGTGGACACAGTTGATGAATCTACAGCAGGCCAGGTTTGCACTTAACTGGCCTGTGACGATGTAGTACAGAATTCTTGTATCCCACTCCTCTCAGTAGCTGGAGTAAAATGTTAGGCTGCACAGGCATCCGCTCTTGTACTTCTACAAAAGCATCTGGCACAAGCGTAGTGCCAGATCAGAAACTCTGAAACCAAAATTTGTGCCATGTGTCAACACTCTGTTTACTGTGCCACTCTTACACACAACACAGCAAAACAACATTACACAGATTGGGTCAGATCTCTCTGACCAACTTAGCACATCTCACCCAGTTGTTATCAAATAGTACCAGTTTCCCAAGACTGCATTGCATCCGAAATATGTTCTCTAGGCCCTGGACTGCTGCTGGGGACCTAGAGCAAGCACTCACTTGTCGTAATCATTTTTCATGATATGGCAGTATCAATCACTCAAAATATTAAAATAAACAAGATAAATGCTTTTTCCCTTACCACAATTCAGAATTGAGAACACAGTTACGTAGTACTAGCAAAACTCAGCTCAGCTGCTGGCTAGATTAGGGCGTCCCACTGATTTTTATTTAATAGTTCCTGGAAATCACCTCTAGCAGTAACGAACTGTGTCAATGGACAGTCTTCTATTTAAAAAATGGCACAAGCGAGCGTCTGTCTTTCAGTATTATAAAAACTTCTGTCCAATCAACGGACTTCCCCTCTAACTTTTCAAATATTCAAATATAAAATGTCCAATTTCAGTCCAGTCTCAGTCTAGTATGTAGTATTTTTTCTGTCGGTATCTGTCCGTCACAATTGGTTTTTTCTTCCAAAATTACACTTGTTTTTTGGACTAACTACAAGAAAAAAACTACACCACACGTCCGAACTCAACCCTGCCCCACTTACTTATACGATTTCTATGCTAAGTTATATTTTTAGATCATTACTATCCTCCTACTTTGCCCCTAGTTCCTACATCTGCAGTTTGATTTTTGCATTTTTAGGCTCAAGGACGTGCCAAAATGTAACTTTAGTGAAAATATGAAGAAAAAACTATTAGCTAGACTGTATGGAAAAATACGGTCTTTCGTCAATATCTTCCGTTTTATCTGTCCGTCTGTGTAATTAAAAGTTAAAAGTATATTATTTCTCTGCTAAACAAAGATAGGCTATCAAACCAGCTAGTTTTTTATTTTCATAACTTTATTATTAAGAAAAAAACTACTTTTCTCAAGGTTAGTTTTGAAATTTGTTTTTGAACCTACGGGTATGGCATTTGCCGCTATATTCAAATTAAAACGACCAATTACGGTAAAACGTCTAAGATACGTCTGTTTCTAATAAGAGCTAAGGTTTTTTTTTGTCCATTTCCTTACATTGTGTCAACTAGTGGCGTAATTTTTCCTTTAAACTACAAATTGCGTCTTTTTACTTTAGATTCAAACATGTGTTCAGACCGTCATATTTTTTTTTCTTTTATCTCCGTTTCTACCCCGTCTAAATGGATATGTCGTTTAGTTTGCATGTTTCCAACTAGTTAGTTTCAATGGCGGTAAAAAGCGCTGGCGTAGGTGTGAAGAAGCCTCGGCATATCTTGCCTAATATTTTTATCCACTACGTGTTATTTTACCCGTTTTATCTTTATAATTGGAGAATTTTAACGTTGTATCACGGTAAATTTCACCACAGAAGACTCCCTTTGTAATAGAAGTGTCATCACCCTTCTATCTACATTCTCCTGCCAAGAGTAATCTTGTGCGAAGGTAGAATACCTTTGAAGCCCATATTAGATATTCTTGAGTTTTGGCCACTGTTGGACCACTACTGCAAAGCAGGGGGAGACAATACCGTCACATACCTGTCAGCGCCCCAAGGAGCATATGCCCTCAACAAATAACATACGCCAAAGGTTCCTGAGGCCAGTGCTATCTGTTCAAGGTCAATTGTCTCCTTTATCCTCTTCAGAATCTCTATATTGTAATTCCCTTCTTCGTGTCTTTTTAGTCTCTCTCTCTCTCTCTCTCTCTCTCTCGGCTTTCTCTCTCTCTCTCTCTCTCTCTGCCCATTTTCTAAGCCCCTTTAAAAATAAAGTTTCCGTTTGTTCTCTCTCTCTCTCTCTCTCTCTCTCTCTCTCTCTCTCTCTCTCTCTCTCTCTCTCTCTCTTTATTTCATTTACCCCGGGTATTCCAAATATTCAAGCACACAGGGCCTGCATTGTTCATGCTATTAATTATTGTTCAATGTTTGTCTTATTCATACAGCGTCTTTTTTCTGACATCTTCTCCCACGTGTATTTGTCTGGTTCTTTCTATTAGTTCCACGCTGGTGACCTTGTCATACCATTTTATGTATGTATGTATGTGTGTATGTATGTGGTAACAGCCCCTCATCATAACGCTGTATGAATTTTATTGAAAATTAATTTATGTAAATTCTAATGATTCTCCTATATGCCATGTTGTATTTTATTTACTACTATGTCAGTACATTATAAATGTATTTTCTGGAATAAAGATTCTGATATGTATGTATGTATGTATGAGTAGTATGCTAGGTAAAGACTCGTTTCATTCTATTTTCCCTTCTGGCTCCTTCATGGACTCACCAATTTAATAAGTAACTATCCACAAGAATGCAGAGAAATTCATGAATTAGGCTATCGTATACATATTTTATCGTACTGTGATATTAGTTGCAATTCTTGGGCCTTACATGAAGAATATGGAAACTTCGATGTAAAATACACCCATTTTAAATTTCTGGAGATATTTTTCACATTTTTATTAATTTTAATCTAAATTGTCCTCTGTTTAATATACCAAACCACTATTGTATTTGATGCTATATTTAGAATCCCACTCCATTATTTGTCAAAGTAGTATTTTATGGCAAACATGTGATCCTGATTTATGCCCCCATGTCTAAAAAAAAAAAATTACCTGCATATTGAATTAGCTTGCAAAGTTAAACCAAACACCATTATCCTAATGTTTATTCATAAACCATCATTTTACCATCTTATGTGACTGAATGTATCAACACCCCCATGTCATTGTGATACGTATTGTCAATGTGTGTTTATGAGGAGTGTTCTTAAAATAGTTTTACATTACGGAGAGGAAGTATGTGTTAACAATAAAAAGATGAGTGTAAAAATAGGTTTGACATTTAATGTGTGTACTCTTTTAAGACGGTGGGTCCACAAATTATGTAAATGTTTATTTAATGTATGTGTGTCTTTGCTCATAAGCTAAAGGTATTTCGTGGGTTGGTATTTTATTATTAACCATTCGCTTTAGTACTTATGAGTTCTATTTTTATGTAGAATAAAGGTTATGATATGAGAGTATTATGTATGTTACTTATTTCTAGTATATACCATTATATGAGATGTACTTATGACATATATTATGTAGGCTCGCGGGTGTCTGTATTCTAAATGGTGTGCCTTTGAATAATTTATGATGTGTGAATGTCATTGCTCACAATACCTTTTGAATTTTTATGATCGTTAATCGCAACTCTAGAGTGAAATGCTTAAGTGTGTATGTTTGCAGGCTGTCCGACTGGTCGGTGATCATTTTGTCACACAGTTTAACCTGCTTTTCATAGCTGTCGTACTGGTCTGGTTTTGCGCTATTCTTCAGTGAGTTCAGGTGAATTGCTATATGCTTTTGAAAAAGCGGTATCAACAGATGACCTAGTACAATAAAGATTAATCAATGACAGAATGTTTATAAAAATGTATTAATCTTTACATGATCTGTTAATAGTATCTGTTTATCTGTCAAATGTTTAAAGGATTACTAATGTGCGAGAAATATGTAGTGCTTTGAGGTTCACCCAATATGTTCTATTGATTAAAATATAAAATAAAATCCTACCTAGTTTGATTGCAAAGACTATGTTTGAAAAAAAATTACAAAAGTGCATAATCGTTATACAGATTATGTTAACGTATGTTCTGAATGTATAAATGAACAAAGTGACATAATAAACATTTTATATTGTGATACTCTATTAAACTGTTCAGTGTATTACATATAACTCCTAAAGTGTCAGCCGGAATCAATAACAGTAATGAAATGAAATCACTTATGAATAACAACTAGACCCTACGGCAGATATGACATATGTAATAAAAAACCCAAGTTAGTAATGAACATGCTTGATTAAATTTTGTAAGTACAGTAATGTATGAAAAGATCGAGTAAGAGTGCAATTACTACAAAATTTATAAAAATAAATACACTAGAACAAAATATTTTTTTGACTTAAATATTATCTATTAAAAATCTAAATTATTTAATAATATATATAGAAATTAATAAAATCAATTACCGGACAGCCTAATTTAAAGATCAAATATAGAGTTCGGTAATATTGAATAAAGTATAATTTTTAATAATCTAAATCAACGGTTTCTAACTAAGCAATACAAGAAGACTTGATTCAAAATCATAAAACAATCCCATGAAGTATAAGCAATATTCAAAATCGAACCGTGAGTGATAGAATGTAAAGAAAAGAATTAAAACATAAAATAAAAATATGAAAGATCTTAAAAAAGAACTATTTAATAGAATGATAAAAAGAAATAATAAAGTTAGTACAAAAAATATTTTTCCCCCAACTGATTTTATTTGACGTAACATTATATTAAACCCAACTTATGTCATTTTCACAGTTACATTCTACACCCCCCCACCCTTCATCTTATTACAAATTTTTATATCCATTTAGTTAAACTTTCAACCCCTTATAGGGGGGGGGATAAATTCTCATTTCACGATAAACTTTTATATTTTATTTTTTTACAACTCTCGCGCAACCGAAATATTTTAATTTCTTATTATTTTCCCAAACTTATCTTATATTTTTTTTTTTGCCAAATTTATCAACCCCCCCCCTTTTATTTTTTTTTAAATAAATATTTTATTTATTTAGGGTTTCATCTATACAATATTTATATACAACAAAATATATTGCTAATAAATACATCAGGTGTGCAGCTGCAGTTTAACAAACTCACCATAATAGTATACTGCTGAACCTATTGGAAGTTAAGCAAAATACCTCAGTTTTAAAGTTATAGTTAGCCTTACCCAGTAGGTATGCTAAATTACAGCCTCACTACTCTTGGAAATTCATCCACAATTAGGGAGAGCCCAGTCAGCAGACAGGATATCACGAGTACAATTAAGAGCAAACGTAGCACAGCTTTTAATCTGCTTATCTTCACAAAACACAAGTCACTTGGATTTCCACCCTAGGGGACTAATTGCACTAGTTAGTGCATACACGCACAAATACCACCGCACCACTTCTCCACTCTCGTTTAGTCTGTGACGATCGCTCACCTTAGTATGTAGCACTGATCCTTTAGACATCCGCAAACGTTAAGTAAAACTGTCATAAGGTTTAGTGATCATGAGATTAACAATTCACTACAATGTTTTGTAAAAAATGGCAGAAAGTCGCCAACAAATAGAAAACTAAAGCCTATGGGGATTTGTCATGGTGCTAGTTTTATAATACCATAAGTTTTTATAAATTGGCCTAATCAAACACCGAGTGAGAATCTTAATCGCGTATAAAAGTCTCATAATTCACTACATACAAGAATAACACTTACAACGAAACTATAAATTTATAATATAATTTACATGGATTTATTTTTAAGAATTTAGATGTTTCAGAAACAGAAGTTAGGTATTCATTGTAGAACTCTTAGTTTTTGTGTAATAAACATTCTAACGACTGGGACAACAAATACTGTGCATGTGTCAGACCAATATTTAAAAATTATAACCACATACCAAACTGTTTGCATTGGTTACTTATTTTGAAATACATTTAAAGTATAATAACAGGAAATGATTTATAGACCTATAATCATTCCATCACACACCCTACTACGACTAACGAGGCGCCTACGACAACTTTAAACATCAAAAAAAAAAAATATCTTATAACGCATGATAGCACCCGACTAAAGTCACACAAATAAACGTTGCTTCTGTGACATATTACGTGACTCACGAATTAAACACCCACGTGAACAACAACGTAGCACCGTGTAATTGGGTCGCAACGTATGAAAGCTCTCAATCGCTCTCGTAAACTTCGCAGACAGAATGGGTGTATTTGAGTACGACAAATATAAACCTCAGCGTAAAAAGTGTTCAACCGAATCCAACGGAATAGTACAAATACTTACCCCTGCTTGCTGTTGGTACAAAGCGATGTACCCCAAACCATCACAATGATTTTATTCACATACAAGGTAGTATAATTGCAATTTATATTAGTGATCATTATTCCGGTCCCAAACTGTCTTTATCAACTCCAAGAACTCAATCAGCTCTAATAGCAGGTGTACCCTATTTGTAAACTGATTTTTACTTTTACATGTATCTTACACTAGATGTCTAAAGTAATTCTATTATAAAGGTGCATTAGACAGATTGCTACGGATAATGCACATTTCCCTTAATCTATTCTAAATAATACTCTTTTAATAAATAAGAGAATGCCACTCGTCATTATCCATATAGCAGTGAGGTTTGTATATAGAATTTTATTACTGAACTTGCAGCTGACAATAGTGCTAGAAAAACAGAAATAGCAACAGTCAAAGCAAATCTTCTCGAAATTGCCTCCATATCAATAGCTATGGTGATTTTAGTGTTCATGATTACCATAATTATGTTTAAACTAAAAAAGACAATATAAGTGAAAGGTACCTTACCGGTTATAGATTGGCATACAGTTTGAGACGGAGGATATACAGTCATCCCACAACTAGACCGATAGCGAAAATATTAGTTTTTGATAGACCTTACTATAGGACTAGACTGTTGAAAACGGAAAGATCATGTCTGACGACACTAGACTAGTACAGTGACATAGACAGACTGACAGAGAACTGACATGAACCAGACAGACAGAGACAGTAGAACAGATAGCTAGATAGGTTATGGTTGTTTCTACATTAATCCGCTAGTAGGTACTAGTAGGTAGGTAGGTATGACAGAGATAGATACAGCTAGACTGATTGACTGTGGATTGATTGATAGTAATAGTTAGCCTAGTTAAGATAGTCATAGATAGATAGATAGATAGATTAGTTTTAGATCAGGGAAAGATAGGATTAGATTAGATAAGATTAGATAGATGATTGATTAGGATACGATAGATTGCTATAGAGTGGAGATAGATGCAGGAAAAATAGATAAAATGTAATATAGATACGGGCAGGTAGATAAGTATTAGGTTGGTGGTAGGTAGATTAGGTAGGTTATTACATGAGATTGTGCGTGTAAAGGTAAGGATTGTTTTACAACCGATTGCTAGGTAATCAGGTAATAGGTATTGTCTTCTACGATAACGACATTGGAGGGCAATGTTTTCGCTATTTGGATATTTTGTTAGTTATGTTATAAAATATGTTCGTGAAATGGACGCTTACACTTTGCAACAAAAAATAAAAAAATACTTCAATTACTACGTCGTATCGAGTGGCTGTTAACACGTTTTGTATTAGATAGCAATATCTTTGCTATTGTAATATTGTATCTCCGTACTTCTCGATAACATATGTCCGAATGGAGCTATAGTCAAAACAAAAAAAAAAAAAATTACTGGATCGGGTATCGGTCAGTCTAGTTGCATCCCAGATAGCATAAGATGTAGATAGATAGAATACGATAGATAGATAGATAGTCATTTGATAGGATGGACTAGGTAGATTGATAATTAGATCTAGGAGATAGTTAAGATACTCGGAAATACGATACTATTAGAGCATAATAAATCAGATAGTTAATCTATGATGAAATAGGTAGGTAGATCACGACTTTCTGCAGATTAAACTAGCATAGCAGCATATGGTCAGTCCAAAAAGATAGATAGGTAGGTAGGTTATGTAGCAAAGGTCACTGTTTTACAAGTATATGATGGATGGTCAGCTAATTAAGGACCTGTTGTTTAGAACAGAGTTGATAGGTTCTCTTGGTAAAGTTTGTTTTATCAAGATTGAGGCAATACACACGCATTACTTGGAATGGGAAGCAACTCTTCCGATGTTATAAAATATGATGTGCAATTAATGGACCTCTAGACAAAAAAAAAATTCACTGTTCGTACTGGTACAAATCCTGTATGGAGACTGCAATATTGTTTGTAGAACAATGGTGTAACAGACTTGTATATTAATAAATTTTACCAGACGTTTAGTGGCTTTGAAATGCGATCGTTCGAACCCCGTAAAAACAAAAAAACTTCCACCGTATATAATATTATATTTATGTTATATAGTGCCTCGGGTTTATCATACACTTACTCTTTAGTAGTTATGAATGGTTCTTTACACAAATAACTAGAAACCTACCCTCTCGGTTATTTACGAATACTGTCCTTATAGTCTTCTATCATTTAATCTTGGACAACAAGTATAAAAGGTCTTTGTTCATTGTTTTGGACTGAATATACTGCGCTATATTAGAGGGAACAAAACAGATATGAGTCGATTGCTCTCCGTCAATTCATCTGGGCATTGGAAGCCTTGGACATCCCTTATCGCTATTTTAATTTTCACACGGGTGTAACACTTTTCATACTTGTGTTTACGTAATAGCATCTAAATAGTCTAGTAAAGCATCCTTTTTTGGGGATGCCTAGCTGGCCGTGGGAGTTCTCTGATGTCGATTCGCCTTGTATAGCTAGGTCAACGGATGTTGTCGTACGGAAGAGTAACGTGGGTATTCAGAACCTCTCCTGGGTTAAAGCCTACACCTTCACTGTCTGTTGTTTTTTCATGTTGATCCAAGAAGTGTTATCATACTACTTCACTCATTATTATTTATTTTATCAATAGACTTTCGAACCGTGCCCTGAAATAATACATACCTTTATGTTTATCCTAAATATTCAATTAACTGTTGTACAGGCCTCTGAGGTTTACACTTCTTATGTGTATTTAAATGTTTATACCAAGCGACTCAAGAAAGCCTTATAACCCTTAGTTCTTATATTACTGGTCCTCTCACGCTTAAAGTATCTTTCTAATCATTTTATGCGTCAACAAAGTTTCCCAGGTATTTGTCTTGTTTGGTCTGAACGCATCTACTGCTCTTAATATTGTGGACACACAATTAGTAACAGAAGTAGGTGATCTGCGTCATTATTCTGGTGCTAGAGTTGGCCGCCTTACTGCATATACACTTACCACTCTCCAAGGTGCTTTAATTTGTGTTTCGCACTGTAATAATATTAATTAAGGCAAGTTAAACGCTCATCTGTTTTTTTGGTGGGACTTGGCCTCTAGTGGAAGTTCATGGGGTTAAGTGTGATACCACGTCTCTTGTTATTAGCTCTCAGGCGGTGGATTGTGTACGGCAAGGTTTAGACGCGGGGTTCGATACCTAGGGTGTAAGCCTCACTCACAGTTGTTTGTGTTTCTGTTTCGTGCTCTCAGAAGTTGTCTCTTACTTTCTCTTTATTTCACTTTCTCGAGGTGCCCTGATAAACTACCATTTAAGATACACACCAATATCACCTCTTTATGTTGGTACTGTAAGATTAGATTTAATTTATGCTTAATTACGGCCTTCGGGTTTTCCCACTTCCCTTATTGTGAGGTATAATTAATTGTTCTCATAAAAGTACCTCAATGATAAACCTACACATTCGGTTACTCATTAACTACTGTCTTAGATAAATGGCATCTTCTATAATGCTTACTGGTTACCATGGATCCTCTAAAAGGTTTTGTACTTTGTTTGGTATACTGAAACATTACTGCTATTTAATGTGGAACAACAGACACATTTAGTCTCGTGTATTTGACGTCTTTTATAGGGCTGCAGTATCGCACCACTGTTTTCAGTTCCACAGGTGTTATCTTGTTGATTTGCATTATGTAAATATAGTCTCAGCATATAAAGCATCCTTTTTTGAGGAGATGGCTCTCTAGACACTTGGACACGCCTAGAAGGTTGTCATATTGTGTGGATTATCAGTACTTGCTATTAGCTTAGGCAGGAGTTGTTCGTAACGGAACAGTGTTCCTGCGATGGTCTCCGAACCTCGGGGTATCCTCTTCTCTCAGCTCATCTCACGTCCTGTGGTTGTTTACATGTTGTCACACCAAGTGTATCCGTACACTTCTCTTATTCATCTTTTCGAGGTTGCCTGAAAAAACAAACTCTTTATTGCTTTTTAGTCTACTATATTAATATTTTTAATTAGTTTTACAGAGGCATCAGGGTTTCTCGCATCATTCATATACTGTTGTTATTAATTGGGTAATACTATTACCACTACAATCCTGAAATAATCCTACCACTCTGTCTCTGATTACTTAACTTGTCCTTAAGTTCCTATACTATCATTCTTATAGGAAATCACTAGTATCAAGGTGCTAAAGTGTTACATGTGTTTGGACTCCCTGAATCTCATTATAACTGCTTCTATTAGAGGAACATCATACATGAACGTGAATTGAGTCATTCAATGGGCTTGTGTTCGGTATAAAAAACCAACTGTTTAACTTCCGGTTGTCTTAAAATCTTGTTAACTGTATTTTCGATCAATGTATAAATAGTCCTCGACATGTAGATAAGCATTCCTCTTTCTCGGGGACTTCTTTGCGGCACTCTAGCTGGCTACGTCGGTACGTGTCAGTGTTGATTCTGAACTTTGTCATAGCAGAGGCGGAAGTTAGTTACGGAATGTACGGCCGGTTCTCGTAACACAATGGGTAAAGTCTTCTCCTTCACGTTTACCTTTTGTTTTATTGATTGTTCATAATGTTGCTTTCTTCTTCTTTATTTGTTTTAAGAGTGAACTGAAAACATTACCTTTTCATGTTTGTTCTACATATAAAATTGTAACTGTTTAACAGGCTCGGGTTTCCACTTCCTCTATGTCTGTCGTTAATATGGAACTGTGGTTATAGTCTCTCTACTTCCAATGTTCAAGAAACACCTTCCCTATCTGTTACCTACATTCTTTATCTGGCTCTCTATATAGTCTATGTCGCTATCGCATTTACTCGGAGCCTCTCGTATATCTACCTATTAATAAAGGTCTTTTGTCATTGTTTGGAACTTGACTTTTAATGCTTATATAGTAGGAACAATTATACCGAAATGATACTAGCGTCATCTAATGGGATGAGTTGCCCTACACCTGTTATAACTCCGTCCGGGTGTTTTTTTTTGTGTATTTCGTCACTGATTAACTAGTGATCAGTAATAGACATTCCTATTTGAGGGACCGTCTATGCTCTCCTAGCTGGCGCACGACTGGGGTACAAGAATGTGATTTTCGCGATCTTGTCAACTTGACTTAGGCTGGATATGGTTGTCGTGACTGGAAGGTGTTCGGGGTTAACGAAAACCCCATGCGGCTAAGCGCAACTTCACAAACGTCTGGTGTTTTTCCCTGTATGATTCACTGGTCGTCACTTCTATCTTTTATTCTCTTGCAGAAGTGGCACGATCGAATATATTCATTCAATTACTTTTTCTTTTGGTTTGTCTCTAATATTATATTTGTTTAGTTTTACAGGAACTCCGGGATTTCCAATTCACACTTATGTGTTATTTTATGTTCTATTATTCAATAACAACCAGTAAACTTCCATTCTGTATTCCTATTAATCAAACATGTCCTTAGTTTTCTTATATTCACTCAATTAACCTCACTCAAAATTTTAGACTTGGAAGACTACTTAGTATCAAGTATTTTGTATCATGTTTGTGATTTGCACATGGGACACAGTTATCAAGGTGTTTTGTCTTGTTTGAAACTGAAACATTATACTGCTATATAGAGGAACAACAGAAAGTTGATTTGCGTCATTAATGGGCTGAGTTGCCCCAATGTTATTACTTCCGTGTTATGTTATCTGTGCGTTTCGCACTGATAAATAGTCAGTAAATGGCATCCTTTTTTGGGGGATGCCTAGCTGGCCGTGGGGTCAGTGTGATTCGATTTTATAGCTAGGCGGAGTTGTCGTACGAAAGGTACGGGGTTCGAACCCTGGGTAAGCCACTCACGTCTGTTGTTTTTCTGTTGTCCAAGTGTTCTTCTTTTTTATTTCTTACGAGTGCCTGAAAACATACCTTTATGTTTGTCTAATATTAATTTACTGTTTACAGGCCTCGGGTTTCCCTTCCTTATGTGTTATTAATGTTTATACAATACCAGAAACCTACCCTCTGTTCTATACTACTGTCCTTAAGTCTTCTATCATTTACTGGACACAGTATCAAGGTCTTTGTCTTGTTTGGACTGACATATACTGTATATAGGGGAACAACAGAAGTGATTGCGTCATTTAATGGGCTGAGTTGCCCACTGTATACTTCCGGTGTTATCTTGTGTTTCGCACTGATAAATAGTCAGCAGTTAAAGCATCTTTTTTTTGGGGATGTCTAGCTGGCCGTGGGGTCAGTGTGATTCGCTTGATAGCTAGGCGGAGTTGTCGTACGGAAGGTACGGGGTTCGAACCCTGGGTAAGCCACTCACGTCTGTTGTTTTTCTGTTGTCCAAGTGTTCTACTTCTTTATTTCTTACGAGTGCCTGAAAACATACCTTTATGTTTGTCTAATATTAATTTACTGTTTACAGGCCTCGGGTTTCCCTTCCTTATGTGTTATTTATGTTTATACAATACCAGAAACCTACCCTCTGTTCTATACTACTGTCCTTAAGTCTTCTACGATTTACTGGACCCAGTATCAAGGTCTTTGTCTTGTTTGGACTGACACATACTGTTAATAGGAGAACAACAGAAGTGATTGCGTCATTTAAGGGCTGAGTTGCCCACTGTATACTTCCGGTGTTGTCTTGTGTTTCGTACTGATAAATAGCCAAGAAAGCATCCTTTTTTTGGGGATGCCTAGCTGGCCGTGGGGTCAGTGTGATTCGCTTGTATAGCTAGGCGGAGTTGTCGTACGGAAGGTACGGGGTTCGAACCCTGGGTAAGCCACTCACGTCTGTTGTTTTTCTGTTGTCCAAGTGTTCTACTTCTTTATTTCTTACGAGTGCCTGAAAACATACCTTTATGTTTGTCTAATATTAATTTACTGTTTACAGGCCTCGGGTTTCCCTTCCTTATGTGTTATTTATGTTTATACAATACCAGAAACCTACCCTCTGTTCTATACTACTGTCCTTAAGTCTTCTACTATTTACTGGACACAGTATCAAGGTCTTTGTCTTGTTTGGACTGACATATACTGATATATAGAGGAACAACAGAAGTGATTGCGTCATTAATGGGCTGAGTTGCCCACTGTATACTTCCGGTGTTGTCTTGTGTTTCGTACTGATAAATAGCCAGTAAAGCATCCTTTTTTGGGGATGCCTAGCTGGCCGTGGGGTCAGTGTGATTCGCTTGTATAGCTAGGCGGAGTTGTCGTACGGAAGGTACGGGGTTCGAACCCTGGGTAAGCCACTCACGTCTGTTGTTTTTCTGTTGTCCAAGTGTTCTACTTCTTTATTTCTTACGAGTGCCTGAAAACATACCTTTATGTTTGTCTAATATTAATTTACTGTTTACAGGCCTCGGGTTTCCCTTCCTTATGTGTTATTTATGTTTATACAATACCAGAAACCTACCCTCTGTTCTATACTACTGTCCTTAAGTCTTCTACTATTTACTGGACACAGTATCAAGGTCTTTGTCTTGTTTGGACTGACATATACTGATATATAGAGGAACAACAGAAGTGATTGCGTCATTAATGGGCTGAGTTGCCCACTGTATACTTCCGGTGTTGTCTTGTGTTTCGTACTGATAAATAGCCAGTAAAGCATCTTTTTTTGGGGATGCCTAGCTGGCCGTGGGGTCAGTGTGATTCGCTTGTATAGCTAGGCGGAGTTGTCGTACGGAAGGTACGGGGTTCGAACCCTGGGTAAGCCACTCACGTCTGTTGTTTTTCTGTTGTCCAAGTGTTCTACTTCTTTATTTCTTACGAGTGCCTGAAAAACATACCTTTATGTTTGTCTAATATTAATTTACTGTTTACAGGCCTCGGGTTTCCCTTCCTTATGTGTTATTTATGTTTTATACAATACCAGAAAACCTACCCTCTGTTCTATACTAATGTCCTTAAGTCTTCTACTATTTACTGGACCCAGTATCAAGGTCTTTGTCTTGTTTGGACTGACACATACTGTTAATAGGAGAACAACAGAAGTGAGTGCGTCATTTAAGGGCTGAGTTGCCCACTGTATACTTCCGGTGTTATCTTGTGTGTTTCGCACTGATAAATAGCCAGCAAAGCATCTTTTTTGGGGGATGCCTAGCTGGCCGTGGGGTCAGTGTGATTCGCTTGTATAGCTAGGCGGAGTTGTCGTACGGAAGGTACGGGGTTCGAACCCTGGGTAAGCCACTCACGTCTGTTGTTTTTCTGTTGTCCAAGTGTTCTACTTCTTTATTTCTTACGAGTGCCTGAAAACATACCTTTATGTTTGTCTAATATTAATTTACTGTTTACAGGCCTCGGGTTTCCCTTCCTTATGTGTTATTTATGTTTATACAATATAAGAAACCTACCCTCTGTTCTATACTAATGTCCTTAAGTCTTCTACTATTTACTGGACCCAGTATCAAGGTCTTTGTCTTGTTTGGACTGACACATACTGTTAATAGAGGAACAACAGAAGTGATTGCGTCATTAATGGGCTGAGTTGCCCACTGTATACTTCCGGTGTTATCTTGTGTTTCTTACTGATAAATAGCCAGTAAAGCATCTTTTTTTGGGGATGCCTAGCTGGCCGTGGGGTCAGTGTGATTCGCTTGTATAGCTAGGCGGAGTTGTCGTACGGAAGGTACGGGGTTCGAACCCTGGGTAAGCCACTCACGTCTGTTGTTTTTCTGTTGTCCAAGTGTTCTACTTCTTTATTTCTTACGAGTGCCTGAAAACATACCTTTATGTTTGTCTAATATTAATTTACTGTTTACAGGCCTCGGGTTTCCCTTCCTTATGTGTTATTTATGTTTATACAATACCAGAAACCTACCCTCTGTTCTATACTAATGTCCTTAAGTCTTCTACTATTTACTGGACCCAGTATCAAGGTCTTTGTCTTGTTTGGACTGACATATACTGTTAATAGGGGAACAACAGAAGTGATTGCGTCATTAAGGGGCTGAGTTGCCCACTGTATACTTCCGGTGTTATCTTGTGTTTCGCACTGATAAATAGTCAGTAAAGCATCTTTTTTTGGGGATGCCTAGCTGGCCGTGGGGTCAGTGTGATTCGCTTGTATAGCTAGGCGGAGTTGTCGTACGGAAGGTACGGGGTTCGAACCCTGGGTAAGCCACTCACGTCTGTTGTTTTTCTGTTGTCCAAGTGTTCTACTTCTTTATTTCTTACGAGTGCCTGAAAACATACCTTTATGTTTGTCTAATATTAATTTACTGTTTACAGGCCTCGGGTTTCCCTTCCTTATGTGTTATTAATGTTTATACAATACCAGAAACCTACCCTCTGTTCTATACTACTGTCCTTAAGTCTTCTATCATTTACTGGACACAGTATCAAGGTCTTTGTCTTGTTTGGACTGACATATACTGCTATATAGAGGAACAACAGAAGTGATTGCGTCATTAATGGGCTGAGTTGCCCACTGTATACTTCCGGTGTTATCTTGTGTTTCGCACTGATAAATAGTCAGTAAAGCATCTTTTTTTGGGGATGCCTAGCTGGCCGTGGGGTCAGTGTGATTCGCTTGTATAGCTAGGCGGAGTTGTCGTACGGAAGGTACGGGGTTCGAACCCTGGGTAAGCCACTCACGTCTGTTGTTTTTCTGTTGTCCAAGTGTTCTACTTCTTTATTTCTTACGAGTGCCTGAAAACATACCTTTATGTTTGTCTAATATTAATTTACTGTTTACAGGCCTCGGGTTTCCCTTCCTTATGTGTTATTAATGTTTATACAATACCAGAAACCTACCCTCTGTTCTATACTACTGTCCTTAAGTCTTCTATCATTTACTGGACACAGTATCAAGGTCTTTGTCTTGTTTGGACTGACATATACTGCTGTATAGAGGAACAACAGAAGTGATTGCGTCATTAATGGGCTGAGTTGCCCACTGTATACTTCCGGTGTTATCTTTTTGTTTCGCACTGATGACTAGTCAGTAAAGCATCCTTTTTTGGGGATGCCTAGCTGGCCGTGGGGTCAGTGTGATTCGCTTGTATAGCTAGGCGGAGTTGTCGTACGGAAGGTACGGGGTTCGAACCCTGGGTAAGCCACTCACGTCTGTTGTTTTTCTGTTGTCCAAGTGTTCTACTTCTTTATTTCTTACGAGTGCCTGAAAACATACCTTTATGTTTGTCTAATATTAATTTACTGTTTACAGGCCTCGGGTTTCCCTTCCTTATGTGTTATTAATGTTTATACAATACCAGAAACCTACCCTCTGTTCTATACTACTGTCCTTAAGTCTTCTATCATTTACTGGACACAGTATCAAGGTCTTTGTCTTGTTTGGACTGACACATACTGTTAATAGGGGAACAACAGAAGTGATTGCGTCATTAATGGGCTGAGTTGCCCACTGTATACTTCCGGTGTTATCTTGTGTTTCGCACTGATAAATAGTCAGTAAAGCATCCTTTTTTGGGGATGCCTAGCTGGCCGTGGGGTCAGTGTGATTCGCTTGTATAGCTAGGCGGAGTTGTCGTACGGAAGGTACGGGGTTCGAACCCTGGGTAAGCCACTCACGTCTGTTGTTTTTCTGTTGTCCAAGTGTTCTACTTCTTTATTTCTTACGAGTGCCTGAAAACATACCTTTATGTTTGTCTAATATTAATTTACTGTTTACAGGCCTCGGGTTTCCCTTCCTTATGTGTTATTAATGTTTATACAATACCAGAAACCTACCCTCTGTTCTATACTACTGTCCTTAAGTCTTCTATCATTTACTGGACACAGTATCAAGGTCTTTGTCTTGTTTGGACTGACATATACTGCTATATAGAGGAACAACAGAAGTGATTGCGTCATTAATGGGCTGAGTTGCCCACTGTATACTTCCGGTGTTATCTTGTGTTTCGCACTGATAAATAGTCAGTAAAGCATCCTTTTTTGGGGATGCCTAGCTGGCCGTGGGGTCAGTGTGATTCGCTTGTATAGCTAGGCGGAGTTGTCGTACGGAAGGTACGGGGTTCGAACCCTGGGTAAGCCACTCACGTCTGTTGTTTTTCTGTTGTCCAAGTGTTCTACTTCTTTATTTCTTACGAGTGCCTGAAAACATACCTTTATGTTTGTCTAATATTAATTTACTGTTTACAGGCCTCGGGTTTCCCTTCCTTATGTGTTATTAATGTTTATACAATACCAGAAACCTACCCTCTGTTCTATACTACTGTCCTTAAGTCTTCTATCATTTACTGGACACAGTATCAAGGTCTTTGTCTTGTTTGGACTGACATATACTGCTATATAGAGGAACAACAGAAGTGATTGCGTCATTAATGGGCTGAGTTGCCCACTGTATACTTCCGGTGTTATCTTGTGTTTCGCACTGATAAATAGTCAGTAAAGCATCCTTTTTTGGGGATGCCTAGCTGGCCGTGGGGTCAGTGTGATTCGCTTGTATAGCTAGGCGGAGTTGTCGTACGGAAGGTACGGGGTTCGAACCCTGGGTAAGCCACTCACGTCTGTTGTTTTTCTGTTGTCCAAGTGTTCTACTTCTTTATTTCTTACGAGTGCCTGAAAACATACCTTTATGTTTGTCTAATATTAATTTACTGTTTACAGGCCTCGGGTTTCCCTTCCTTATGTGTTATTAATGTTTATACAATACCAGAAACCTACCCTCTGTTCTATACTACTGTCCTTAAGTCTTCTATCATTTACTGGACACAGTATCAAGGTCTTTGTCTTGTTTGGACTGACATATACTGCTATATAGAGGAACAACAGAAGTGATTGCGTCATTAATGGGCTGAGTTGCCCACTGTATACTTCCGGTGTTATCTTGTGTTTCGCACTGATAAATAGTCAGTAAAGCATCCTTTTTTGGGGATGCCTAGCTGGCCGTGGGGTCAGTGTGATTCGCTTGTATAGCTAGGCGGAGTTGTCGTACGGAAGGTACGGGGTTCGAACCCTGGGTAAGCCACTCACGTCTGTTGTTTTTCTGTTGTCCAAGTGTTCTACTTCTTTATTTCTTACGAGTGCCTGAAAACATACCTTTATGTTTGTCTAATATTAATTTACTGTTTACAGGCCTCGGGTTTCCCTTCCTTATGTGTTATTAATGTTTATACAATACCAGAAACCTACCCTCTGTTCTATACTACTGTCCTTAAGTCTTCTATCATTTACTGGACACAGTATCAAGGTCTTTGTCTTGTTTGGACTGACATATACTGCTATATAGAGGAACAACAGAAGTGATTGCGTCATTAATGGGCTGAGTTGCCCACTGTATACTTCCGGTGTTATCTTGTGTTTCGCACTGATAAATAGTCAGTAAAGCATCCTTTTTTGGGGATGCCTAGCTGGCCGTGGGGTCAGTGTGATTCGCTTGTATAGCTAGGCGGAGTTGTCGTACGGAAGGTACGGGGTTCGAACCCTGGGTAAGCCACTCACGTCTGTTGTTTTTCTGTTGTCCAAGTGTTCTACTTCTTTATTTCTTACGAGTGCCTGAAAACATACCTTTATGTTTGTCTAATATTAATTTACTGTTTACAGGCCTCGGGTTTCCCTTCCTTATGTGTTATTAATGTTTATACAATACCAGAAACCTACCCTCTGTTCTATACTACTGTCCTTAAGTCTTCTATCATTTACTGGACACAGTATCAAGGTCTTTGTCTTGTTTGGACTGACATATACTGCTATATAGAGGAACAACAGAAGTGATTGCGTCATTAATGGGCTGAGTTGCCCACTGTATACTTCCGGTGTTATCTTGTGTTTCGCACTGATAAATAGTCAGTAAAGCATCCTTTTTTTGGGGATGCCTAGCTGGCCGTGGGGTCAGTGTGATTCGCTTGTATAGCTAGGCGGAGTTGTCGTACGGAAGGTACGGGGTTCGAACCCTGGGTAAGCCACTCACGTCTGTTGTTTTTCTGTTGTCCAAGTGTTCTACTTCTTTATTTCTTACGAGTGCCTGAAAACATACCTTTATGTTTGTCTAATATTAATTTACTGTTTACAGGCCTCGGGTTTCCCTTCCTTATGTGTTATTAATGTTTATACAATACCAGAAACCTACCCTCTGTTCTATACTACTGTCCTTAAGTCTTCTATCATTTACTGGACACAGTATCAAGGTCTTTGTCTTGTTTGGACTGACATATACTGCTGTATAGAGGAACAACAGAAGTGATTGCGTCATTAATGGGCTGAGTTGCCCACTGTATACTTCCGGTGTTATCTTGTGTTTCGCACTGATAAATAGTCAGTAAAGCATCCTTTTTTGGGGATGCCTAGCTGGCCGTGGGGTCAGTGTGATTCGCTTGTATAGCTAGGCGGAGTTGTCGTACGGAAGGTACGGGGTTCGAACCCTGGGTAAGCCACTCACGTCTGTTGTTTTTCTGTTGTCCAAGTGTTCTACTTCTTTATTTCTTACGAGTGCCTGAAAACATACCTTTATGTTTGTCTAATATTAATTTACTGTTTACAGGCCTCGGGTTTCCCTTCCTTATGTGTTATTAATGTTTATACAATACCAGAAACCTACCCTCTGTTCTATACTACTGTCCTTAAGTCTTCTATCATTTACTGGACACAGTATCAAGGTCTTTGTCTTGTTTGGACTGACATATACTGCTATATAGAGGAACAACAGAAGTGATTGCGTCATTAATGGGCTGAGTTGCCCACTGTATACTTCCGGTGTTATCTTGTGTTTCGCACTGATAAATAGTCAGTAAAGCATCCTTTTTTGGGGATGCCTAGCTGGCCGTGGGGTCAGTGTGATTCGCTTGTATAGCTAGGCGGAGTTGTCGTACGGAAGGTACGGGGTTCGAACCCTGGGTAAGCCACTCACGTCTGTTGTTTTTCTGTTGTCCAAGTGTTCTACTTCTTTATTTCTTACGAGTGCCTGAAAACATACCTTTATGTTTGTCTAATATTAATTTACTGTTTACAGGCCTCGGGTTTCCCTTCCTTATGTGTTATTAATGTTTATACAATACCAGAAACCTACCCTCTGTTCTATACTACTGTCCTTAAGTCTTCTATCATTTACTGGACACAGTATCAAGGTCTTTGTCTTGTTTGGACTGACATATACTGCTGTATAGAGGAACAACAGAAGTGATTGCGTCATTAATGGGCTGAGTTGCCCACTGTATACTTCCGGTGTTATCTTGTGTTTCGCACTGATAAATAGTCAGTAAAGCATCCTTTTTTGGGGATGCCTAGCTGGCCGTGGGGTCAGTGTGATTCGCTTGTATAGCTAGGCGGAGTTGTCGTACGGAAGGTACGGGGTTCGAACCCTGGGTAAGCCACTCACGTCTGTTGTTTTTCTGTTGTCCAAGTGTTCTACTTCTTTATTTCTTACGAGTGCCTGAAAACATACCTTTATGTTTGTCTAATATTAATTTACTGTTTACAGGCCTCGGGTTTCCCTTCCTTATGTGTTATTAATGTTTATACAATACCAGAAACCTACCCTCTGTTCTATACTACTGTCCTTAAGTCTTCTATCATTTACTGGACACAGTATCAAGGTCTTTGTCTTGTTTGGACTGACATATACTGCTATATAGAGGAACAACAGAAGTGATTGCGTCATTAATGGGCTGAGTTGCCCACTGTATACTTCCGGTGTTATCTTGTGTTTCGCACTGATAAATAGTCAGTAAAGCATCCTTTTTTGGGGATGCCTAGCTGGCCGTGGGGTCAGTGTGATTCGCTTGTATAGCTAGGCGGAGTTGTCGTACGGAAGGTACGGGGTTCGAACCCTGGGTAAGCCACTCACGTCTGTTGTTTTTCTGTTGTCCAAGTGTTCTACTTCTTTATTTCTTACGAGTGCCTGAAAACATACCTTTATGTTTGTCTAATATTAATTTACTGTTTACAGGCCTCGGGTTTCCCTTCCTTATGTGTTATTAATGTTTATACAATACCAGAAACCTACCCTCTGTTCTATACTACTGTCCTTAAGTCTTCTATCATTTACTGGACACAGTATCAAGGTCTTTGTCTTGTTTGGACTGACATATACTGCTGTATAGAGGAACAACAGAAGTGATTGCGTCATTAATGGGCTGAGTTGCCCACTGTATACTTCCGGTGTTATCTTGTGTTTCGCACTGATAAATAGTCAGTAAAGCATCCTTTTTTGGGGATGCCTAGCTGGCCGTGGGGTCAGTGTGATTCGCTTGTATAGCTAGGCGGAGTTGTCGTACGGAAGGTACGGGGTTCGAACCCTGGGTAAGCCACTCACGTCTGTTGTTTTTCTGTTGTCCAAGTGTTCTACTTCTTTATTTCTTACGAGTGCCTGAAAACATACCTTTATGTTTGTCTAATATTAATTTACTGTTTACAGGCCTCGGGTTTCCCTTCCTTATGTGTTATTAATGTTTATACAATACCAGAAACCTACCCTCTGTTCTATACTACTGTCCTTAAGTCTTCTATCATTTACTGGACACAGTATCAAGGTCTTTGTCTTGTTTGGACTGACATATACTGCTGTATAGAGGAACAACAGAAGTGATTGCGTCATTAATGGGCTGAGTTGCCCACTGTATACTTCCGGTGTTATCTTGTGTTTCGCACTGATAAATAGTCAGTAAAGCATCCTTTTTTGGGGATGCCTAGCTGGCCGTGGGGTCAGTGTGATTCGCTTGTATAGCTAGGCGGAGTTGTCGTACGGAAGGTACGGGGTTCGAACCCTGGGTAAGCCACTCACGTCTGTTGTTTTTCTGTTGTCCAAGTGTTCTACTTCTTTATTTCTTACGAGTGCCTGAAAACATACCTTTATGTTTGTCTAATATTAATTTACTGTTTACAGGCCTCGGGTTTCCCTTCCTTATGTGTTATTAATGTTTATACAATACCAGAAACCTACCCTCTGTTCTATACTACTGTCCTTAAGTCTTCTATCATTTACTGGACACAGTATCAAGGTCTTTGTCTTGTTTGGACTGACATATACTGCTATATAGAGGAACAACAGAAGTGATTGCGTCATTAATGGGCTGAGTTGCCCACTGTATACTTCCGGTGTTATCTTGTGTTTCGCACTGATAAATAGTCAGTAAAGCATCCTTTTTTGGGGATGCCTAGCTGGCCGTGGGGTCAGTGTGATTCGCTTGTATAGCTAGGCGGAGTTGTCGTACGGAAGGTACGGGGTTCGAACCCTGGGTAAGCCACTCACGTCTGTTGTTTTTCTGTTGTCCAAGTGTTCTACTTCTTTATTTCTTACGAGTGCCTGAAAACATACCTTTATGTTTGTCTAATATTAATTTACTGTTTACAGGCCTCGGGTTTCCCTTCCTTATGTGTTATTAATGTTTATACAATACCAGAAACCTACCCTCTGTTCTATACTACTGTCCTTAAGTCTTCTATCATTTACTGGACACAGTATCAAGGTCTTTGTCTTGTTTGGACTGACATATACTGCTATATAGAGGAACAACAGAAGTGATTGCGTCATTAATGGGCTGAGTTGCCCACTGTATACTTCCGGTGTTATCTTGTGTTTCGCACTGATAAATAGTCAGTAAAGCATCCTTTTTTGGGGATGCCTAGCTGGCCGTGGGGTCAGTGTGATTCGCTTGTATAGCTAGGCGGAGTTGTCGTACGGAAGGTACGGGGTTCGAACCCTGGGTAAGCCACTCACGTCTGTTGTTTTTCTGTTGTCCAAGTGTTCTACTTCTTTATTTCTTACGAGTGCCTGAAAACATACCTTTATGTTTGTCTAATATTAATTTACTGTTTACAGGCCTCGGGTTTCCCTTCCTTATGTGTTATTAATGTTTATACAATACCAGAAACCTACCCTCTGTTCTATACTACTGTCCTTAAGTCTTCTATCATTTACTGGACACAGTATCAAGGTCTTTGTCTTGTTTGGACTGACATATACTGCTATATAGAGGAACAACAGAAGTGATTGCGTCATTAATGGGCTGAGTTGCCCACTGTATACTTCCGGTGTTATCTTGTGTTTCGCACTGATAAATAGTCAGTAAAGCATCCTTTTTTGGGGATGCCTAGCTGGCCGTGGGGTCAGTGTGATTCGCTTGTATAGCTAGGCGGAGTTGTCGTACGGAAGGTACGGGGTTCGAACCCTGGGTAAGCCACTCACGTCTGTTGTTTTTCTGTTGTCCAAGTGTTCTACTTCTTTATTTCTTACGAGTGCCTGAAAACATACCTTTATGTTTGTCTAATATTAATTTACTGTTTACAGGCCTCGGGTTTCCCTTCCTTATGTGTTATTAATGTTTATACAATACCAGAAACCTACCCTCTGTTCTATACTACTGTCCTTAAGTCTTCTATCATTTACTGGACACAGTATCAAGGTCTTTGTCTTGTTTGGACTGACATATACTGCTATATAGAGGAACAACAGAAGTGATTGCGTCATTAATGGGCTGAGTTGCCCACTGTATACTTCCGGTGTTATCTTGTGTTTCGCACTGATAAATAGTCAGTAAAGCATCCTTTTTTGGGGATGCCTAGCTGGCCGTGGGGTCAGTGTGATTCGCTTGTATAGCTAGGCGGAGTTGTCGTACGGAAGGTACGGGGTTCGAACCCTGGGTAAGCCACTCACGTCTGTTGTTTTTCTGTTGTCCAAGTGTTCTACTTCTTTATTTCTTACGAGTGCCTGAAAACATACCTTTATGTTTGTCTAATATTAATTTACTGTTTACAGGCCTCGGGTTTCCCTTCCTTATGTGTTATTAATGTTTTTACAATACCAGAAACCTACCCTCTGTTCTATACTACTGTCCTTAAGTCTTCTATCATTTACTGGACACAGTATCAAGGTCTTTGTCTTGTTTGGACTGACATATACTGCTATATAGAGGAACAACAGAAGTGATTG
Source organism: Oreohelix idahoensis (assembly GCA_024509875.1). Taxonomy (NCBI): domain Eukaryota; kingdom Metazoa; phylum Mollusca; class Gastropoda; order Stylommatophora; family Oreohelicidae; genus Oreohelix; species Oreohelix idahoensis. Next base: position 312,476 of record JAMPIV010017038.1, read on the forward strand.
CGTCATTAATGGGCTGAGTTGCCCACTGTATACTTCCGGTGTTATCTTGTGTTTCGCACTGATAAATAGTCAGTAAAGCATCCTTTTTTGGGGATGCCTAGCTGGCCGTGGGGTCAGTGTGATTCGCTTGTATAGCTAGGCGGAGTTGTCGTACGGAAGGTACGGGGTTCGAACCCTGGGTAAGCCACTCACGTCTGTTGTTTTTCTGTTGTCCAAGTGTTCTACTTCTTTATTTCTTACGAGTGCCTGAAAACATACCTTTATGTTTGTCTAATATTAATTTACTGTTTACAGGCCTCGGGTTTCCCTTCCTTATGTGTTATTAATGTTTATACAATACCAGAAACCTACCCTCTGTTCTATACTACTGTCCTTAAGTCTTCTATCATTTACTGGACACAGTATCAAGGTCTTTGTCTTGTTTGGACTGACATATACTGCAATATAGAGGATCTACAGAAGTGATTTCTTCTTTAATGGGCTGAGTTGCCCACTGTATACTTCCGGTGTTATCTTGTGTTTCGCACTGATAAATAGTCAGTAAAGCATCCTTTTTTGGGGATGCCTAGCTGGCCGTGGGGTCAGTGTGATTCGCTTGTATAGCTAGGCGGAGTTGTCGTACGGAAGGTACGGGGTTCGAACCCTGGGTAAGCCACTCACGTCTGTTGTTTTTCTGTTGTCCAAGTGTTCTACTTCTTTATTTCTTACGAGTGCCTGAAAACATACCTTTATGTTTGTCTAATATTAATTTACTGTTTACAGGCCTCGGGTTTCCCTTCCTTATGTGTTATTAATGTTTATACAATACCAGAAACCTACCCTCTGTTCTATACTACTGTCCTTAAGTCTTCTATCATTTACTGGACACAGTATCAAGGTCTTTGTCTTGTTTGGACTGACATATACTGCTGTATAGAGGAACAACAGAAGTGATTGCGTCATTAATGGGCTGAGTTGCCCACTGTATACTTCCGGTGTTATCTTGTGTTTCGCACTGATAAATAGTCAGTAAAGCATCCTTTTTTTGGGGATGCCTAGCTGGCCGTGGGGTCAGTGTGATTCGCTTGTATAGCTAGGCGGAGTTGTCGTACGGAAGGTACGGGGTTCGAACCCTGGGTAAGCCACTCACGTCTGTTGTTTTTCTGTTGTCCAAGTGTTCTACTTCTTTATTTCTTACGAGTGCCTGAAAACATACCTTTATGTTTGTCTAATATTAATTTACTGTTTACAGGCCTCGGGTTTCCCTTCCTTATGTGTTATTAATGTTTATACAATACCAGAAACCTACCCTCTGTTCTATACTACTGTCCTTAAGTCTTCTATCATTTACTGGACACAGTATCAAGGTCTTTGTCTTGTTTGGACTGACATATACTGATATATAGAGGAACAACAGAAGTGATTGCGTCATTAATGGGCTGAGTTGCCCACTGTATACTTCCGGTGTTGTCTTGTGTTTCGTACTGATAAATAGCCAAGAAAGCATCCTTTTTGGGGGGATGCCTAGCTGGCCGTGGGGTCAGTGTGATTCGCTTGTATAGCTAGGCGGAGTTGTCGTACGGAAGGTACGGGGTTCGAACCCTGGGTAAGCCACTCACGTCTGTTGTTTTTCTGTTGTCCAAGTGTTCTACTTCTTTATTTCTTACGAGTGCCTGAAAACATACCTTTATGTTTGTCTAATATTAATTTACTGTTTACAGGCCTCGGGTTTCCCTTCCTTATGTGTTATTTATGTTTATACAATACCAGAAACCTACCCTCTGTTCTATACTACTGTCCTTAAGTCTTCTATCATTTACTGGACACAGTATCAAGGTCTTTGTCTTGTTTGGACTGACATATACTGCTGTTATAGGAGGAACAACAGAAGCGGTTGCGTCATTAAAGGGCGGAGTTGCCCACTTTATACTTCCGGAGTTATCTTGTGTGTTTCGTACTGATAAATAGTCAGCAAAGCATCCTTTTTTTGGGGATGCCTAGCTGGCCGTGGGGTCAGTGTGATTCGCTTGATAGCTAGGCGGAGTTGTCGTACGGAAGGTACGGGGTTCGAACCCTGGGTAAGCCACTCACGTCTGTTGTTTTTCTGTTGTCCAAGTGTTCTACTTCTTTATTTCTTACGAGTGCCTGAAAACATACCTTTATGTTTGTCTAATATTAATTTACTGTTTACAGGCCTCGGGTTTCCCTTCCTTATGTGTTATTTATGTTTATACAATACCAGAAACCTACCCTCTGTTCTATACTACTGTCCTTAAGTCTTCTATCATTTACTGGACACAGTATCAAGGTCTTTGTCTTGTTTGGACTGACACATACTGTTAATAGGAGAACAACAGAAGTGATTGCGTCATTTAAGGGCTGAGTTGCCCACTGTATACTTCCGGTGTTATCTTGTGTGTTTCGTACTGATATATAGTCAGCAAAGCATCCTTTTTTTGGGGATGCCTAGCTGGCCGTGGGGTCAGTGTGATTCGCTTGATAGCTAGGCGGAGTTGTCGTACGGAAGGTACGGGGTTCGAACCCTGGGTAAGCCACTCACGTCTGTTGTTTTTCTGTTGTCCAAGTGTTCTACTTCTTTATTTCTTACGAGTGCCTGAAAACATACCTTTATGTTTGTCTAATATTAATTTACTGTTTACAGGCCTCGGGTTTCCCTTCCTTATGTGTTATTAATGTTTATACAATACCAGAAACCTACCCTCTGTTCTATACTACTGTCCTTAAGTCTTCTATCATTTACTGGACACAGTATCAAGGTCTTTGTCTTGTTTGGACTGACACCTTCCCACCTACATAATAAAAAATAAACAATACCTTTTGGGGGATGGCCTACCAACACACTCAGTGTGACCATCTATATCCCCAGGCCCAAACATACAATGTACGGAAGGTACCAAAAAATAAACCTTCATTTAAACCCACAGTCATCCAGTAACTCCCCCATAAGTGTTCACACAACCCCTCCTTTATTTCTCACCCCTGGTGAACCACCATACCCTTTACCTGATTGTCAAATACAAATTTACATTCCCCCCTACACCCTTACGGGTTTCATAAATTCCATTCCACACATAATACACTCTTCCCTCACCTCCTATCATCCCTACCAACCATTTATCTAGATCACATAACAACCAACTTTAAATAAATATATAAACCCCCATCATCACTACTAACCTATCATTAATCAAATTTTCATCACTCATCTATCCCCCTCCTATATCAACTCACTACACTCACATTCTTCTAATCAATACCTCCTTAAACATTTAATTAACTCCCAATTTAAATCCCCCAATACATATACTTCAAAAATTTTTATAAATTTACCCCCTAATAAAACCAACAAACC
>JAMPIV010017040.1:0-87804 GCA_024509875.1 Oreohelix idahoensis
AGTCAATGTGAGAGGTGGACGTGATAGTAGCTGGTGGAAAGTTATTTACACAGTCAATGTGAGAGGTGACCGTGATAGTAGTGATGGAAGTTATTTACACACAGTCAATGTGAAGAGGTGCAACGTGATTAGTGATGTGAAAGTTATTTAGAGTTAATGTGAGAGGTGAAGTGATTTAGGTGTGGAAGTTATTTACACAGTCAATGTGAGAGGTGAACGTGATAGTAGTGTGGAAGTTATTTACACAGTCAATGTGAGAGGTGAACGTGATAGTAGTGTGGAAGTTATTTACACAGTCAATGTGAGAGGTGAACGTGATAGTAGTATGGAAGTTATTTACACAGTCAATGTGTAGGTGAGAGGTGAACGTTTATAGTAGTGTGTGAAGTTATTTACATTTTACACAGTCAATGTGAGAGGTGAACGTGATAGTAGTGTGGAGGTTATTTACACAGTCAATGTGAGAGGTGAATGTGATAGTAGAGTGGAAGTTATTTACACAGTCAATGTGAGAGGTGAACGTGATAGTAGTGTGGAAGTTATTTACACAGTCAATGTGAGAGGTGAACGTGATAGTAGTGTGGAAGTTATTTACACAGTCAATGTGAGAGGTGAACGTGATAGTAGTGTGGAAGTTATTTACACAGTCAATGTGAGAGGTGAACGTGATAGTAGTGTGGAAGTTATTTACACAGTCAATGTGAGAGGTGAACGTGATAGTAGTGTGGAGGTTGATTACACAGTCAATGTGAGAGATGAATGTGATAGTAGTGTGGAGGTTATTTACACAGTCAATGTGAGAGGTGAACGTGATAGTAGTGTGGAGGTTATTTACACAGTCAATGTGAGAGGTGAACGTGATAGTAGTGTGGAGGTTATTTACACAGTCAATGTGAGAGGTGAACGTGATAGTAGTGTGGAGGTTATTTACACAGTCAATGTGAGAGGTGAACGTGATAGTAGTGTGGAAGTTATTTACACAGTCAATGTGAGAGGTGAACGTGATAGTAGTGTGGAAGTTATTTACACAGTCAATGTGAGAGGTGAACGTGATAGTAGTGTGGAAGTTATTTACACAGTCAATGTGAGAGGTGAACGTGTTAGTAGTGTGGAAGTTATTTACACAGTCAATGTGAGAGGTGAACGTGATAGTAGTGTGGAAGTTATTTACACAGTCAATGTGAGAGGTGAACGTGATAGTAGTGTGGAAGTTATTTACACAGTCAATGTGAGAGGTGAACGTGATAGTAGTGTGGAAGTTATTTACACAGTCAATGTGAGAGGTGAACGTGATAGTAGGATGGAAGTTATTTACACAGTCAATGTGAGAGGTGAACGTGATAGTAGTGTGGAAGTTATTTACACAGTCAATGTGAGAGGTGAACGTGATAGTAGTGTGGAAGTTATTTACACAGTCAATGTGAGAGGTGAACGTGATAGTAGTGTGGAAGTTATTTACACAGTCAATGTGAGAGGTGAACGTGATAGTAGTGTGGAAGTTATTTACACAGTCAATGTGAGAGGTGAACGTGATAGTAGTGTGGAAGTTATTTACACAGTCAATGTGAGAGGTGAACGTAATAGTAGTGTGGAAGTTATTTACACAGTCAATGTGAGAGGTGAATGTGATAGTAGTGTGGAAGTTATTTACACAGTCAATGTGAGAGGTGAACGTGATAGTAGTGTGGAAGTTATTTACACAGTCAATGTGAGAGGTGAACGTGATAGTAGTGTGGAAGTTATTTACACAGTCAATGTGAGAGGTGAACGTGATAGTAGTGTGGAAGTTATTTACACAGTCAATGTGAGAGGTGAACGTGATAGTAGCGTGGAAGTTATTTACACAGTCAATGTGAGAGGTGAACGTGATAGTAGTATGGAAGTTATTTACACAGTCAATGTGAGAGGTGAACGTAATAGTAGTGTCGAAGTTATTTACACAGTCAATGTGAGAGGTGAACGTGATAGTAGTGTCGAAGTTATTTACACAGTCAATGTGAGAGGTGAACGTGATAGTAGTGTGGAGTTATTTACACAGTCAATGTGAGAGGTGAACGTGATAGTAGTGTGGAAGTTATTTACACAGTCAATGTGAGAGGTGAACGTGATAGTAGTGTGGAAGTTATTTACACAGTCAATGTGAGAGGTGAACGTGATAGTAGTGTGGAAGTTATTTACACAGTCAATGTGAGAGGTGAACGTGATAGTAGTGTGGAAGTTATTTACACAGTCAATGTGAGAGGTGAACGTGATAGTAGTGTGGAAGTTATTTACACAGTCAATGTGAGAGGTGAACGTGATAGTAGTGTGGAAGTTATTTACACAGTCAATGTGAGAGGTGAACGTGATAGTAGTGTGGAAGTTATTTACACAGTCAATGTGAGAGGTGAACGTGATAGTAGTGTGGAAGTTATTTACACAGTCAATGTGAGAGTGAACGTGATAGTAGTGTGGAAGTTATTTACACAGTCAATGTGAGAGGTGAACGTGATAGTAGTGTGGAAGTTATTTACACAGTCAATGTGAGAGGTGAACGTGATAGTAGTGTGGAAGTTATTTACACAGTCAATGTGAGAGGTGAACGTGATAGTAGTATGGAAGTTATTTACACAGTCAATGTGAGAGGTGAACGTGATAGTAGTGTGGAAGTTATTTACACAGTCAATGTGAGAGGTGAACGTGATAGTAGTGTGGAAGTTATTTACACAGTCAATGTGAGAGATGAATGTGATAGTAGTGTGGAGGTTATTTACACAGTCAATGTGAGAGGTGAACGTGATAGTAGTGTGGAGGTTATTTACACAGTCAATGTGAGAGGTGAACGTGATAGTAGTGTGGAAGTTATTTACACAGTCAATGTGAGAGGTGAACGTGATAGTAGTGTGGAAGTTATTTACACAGTCAATGTGAGAGGTGAACGTGATAGTAGTGTGGAAGTTATTTACACAGTCAATGTGAGAGGTGAACGTGATAGTAGTGTGGAAGTTATTTACACAGTCAATGTGAGAGGTGAACGTAATAGTAGTGTGGAAGTTATTTACACAGTCAAAGTGAGAGGTGAACGTAATAGTAGTGTTGAAGTTATGTATACAGTCAGTGTGAGAGGTGAACGTAATAGTAGTGTGGAAGTTATTTACACAGTCAAAGTGAGAGGTGAACGTAATAGTAGTGTTGAAGTTATTTATACAGTCAATGTGACAGGTGAACGTGATAGTAGTGTGGAAGTTATTTACACAGTCAATGTGAGAGGTGAACGTAATAGTAGTGTTGAAGTTATTTATGCAGTCAATGTGACAGGTGAACGTGATAGTAGTGTGGAAGTTATTTACACAGTCAATGTGAGAGGTGAACGTAATAGTAGTGTGGAAGTTATTTACACAGTCAATGTGAGAGGTGAACGTGATAGTAGTGTGGAAGTTATTTACACAGTCAATGTGAGAGGTGAACGTAATAGTAGTGTGGAAGTTATTTACACAGTCAATGTGAGAGGTGAACGTAATAGTAGTGTGGAAGTTATTTACACAGTCAATGTGAGAGGTGAACGTGATAGTAGTGTGGAAGTTATTTACACAGTCAATGTGAGAGGTGAACGTAATAGTAGTGTGGAAGTTATTTACACAGTCAATGTGAGAGGTGAACGTGATAGTAGTGTGGAAGTTATTTACACAGTCAATGTGAGAGGTGAACGTGATAGTAGTGTGGAAGTTATTTACACAGTCAATGTGAGAGGTGAACGTGATAGTAGTGTGGAAGTTATTTACACAGTCAATGTGAGAGGTGAACGTGATAGTAGTGTGGAAGTTATTTACACAGTCAATGTGAGAGGTGAACGTGATAGTAGTGTGGAAGTTATTTACACAGTCAATGTGAGAGGTGAACGTGATAGTAGTGTGGAAGTTATTTACACAGTCAATGTGAGAGGTGAACGTGATAGTAGTGTGGAAGTTATTTACACAGTCAATGTGAGAGGTGAACGTGATAGTAGTGTGGAAGTTATTTACACAGTGGTCGTGAGAGGTGAACGTGATAGTAGTGTGGAAGTTATTTACACAGTCAATGTGAGAGGTGAACGTGATAGTAGTGTGGAAGTTATTTACACAGTCTATGTGAGAGGTGAACGTGATGGTAGTGTAGAAGTTATTTACAAAGTCAATGTGAGAGGTGAACGTGATAGTAGTTTGAAGTTATTTACAGAGTCAATGTGAGAGGTGAACGTGATAGTAGTGTGGAAGTTATTTACACAGTCAATGTCACAGGTGAACGTGATAGTAGTATGGAAGCTATTTACACAGTCAATGTGAGAGGTGAACGTGATAGTAGTGTGGAAGTTATTTACACAGTCAATGTGAGAGGTGAACGTGATAGTAGTGTGTAAATAAAAGTTATTTACACAGTCAATGTGAGAGGTGAATGTGATAGTAGTGTGGAAGTTATTTACACAGTCAATGTGAGAGGTGAACGTGATTAGTAGTGTGGATACAGTTATTTACACATTCACACTTCAATGTGAGATAACTTGAACGTAATATAGTAGTGTGGAGTGTTACTTACACAGTCATCACGTTGAGAGTGATGACGTGTATATATAAGTCCATTTATTTATACACGTCAATGTTCAGGTGAACTGTGTAATAACTTCCAAGTTATTTTCACATTGAGACTCAATGTGAGAATAACGTCCATACTACTATGGGAAGTGTTCATTTACACATTGAATGTGTAAATGAACGTCCATAGTACTAGTTATTTCACACAGTCACATGTGATTGATGTAAAATGAACGTAATTAGTGTATGGAAGTTACTATCACAGTTCACATGTCAGGTGAACTGTGTAAATAACTTCCACACTTGGAAGTTATTTACACAGTCACATTGACTGTGTGAACGTAATACTACTATCACGTTTACCTCTACAGTCATTTCTGTGAATTGAGTGTAACGTAATAAGTTGTGCAAGTTATTTCACAGTCACCTCTCACAGTGTGAATTTAACTGTGTAAGAGTAACTTCCACAGTTATTATTACACAGTTCAATGTGACAGTGACTGTGTATAGTAACTGTCCACAGTTACTATTTTACACCTTCAATGTGAGAGGTAAATAACTTGTAGTAGTGGAAGTTATTTCACACAGATGTGTAAATTAGAGGTTAAAGTTAGGACCTCTCACATGTGACTGTGTAAAGTACTTCCACATGTACTATCACGTTATTTCTCACATTGATGTGTAAATAACGTCAATAGTAGTGTATTACGTTTTACACTCTCAATGTGAGACTGTGTAATAGTAGTGTCCACACTATTTATCAGTCAATGTGACATTGAACGTGATAAGTACTTGGACAGTTATTTACACCAGTCAATGTGAGAGGTGAAAAATAGTACTGTGGACACTTATTTACACGTTCACCACTGTGAGAGGTGAACGTGTGTGTGTGGGGTTTTTTACACACGTTTCAATTCAGAGTGTGACGATTGAATGTAAATAACTTCACACACTAGTATGTGGAAGTTCATCCTTTACACAGTTGACTGTGTAAATAACTTCCATAGTAGTTCACCGTTTACATTATCAACTTGTTTTGTACACAGTCAATTTGATGAGGTGAACGTGGATATTAGAATGTGGAAGTTATTTACACATTCAATGTTCACCTGAACGTGAGTGTGTAAATAACTTTACACATACTATCAATGTGACAATTGAACCTCTCATAAGTGACTGTGTAAATAATTCAACACACTATTATCAGGTGAACCTCTCACATAGGGTGTGAAATTACTTTACACTAGTCAATGTGAGCAGGTAACGTGATATAGTGTGGAAGTTAACTTCCACACATACAATGTGGAAGTTACCTTCTCACATTGTACTGTGTAAAAAACTTTACACAGTCTAATGTGAGACGTTCAACGTGACATTGACTGTGTGGAAATTACTTTACACAGTCTATCACGAGTTCAACTCTCACATTGATGTGTGTAAATAAAATTAGGCTATTACACGTTCACCTCAAATTCACCTTTGACTGATGTAAATAACTTCCCAAACTAATAGTAGGGTGTGGAATAATTTATATTTACAAACTCTTCAATGTGTCTCACAACTATATTTAACAATTACTCCACACTAGTGGTAAGTTTTCACCACTCACATTGACTGTGTGAAATAACTTCCACACTACTATCACGTTCACCTCTCACATTGACTGTGTAAATAACTTCCATACTACTATCACGTATACCTCTCACATTGACTGTGTAAATAACTTCCATATACTACTATGGAAGTTCACCTCTCACATTGACTGTGTAAATAACTTCAACACTATACGTTATCAACGTTGATGTGTAAATAAATTTCACACTACTATTGTTCACCTCTGTGACTGTGTAAATAACTTACACGCTACTATTACGTTCACCTCTCACATTGACTGTGTAAATAACTTCCATACTACTATCACGTTCACCTCTCACATTGACTGTGTAAATAGCTTCCATACTTCTATCACGTTCACTTCTCACATTGACTGTGTAAATAACTTACACATGAACTATTAGTCTGTGTAAATACATTTACACAGTCTCTCAAAGTGAACAGTTAAGTTATTATACACTGTGTACTGTGTAAAATACTATAACCTTTCACCTTCACATTGACTAATGTGAAGGTAATTAACGTGATTACATACTATCACATTGACTGAATGTGTAATAACTTCCACACTACTATCACGTTCACTTCTCACATTGACTGTGTAAATAACTTACACACTACTATCACATTCACCTCTCACATTGACTGTGTAAATAACTTCCACACTACTATCACGTTCACCTCTCACATTGACTGTGTAAATAACTTCCACACTACTATCACGTTCACTTCTCACATTGACTGTGTAAATAACTTCCACACTACTATCACGTTCACTGTCACATTGTGAACTGTGTAAATAAACTTCCACACTACTAATACACGTTCACCTCTCACATTGACTATGTAAATAACTTCCATAACTATTACGTTTCACTATTAAACCTCTACATTGACTGTGTAATAATAAATTACACACTTACTATCCACGTTCACCTCTCACATTGACTGTGTAAATAAACTTCCATGTACTACTGGAATATTTACACAGTCCACATTGAGTGTAAATAAACTTCCATACCTCTCACACTGACTGTATACATAACTTCAACACTACTATTACGTTCACCTCTCACTTTGACTGTGTAAATAACTTCCACACTACTATTACGTTCACCTCTCACATTGACTGTGTAAATAACTTCCACACTACTATCACGTTCACCTGTCACATTGACTGTATAAATAACTTCAACACTCTTATTACGTTCACCTCTCACTTTGACTGTGTAAATAACTTCCACACTACTATTACGTTCACCTCTCACACTGACTGTGTAAATAACTTCCACACTACTATCACGTTCACCTCTCACATTGACTGTGTAAATAACCTCCACACTGCTATCACGTTCATCTCTCACATTCACTGTGTAAATAACTTCCACACTACTATCACATTCATCTCTCACATTGACTGTGTAAATAACTTCCACACTACTATCACATTCATCTCTCACATTGACTGTGTAAATAACTTCCACACTACTATCACATTCACCTCTCACACTGACTATGTAAATAACGTCCACACTACTATCACATTCACCTCTCACCTTGACTGTGTAAATAACGTCCACACTACTATCACGTTCACCTCTCACATTGACTGTGTAAATAACTTCCACACTACTATCACATTCACCTCTCACATTGACTGTGTAAATAACTTCCACACTACTATCACATTCACCTCTCACATTGACTGTGTAAATAACTTCCACACTACTATCACATTCACCTCTCACATTGACTGTGTAAATAACTTCCACACTACTATCACGTCCATCTCATACACTTCTACCGTAACTGTCAACTTTCTTGACATTACTGTCCTCATTACCCCTCCCAACCTCAATACTTCTGTCAGCGACAAACCAACAGATACACATAGTTACCATCTTTGTATATCTTCTTACATTTATGCATCTCGTAACTTATTACCATTCTCGTAACTTTTCCGCTTACATCCAGTCTGTAAAACTGACGACGTCTGGCCTAACCACGTGACATATTGGACTTTACCATAGTAAACCATTAGGGGTGTTCATGTTCTTATCTCTTTCCTACGACACATCATCGACATCCCTCGGCAAAAGGCCCTTAACTCCAGTCATAAAAAGGCTTCTTGGTTAACTTAAAATTCACCTATAAATCTCATAGTGATGCTGTAATAGTTCCTGCTATCTATCTCCGTTCCAGACTTATCTACCAACCCGGGAAGCATTCAAGGAAGCACCCTTAGTGGCATATACGTGTTACAAGACATTCACGGTATCTCTGATTCATAGTCATCAGAACGTCGACAATGGCTTCCACTTTGGTATCAAAGAATGAAACAAAGTATATTGTTATACGTGTAATTATGTTATTTGGACAATTGGACAAGTAAAATATCATTGCCTAGAACCACATTTGCCATCACTGATGGGTTTAAATGTCAATCACACAATAATATTAACAACATATGCAACTCTTGCAGTGGAATGTACATTGATGACGTAGGTAAACGACTCTGTGTCCGGTTTTGTCAACACCTTTACGACTTCTCTAAGATGGCCTCGTAAAATGTAATCATCTATTCCAACAGCTCATACCTCCAGAGTGCTATAGACATCAATCAGATCCTGATGACACAAGTTGGTTGTACCTTAAAAACAATCTTTGAATCTACCTTCTGGGATGGCTGTAGGATTGAATACCTTAAACCGATGATCTAACCATGTAACACACCTTTGTCTGAGGCCACCTCCTAAATGTATGACTTACTTATTTCTCAATGTCTATCACTATTTTGTTTTATGGCCGTTTTATGTTGTACAAACAGAAGTCTGTGACGTTAAAATCTGGAATTATCCTTTACGGATCGTATTAATGTAATTCACTTTCATATATAACTTACTTCTCACTTCCTTTTTCCTCTGTTTTAGTTATTGTGTTCCTGGCGAACACCTTGTCCCCGCAACGTAGACATTACTTTTACTAGTAGTAGTAAGGGTGCATTGTCACTAGATGGATTTTGAGGCGACCTCTTTCCGATTTCTCTTTCCGATTTCTCTTTCCTTATGGCAGTAATCAGTTACATTTTTGTACTGATTCTATTGCGATTTTTTTCCGAGTCGCACCCTTTTCTTTCTGTTTGTTATGTAGCAGAGAGTTTGTGTGTTCAAACATTTGGCACTCCTTGTCGTTGTATTCGTCCTAATTGCAAGGCGACGAACAGTTTTGCTGAGATTAAGCGCAGGAAAGTGAAAACCCATATGTGAAAATCTCTAGTGGATGTCCCAGTCATTTGAAGCTGGCAACATCAGCGCATAGAAAGATGATTTCATGAACCACCACTGCCAGGTCTAGCGACTGCTTTATTGTTAGTTTCTTAAGGAGAACTAAACGCATCAGTAGTTCCATAGGGAGCAGGGAGGGAAAAACGAAAGAAATGATGTACATTTTAATTATAATACTTACAGTTTCAAACCAGTGTAAATGTTCACGTTAGCATATTCACTTTAAAATTAATGGAAATTTCAAACTTTTCAAATCAGCGTAAACATAAATTAAAACATAATCAATTTATATTGTGAACACTTTTCAATCAGTGGAAATGTAAATGTAAACATATTATATCTGTTCTATTAAATTCTTCATTCAAATGTAAATTAACTTTAAAATTTATTCAATTTAAATGTAAAGAAAGTTGTCTTTCAAGGGAATAAAGTTAATTCTCATCAAGGGTAAATTCTGCGATAAATGGGATGGTAGAATAAGAAAGGGGACACATACGTATGTGTCGGGAAACGCAATACTCAGGAGAGCGTTTCGTTACAATTCTTACATCATATTTGTTGGTGGCGGTACCAGCTGAAGTATACTATATCTGGAACAAGAAGGGAACAGTGGTCTGAGCTTTAAGACGAGGGACCAACTTTGTAGACTCACCCTGACACTCCTGTGAATTAGTTGCACCCTATAACCTTGACCAGCGACGAGCGTGAGCAGTGTCAAAAGAAGCAACCCAGCGGAAGCAGAAACAACCACTGGCAGCTAAGTGCAATATATAAGCTGCCAAAGAGAATGGTTTTCATAGAACCTAATATCCATCAATGATGAACCCCTTCTGTTAAACTATTCCATTATTTTTAAATTGTTAAAACTTAAGTGATTATTAAATTTAGTTATTTTTAATTATACCAATTTAACTTCGATGTAATCATTTTAAACTTACTGCAAGTTTGTCTCAGTCAACTTACTAAATACATTCTGAACTGAGCTATACCAGAATAATAATAATTCCACAGAGTAAATCAGAGGTGGAGGCTTGAACGTGCTAAGATTAATCATTGCTTAATTCTTCACAAACGTTGTCTGCAGAGTCTAGAATTAACGAGCTCAGCCGAAGCAGCATTGTTTTCGATTCTCTGAATTTCTTGTGAATTCTCCATTGAGATAGAAGCGTCATTACCCTATTTACAAATCTGCCAAGAGTACTCTTGCGTGAAGGTAGACACCTTTGAAGGATATGCTAGATACTCTTGAGTTTCGGCCACTGTTGGACCACTATTGCAAAGCAGTGGCGGAAATACCGTTACACGCATCGTATTTTCTTTTACAGCACCACAAGTTAGATAAGTCAAAGGTCACAGCGTATGGGAACTGGCCACCGAACCTATCAAAGCTGATATCTCGAATATTTGAAGTCTCTTACACGTCATCATATGTTAAATGTCTTATCTATACATAGAATTACTCACATATAAGCACTGATATCTCGAATATTTAAAGTCTCTTACACGTCATCATATGTTAAATGTCATATCTATACATAGAATCACTCACATGTAAGCACTGATATCTCGAATATTTGAAGTCTCTTACACTTCATTATATGTTAAATGTCATATCTGTAAATATAATCACTCACATATAAGCCTGCCATCAATGGTACCTACACCTTGTAGCGGTATGGCAGCTTGCGTACCCTGACAATCCCCAGAGCTATGCCAGTGGTAGTTTTTACTCCTGGTAGGTTCAACCAAGCTGGACTGGTCTGTGTGGGTAGGGGTCAGACAAAAGCTGGTACCCTGGTCCTCCAGGTTGGGGGTTTTAGCATAGGGCTGACACCCCTGTCTATGTAAAAAAAAATAATGAAGTTACGGAAACAACATCAAATGAACAAACTTTGCTGCGGGATGAACATTCGGAGTCTGTGGCTCGTATGACTGTCAGTGGTGAAAGCCGAAAGGAAGCCACTGACATGAAAACGGATGTCCTGACCGCAAAACAGGATACAAGAATAGGATTTTGGAATGTCAGGACAATGTACGAGACAGGTAAACTAAGACAGGTCACGGCAGAAATGAGAAAATATAGGCTACACATCCTGGGGATAAGTGAGAGCAGATGGACAGGGGCAGGAAAAGTTAAAGCAGCAACAGGAGAAACAGTACTTTACTCTGGAAGAGAGGATGGACAGCACAGTGAAGGCGTAGCCATTATTCTACAGAAAGGGATAGAAAGGACATTACTGGAATGGAAACCCATGACAACAGACTGATACGATTGAGATTGAGAGGGAGATTCACCAACACTACAATAATACAATGCTACGCACCAACGAATGATAGCGATGAGGAGGTCAAGGATGAATTCTATCAACAACTGCAGAAAGAAATGGAAGACACACCTAGATATGATCTTGTTATAGTAATGGGAGACCTCAATGCGAAAGTTGGTACACACAATACATATAATGAAAGAACAATGGGGAAATGCGACAGCGGAACAGCAAACGAAAATGGGGATAAGCTAATAAGTTTCTGTAGCATTAACAACCTGGTCATTGGAGGAACACTTTTCCCACATAAGGAAATTCACAAGTTAACATGGGAATCACCAAATGGTCGGGACAGAAACCAGAAAGACCACATCATGGTTAACGGTAGATGGAGACATGCATTACAAGATGTGAAGGTAAGAAGAGGTGCAGATGTGGGAAGTGATCACCATTTAGTAGTAGCAAAACTGAAAGTGAAACTAAGAAGGGCTGGACCAACTGTAACTACACAGAAAAGGTTTGACATCAGCAAATTGAAGGACCCCCTTACCAGAAAAGCTTTTGCGGCCGACATTAAGAAACGATATCAATTTGCCAAAAGCCAGGAAAAGACATTGACTGATGATATAGACCAGAATTTCAACACCATTTCAACAGTATATAAGGAAAGTAGCAAATCATGCTTAGGATTCCAGGAAAGGAAGAAGCAAGACTGGATAACACCAGAAACACTAAACACCATAAAGATGAGAAAGGAAATGAAAAGAAAGAAAACAGAAGCGAAGTCCCCCAGGTTAAAGCAACTATATAGCGAACAGTACAGCCAGCTGGACAGGGAAGTTAAACGCCAAACCCGAGCCAACAAAAGGAATTTCCTAGACGATCTTGCAAAACAGGCAGAAGAGGCAGCACTGAGAAATGAACAAAGCACAGTATACAAAATAACTAAATTCATCAGCGGAAAACAAGGTGCAAACAATATTACATTAGTAAGAGATAAGCAAGGAAATCTCATCAAGACAGCAGAGGGACAGGAAACAAGATGGGCAGAGCACTTCAGAGAAACTCTGAACAAGGAAATACCAGAGACACAATTGAATGTTCCTGAGGCTGAAAACGATCTAGATGTAAATACAGACATTCCACGAAAAGAAGAAATCATCACAGCAATCAAAGGGTTAAAGAACGGTAAAGCTCCGGGCCATGATAACTTAAATGCAGAGCTATTTAAGACAGACCCTGAGCTAGCAGCAGAACTATTAGAACCACTATTTGCACAAGTGTGGAAAACGGGGACAACACCATCAGAGTGGAACAAAGGAATAATTGTCAAATTGCCCAAAAAGGGAGATCTTGCAGACTGCAATAATTGGAGAGGAATCACTCTTCTCTCAGTTCCCAGCAAAATACTAGGCAGGATAATTATACAGAGAATTTCAAAGGCAGTAGACTACAAACTGAGGAAAGAACAAGCAGGATTTAGAAAGAACAGAAGATGTGTAGACCATATATTCACTCTCAGGAACATTATAGAGCAGTGTTCAGAATGGCAAAGACAGCTTTACATAAATTTTGTTGATTTTGAAAAGGCTTTTGACAGCATACATAGGGACAGTTTATGGAAAATACTGAGGGCTTATGGAATTCCAAGCTGCATAGTGACAATCATAAAAAGCCTCTATGCCAACTTTACGTGTAGTGTTGGGCAGAGCAACCTAACCTTCGAGGTGAAGACAGGAGTACGACAGGGATGCCCCTTATCAACCACTCTTTTTTTAACAGTCATAGACTGGGTGATGCGCCAGACAACAGAGGGCAGTCCAAGAGGAATAAGATGGACTACATTTCCTACATTGGAAGATCTGGAATATGCAGATGACATTGCACTGCTGGCACATTCACATCAACACATCCAGGAAAAAACGGATAGACTTAATAAATTTAGCCAGCAGGTGGGCTTGAACATCAACTTAAAGAAGTCTGAGGTCATGACGCTCAATGTGAGCAACCCTGAGCCCATATCAGTAAGGAATCAGCAATTGGTACAGACAGATACCTTCACATACCTAGGAAGCATAGTAACACCAGACGGTGGGGCAGGCAAAGACATCAACATCAGAATGAATAAGGCAAGAACAGCCTTCTTTAGCCTAAACAACATCTGGAAGTCCTCCCAATACTGCACAAGCACAAAATTAAGATTATACCAGAGTTGCGTGCTTTCTGTGCTTCTCTATGGTGCGGAATGCTGGAGAGTCACAGAGAATTAAATGTCAAAATTGTCCTCTTTTCACACAACATGCCTAAGAAAAATTCACCGCATCTTTTGGCCGAATACCATCACCAACCAAGATCTGCTTACTCGTAGCAAGCAAGAGGACATGCACACCATCATAGCTGGCAGACGCTGGAGCTGGGTTGGTCATGTCCTCAGAAGAGACCCCGATGCCATCACAAGAACAGCTATGCTTTGGACCCCGGAAGGAAAGCGAAAGAGAGGCCGACCAAAAACAACTTGGCGGAGGACCGTGGAGGCTGAGATGCAAAGAATGAACCAGAGTTGGGGCACTGTACGAAGGATGGCCACCGACCGTGCAAAGTGGAATCAATTTGTTGTTGCCCTACAAGACGCCACTAGGCGTGATGGCCACTGACTGCTTTGACGGTCGGTGGTTAAGGATCGAAGAAGAAGAAGAAGACATATAAGCACTGATATCTCGAATATTTGAAGTCTCTTACACGTCATCATATCATAAATGTCATATTTATACATAGAATCACTCTCATATAAGCATTGATATCTCGAATATTTGAAGTCTCTTACACGTCATCATATCATAAATGTCATATATATATACATAGAATCACTCACATATAAGCACTGATAACTTACCGCCAGATGTCATAGAAGGACGACTGTGATGTGCCCCCATTTCGTGTACTGCAGTTTATCAACTTAATACGTTAGGTGTTGATGTGAATAATGTTACAGGTCAACGTTCAGTACCCCAATGTCACATACAGACTGACCTATATGTAGGTATGCATCTAATTTGAGGACACCAGACGTTTTGATACTGCCTTCTGATCCTGCCAGGTTGAAGAAAAATATCGGGTTAGACCTCTTAGTTGAAAATTAATCAAATTGATCTGTTTTAACGTTTCATTTTGATCAGTTTACACTAAATATAATGTTTGTTACATTGTCTTTATTTTAACGTATCTATTTGATTGTTTATTTGTTTTGTTGTTTTGTTTCTTGCATACCGGAGACTAGACAGTTGCCGTCCTTTAATATGTCACTGATAGTCTGTGACGTTAACCATGTTTCCATAAAGATTGCACACAATCTGTCTGAATGGTGTTGTTGATAAGAGTTTTGTCACATCAGCTATAAACGTGATATTCTCTATGCTCAGACACTTAATTATCTTACGTAATTAGTCGTTCAACATCTACCGTGAGGTGTAGAGGTTTGGAAGAGAGAGCGCCAGACTATCCTATGGGCTGTCTTCCTCCTGGCCTGGTTCCATTCTAGTCCTCGGTCCTTCAAAGATTGTCTAATGTTGTCCTCACAGCGGGCTCTGTGTCGTCTTGGAGGTCTGAATCTCAGGCTCTTAGTTTACCATGCTTGTCATAGTAGCCGATCTTCTCCCATTCTGCAGACATGACCAAACCATCTTAGCTGGGACTGTTCTACTTGGGTCTGCAGGGGGTGGGATTTTAGGCCTTGACGTATCGTCTTGTTGTGGACCATGTCTCTTCTTGCAACTTCAACCACCTTCCTCAAATACCTCATTTCTGACGCCTGGATCAGGGTTTTGTGGGTTGTAGTCATTGCCCATGACTCGCATCCATACGTCAAGACTGAAACACAGGTGGAGCGGTAAACAGACATCTTCGTTTTCTTACCAACTTCTCTTTTGCTGATGAATCCTCGATTTATGGCCTGAAAAAGTCTCCCAACTCCTGCTTTTCGAGTTGACAACTCTTCTTTGATGCCTTTCTTCTGGTCTGCTCCGAGATATTTAAAGTGGTCGACTTGCTCCAGGACCTGTTCTCCCAGCTTAATTTGATGTCTTCTTTCTTCTCGTGATATCACAATGGTTTTGTTTCAGAACTGCTTATGATCCATCAATGTTTTCTCCATCTCTTTCATCCAGAGTTGAAGATTGGATTGGAGATGTGCCTCTGATTTAGCAATCAGCGCAACTTCATCAGCAAATGCCAGCTCTGAAATACAGACCTTTCTCATCTTCCAGTACCCCACTGAATACTTTCATGTTCTCTCCTTACATGCCTTGATGACATCGTCCTTGAGGATTATGAAAAGATAAGGTGACAGGATATCACCTTGTCTTCCACCAGTGGTGGTCCTGAACTCTTCTGACTTACGATTTGCTGTCCTCACATAATTTCTGCAAGACTTGTAGAAGCTCTGTATAGCATGAATCAGAGGTGCTGGAATGTTCTTCCTTGACAAACAGTCCCAAATGTTGCAGAACTAAACAGACTAATACCCAATAGACAAAAGAACAAGCACTCATCTTCTGTGATGTCCCAATGATTAAGTGTGATTTGACAATTCAATGCAAGCTTTCATCATTTATAATAAATCAATGACAAAGTATTATATGACACAAGTCAAAATAAAAGGTCATCATTTGTCATGCCCCAACGATAGTGTGTTATGTGACAAGTCAAAATAAGAGGTCATCAATTGTCATGGAACAACGATAGTGTGTTATGTGACACGCCAAGGTAATTGCACATCTCGCTATTCCTCTAATAATTGTCGATGACGAGTATGACTTGTATAGGATCCAATCAATCCCTACACATATTCCTCCCTCTATTACCTATGATAGTAACACCAACATCCACCCCCTCGCCACATATGATACGACAGCATACGAAATGGCTATTAACAAACCGCACAAGTATTTTTCCATTGTGACACATGAGAGCTTTTTGAAATGTGTTAACTTACCTCATTTATTTTGTGTTATGGAAAGACCGTTTTATAAAGTTCAGTCGCATCGATGATGTATTTTGGCGATCTTTCTTAATGAAACTGTTAAGACACATAAAGTGTTCACCACAACTTGTACAGACTGTTGGTGTTTAAGACCCATATAAATCCTGGTAAATAACTGACCGCAGTGGAAGGATGGAGTTGCCTGTATCACATATTTGTATTATGTTTATCACGTTTTATATTTAAAGTAACGAGAGCGTCCAGCTCCAGTTCATATTTTATTATACAATTATAGATTAATATTGCCATGTTTGTATATCTCCGTGTCATATTGGATATATATATATATATATATATATATATATATATATATATATATATATATATATATATATATATATATATATATATATATATATATATATATATAATTTTTTCACGTCCCAGGTCTAGCGTTTGACCATTAGTTCTATGCAGTTAGGCTGATGCTCGTTGCAGCTACTACATTTACGATTTTTGAATACATCATGAATATTCGTCACTTCTGTTGAGTATTGTCAAAGTATAGTTTTTTGGTTTTTGTTGTGTTGTTTGCACAACTGATGAAAATCCTATGCTATTAATTTTTTTTTGAAATGTTAGCATTAAGTATGTTAAAATTATGGTGATGACTTATTCACAGCGTAGTTCACATTGATATTGTTGAGAGGTATTGTACATCCATACGGTTTAATGAGCGTGTTTCATGAGTTTTGTTAGGTCTGGATCCTTCTTCTGTTCAACTGCCATGTGGAAGCCATCTGGATCACTGTCTGGTTTTGATTGTGATTCAGACTTCTGTGTGTCCTCATATACGTCATGTTAGTTGGAGCTAACTTCATTTATTTGTTTGGTGTTATCATCGATGTTCGTCGACGTGGATAGTTCGTCTTTCACTGTAGTGTTCTGCGTTTTACTCTCCTCATATGGAATCCTAGACAACAGATCTGCACATTTGTTCATTGTTCCGGGGATGTACTCTACGATGGTATCGTAGGATTGGAGGTTAATGGACCATGTCTGCAGTTTCTTAGGTTGTTCATGTGTCTTAGAGAGCCAATTGACTAGGGGTTGATGATCCGACCTGATTATGAGCCTGGTTCCTCGTACATAAAAATCAAATATTTGTATCGCATAATGGATCGCGTATGCTTCCTTCTCTGTCGTCGACCACCTCTTTTCGGACTTAGATAGAGCATGCGAAAGAAACGCGATAGGTCTCTCATTCGGGATTTCAGACAAAATTGGTTGCTCGTTTAATGTGATGGGTTGGACCAAACATGCACCAATGGCGTTGTCCGAGGCATCGGTATATAATACCAAGGGTTTGGATGTTTCTGGGTGAGCAAGTAAGGGGATTGTAGTCAAGGCATCCTTCAGGTATTCGAATGATTTCTGGCATTAATCATCATCATCAGTTGCCATCTCCACAACGAAGGTTGGCTGTAATAGATCTCCAACGTCTTCTGTCTCTTGTCTTGGTGGTGCACTCTGATAGACTCTTTCCTGTCCATCTTTTGATGTTATCTTCCCACTTATAGCACTGTCTTCCCCTTGCACGTTTGCCTTCAACTCTCCCTTCTGTTATGGTCTTCTGCAAGGTGTTATGCCTTTTTATGTGGCCAAAGTATTTTAGCTGCCGAACTTTGACCTCTCTCATTAGTTCTCTTTTCATACCTAGATTTTCTAGGACCTCCTTATTTGTTTTCATCTCTTTCCATGAGATACGCCCCATTCTTCTATATATCCACATTTCAAGAGCCTCAATTCTTTCTTCCAAATGCTTATTCATCGTCCATGTTTCTGCACCATACAGAAATGCAGAATATATATAACACTTTATGATTCTCAGTTTTAATTTGTGAGATAACTGTTTGGATGTCAGTATATGTTTCATGTTGTTGAATGTAGCTTTGGCCATTCCTATTCTCTTCTTGATTTCTGTTTCACATCTGCCATCTTCTGTTATTATATGACCAAGATATACGTAGCTCTTGACTTGTTCCAGGATTTTCCCATTTACGCTTATCTTTAATGTGGGTTTATCGTCTGTTTTGCTAATTATCATAGTTTTTGTTTTCTCAATATTAATGTCGAGTCCATATTCATGACTTATACTGTTCACTTGTTTCACTAGTTCTTGTAACTCCTGTTCGCTTTCAGCTAACAACACGGTATCATCTGCATATCTAAGGTTGTTTATTGACCTTCCACTGATGTTCAGTCCTGGTATTTCCTGTATCTGTTTGAAAGTTTTTTCGGTGTATAAATTAAATAGGCAGGGGGACAGCACACAACCTTGTCTGACACCTCTTTTTATGTCTATGTATGGTGAATAATTCCTTCCCGATCTTACTGTGGCAGTTTGCTCCCAATAAAGGTTACTGAGTATTCTTATATCCTTTCCATCAATACCTATGTCTTCGAGGCATTCAATTATTTTCTCATGATGGACTCTGTCAAAAGCCTTCTTATAGTCAATGAAGCACATATACATACTTTTTTGGACCTCTGTATATTTTTCTGCTAATATTCTTAGGCAAAATATTGCCTCTTTTGTTCCACTGCTCTGTCTAAAACCAAACTGTTCTTCTTGGATTTCGCTGTCTACTTTACTTTTTATTCTTTCCTGTATGATTTTGAGCAGTATCTTAATTGCATGACTCATCAGGCTGATTGTTCTGAAGTCTGAACATTCTGTTGCATTTGGTTTTTTGGGCAATGTTATGAAAACTGATGTCTTCATGTCGTGTGGTATATATCCTGTATTGTATATATCGTTGCATATTTCTGTGATTGTATCTATACCAAAGCTCTCCAGAGCTTCTATCATTTCAATTTTTATGTTATCCATGCCTGCTGATTTTCCTTTTTGTATCATATGAATGGCATTCTCTACTTCTGATCTGAGAATGTTTGGGCCTTCATTAGAATCTTGTGATGGTTTTTTTTACCTCTGTTGTCCTCGAATAGTTCTTTTAAGTATTCTGCCCATCTGTTTGATATGTCTTTCTCATCAAGTAATATTACACCATTTTTGTTTTTGATACAGCTTCCTCCTTGTGCAAACCGCGACCGATTTGATAATTTCTTTTGGCATTAAGGAGTCCATTTAAAACGAGCATACTTTTTTGTCAGTTCTATCAGTGGTGTAGCCGCACAGGAGAAGTTAATTATGTGGCATCTATAGTACCAACAGCCCCCAATGAAACCTCTCACCTGCCGTACTGTACTGGGCCTCGGCATTTACCTGATAGCCTTTACTTTATCTTCCTCTGGACGTATATCATCAGCATTTATAACTAAACTCAAATATTTTGTTTCTTCTTTGAGAAACTCACATTTGCTTAAATTGAGTTTGATCTGGTGTTTCCTGAGCCTGTCAAATATTAATAGCTATTGTGCTCTCTGATTCTCTCAGGCAATATTTATTGTTGCTCTCTGTTTCTCTCCGGCAATTTCTATTGTTAGTCTCATATATGTGTCTGGTTCTTTGATTTGTGGTGATTGGCGGGTGCTGGTACCTTCAGTTAGTTGTCTGCCATCGTCTGTACGGTACAATTTAATTTTCTGTGGTTGATTGCAAGTGACCATATTCATGCATCGTTTGATTTCTGGCTGACGTCTATCCATGGAAATAGACTTTCGTGACTGTCGAATTATTAGCTGGTCTTCCATGTCTGCATAATTCAGCTGATAATCCTCGTCGCTGCTGGGGTTCTCGTTGCTGCTGTTTTTTCCTGGGCTTGTAGCATTGTCCTCTAGGGAATCGACTAGGTGTACTTGTTCTCATCTGCTGTGGGTATCCTCCAGGGTCACCAAAGAATGCGGGGCGGTATGGGGTGTGATGTGGGAGCTGACAAGGAAATGGGGAATGATGGGTATCAGAGTGTGACATGATCTGATAATTCTTCCTGTGTATTTCATTGTATCTATGTTGGGGTGTACAGATGCTTGTGTCCACTCTTTCCTGTGACAGGTTCCGATATTTGGTTGCACCCATCCGTTTTTGTATGCTGAGTTCTGTTTCCTTGTGTTGATTAGGTCTCTCTGTGATCATGGTTGGGATCGGTTTATTTCTATGAATATTTGTAGACTTTGTTGTCAAAGATGGTTGTAAATTCCCTGGTTCCTTATATCTTTGGGAAGGGAGTGGAGAACTTTGTTTGCGCCATGAATTATCTCCAATTGTGCAGTTTTGTCTAGCCTCATTGTTTATAGGGTGGGAACGATTAACTTTTGTAATTATTGCACCTCTCGCAATGGATGATGTTGTACCTGAGGTATTTACGATCATGACGGGGAAATCTCCGGAGCTTGTAATTTCTGCAATGCATCAGTAATGAATGTTAGTGGATCATCGTTTATATCTCCATCCAGCAAAGGTGCAATTTCTACTGTCTGTCCGGGTCAAATGTAATCTGATCCCTTTACACGACCTTTGCTTATTATTAGTGAGTTTTGTGAAATGGTCACAGGAGCTGTGAGTCGTACAAACGAAGCAATGTGTAAATCATCCTGGAGGTTGATGTATTCTCCGTTGTTGCTGCTGTTGCTGTTGTTTCTGCTGTGCATACAACGCTAGTTGTTGCTGCTGTTGTTCTTGACTTGGATCCATATTTTACCCGGTGTATCTCAAGATAGGACTGGTCACGGGACCACTTAATACTTTATGTGACCGTCAGTCACTGCGTTGAATTTGGGGAGGGGAAGAAGACAGGTGGAGGTATTATTCTAGGAAATTTCCTTGAGGTTTTCTTTTCTTTCTTTTTTTTCACAAGCGAGAGTCAGCTAGTTCTGTCTTATTTTATATCGTATAAGCTTGTTGGAAGTACTGGCTCATCCGCCAAAGATATTAATTCCTATGCAAGTGGGAGGGTAGGTTCATTCTTATCCTTCCTGGTGTTGTATGTGAGATTAGTGGTTTTTCTTTAGTCAGTCAACATTTAACAACAACTTCTGATCTTAACAAACTCAATGCGACAGCAAGTTCAATTCATTTATTTATTAAACATTGAACATATGTACATCGTGGTCGGAGTTCCAACTTGGTGTGGTAGATTATGTGAATAGATTTCCTATTATCTATTTCTTTATCTACTTTTCTCTTTTACCAAACTTTCATCTACGTACTTTTGGTAACTTAAACCTCAGTCACTCAGAGATCTGTCTTTGCTGTTTCTAATTTAGCACGCACAGTTTATTGCTGTTCGCTAATTCCCTTTGATGATGAGTTTACCGGCAGACCTGATTAGCATACGTGAGCCGGTATCATTTAATTATAACACCAGCGACCAGGGGAAATCAAATTTTAGTACTAAGAGCAGTTAATTTGGGAACCAAGGTGAGCAGATTTTTTATTACCTCCCTTGTAAACCCTCTTTCTAGAAAGTAATTACCACGGTGAGAACGAGTAGATCAAAGACATTGCTCGCTGAAATGGCTATACGAAGCATAGACGTGTAAAACTCACACTGTTTAGCGAATTGCCGATGTCTGATTAGAACGAGAGAAAGGGTCCTTGTTGTCGGCTCTGTGGTGTGAAGAAGATTTTTGATTCGCGGGGTTCTCTAAATCTGAACGTAGAATTGCCGTAGGTGCTAACATGTAGCAGATGAGTCTGTTTTCGGGTTTTAGACGTAACATTCCCTTTGATTTCAGAGAGATATATACCTTAGACTTCTAACTAAAATTTATCCAGTGCCTCGCAGATCCTCTAGACAGCTAGCTGCGTTCTAGAATTCACTTGTATTAGTGAAGTCCTTAGTTTCGTTGGAGAATAGTCTCAGTAGTTCTGTGTTGAGGTAATTATTATATTTCTTTAGATTTTGTGCAGAGTGTTTTACTAGAATAGGTCCGTCATTTGATAATTCTCTAAGTTTTACTGTGTTACAGTGGATAGCAGAATAAATAACAATTTCTAGCTAAAAACTCATCCAGCTATAATATAAATTTTATTAACCAGTCAGAGAATAGTTTAACCATCTAAGTAAGTGCACTGATTCATCATGAGTGATGACGAAATATGTATGTATTTCTAATTCATGATGATTGATTTTTTTTAATGACTAGAATTTATTTTACGGAAGTTTTAAACGATGAGACAAGCTTTAAGCTTATAGTTGTTCTGATTTAAGTTAAATAACTGACGTGGATAAATATATTCTATGTTACGCGGGGTAAGGATAGGATTGGGAATAATACTATATTATGTTAAGTATGTGTTTTTCTCCCTATACAGTATTTGGCCAAACCCTAAACCTTACCAGCGGCTTTCATATGAACTATAAATAACTTACCAAAGTACATTCTAATATAATTATCTGGTTTTCAAGGTGACCTGTCTGGCCTCGTGTTTTACACACAGAAAGAGGTATAGTACAGGCCCAAAAGATATATTAAGAATAAATGGTAACTGGACTTCTAGAATATCCAGATTTCTTTCCCATGTTCATATGCATTCAGAAATTGAAGTGATTTAGTCAAAAACATTGACATTACATATATATCGACTACTGTGTTGTGAAGAAGATTGATCCTGAACAGATTTATTTAACTGACACCCGATTTAACAATCAAAGATTCCAAGCTACTGTACACTGTGAACAATTTGATCTCATAATTATTTTCTACCGGGACATAAAGTGAAGTGACATTTATCAGCAACCTACTTACATTAGTGAATCAAGCGTTTCCCAACATTGTGATTAATTAGTCTTTGGAGAAACTGGGGCTTGATTCGCCAAAACCACCAACCTTGGATGGGCTGGGGTGTCCTGTAACTATTGTTTCAGAGTTTGTGAAAGCACCTATTTAGGTAAGAGAGAGACTGATTTGTGATCACATGTTGTCTGACCGAGCGAATGCAGGGATGAATAACTCTTTCATTGTATACTTCATGTAATAACTCTATGTATTCTTGTTTATGCAAGTTTTGCTAATGCTGTCCCTTTTCAGAATAGATTAACATATACACTCTGTTCGTTACTGGAAAAAGAAATCTTAGACCACAGCGTATAGATCTGTGGCTCTTTGGGGGCTAAATAACTTTTCTTCTAACGAGATCGTGGCTCAACAGAGAGGGGGGAAGATTACACCTACGGGTCTAACTCTTTAATTAATTCTTTAATCCTATGTTTATTGTATTTGATTTGATGTTCAATATTGTCGTCGTAAAGTATCCTTATGATAAATAACATTTGATAAATAACATTTATTTAGTTCAGACATAGCAAGAAAAGGCATATACAAAGGCGTGCAAAACCATACCTACTCTCTCTATATATACTGAAGCACATTAAAAACGCACCACTATTATATATACTGATGCCGAGAAGCTGGGAAAAAAAAGTGTGGGAATGGATTTTCCCCGTGTTTTCCAAGAGGTAGAGAGCGAATGGCTGCTGGAATGGAAAGTGCATGATTCAACCCACGGGTTTGTATACAGACTACATGAAAACAATGAAAGTTACACGTGCAACACGATTCCCAACAGCTATGACCCTGAAAATGTGTACACGTTGTGGCATTATACTCGGTATGAAAAGGCCGTTGAGACAAAACACCCAGTACATGTGCTTGAAATGCCACGACTATTTGAAAACGACCGCCAACGAGCCATTGGTATGTTGGAGACCGGAATGAGCTCGCGGGCCATTGCCAGAAGGATGAATTGCCACCACAGCACTATTGTACGTCTCAATAAACGTTACGGAACCACTGGCAGTGCCCGGGATAGACTTCGGAGTGGCCAGCCACGAGTTACTACCCCTGCGCAAGATCGTCATATTGTGCTGAGTTACCTAAGGAATCGTACTCTCCCGGCAAGTCAAACAGCAAGAGCAATAGTGGGTAGACATGGGCAAGTCTCTTGAATGACAGTCATACGACGACTCAGAGATACAGGCCTTACTGCAAGACGACCTTATGTCGGGCCAAACTTGACTCACAGACATCGTCTGCAGCGCCTGCAATGGGCAAAGCAACATGTCAGATGGACTAGACTGCAGTGGAATGCTGTCCTATTCACAGACGAGAGCAGATTCAACATATCCTTTGCTGATGGACGTATGCGGATTTGGCGACGGTGTGGAGAGCGCTTTGCAGATTGCTGTGTCAACCGATTTGGAGGTGGCAGTATTTACATTTGGGGATTATTCAGTTTTCACCATCGCTTGCCTCTTCACGTCTTCCGTGGAAATGTTAATGCTGTGACATATCGAGATGAGGTTCTGGATGCACTGGTTGCTCCTGCGTTCATAATTTATCCAGACTTGCAGATTCTCCAGCAGGATAACGCACGTGCATTTTTTTGTCCTTTGCTTTTCTCCCTTGCCTGCACAGAATGCAATTAATTTCATAACAATCAAATGTACAAATTAATGACCAGCATGGATTCATAGGAAAATGAATAAAGATTCCAAATATGTAAACTTGTAAACACTTATATTTACATTTCACACTCTGTTCCTGGATTATACAGGTGGTGCGTTTTTAATGTGCTTCAGTATATATATATATGTGTGTGTATATATATATATATATATATATATATATATATATATATATATATATATATATATATATATATATATATATATACAATATACATATAATATATATATATATATATATATATATATTATATATATATATATATATATATATTATATATATATATATATATATATATATATTGTCACGTGCTCTGTATTATGAGTGTGTCGTGTGTAGATAGTAAACAACATTAGGGGTATGAATAACACGACGCCACTTGTACAGCTCCATGACATTTAATAAAACATTCACGTAAGTCCTGAACATCAATAATATCGTCACGCATGCATAACATCACACTTAGGCTGACACTGCCTGTGGGAAATAACTCCTAACAATACTTCCACGGACTGGCTGACCGTCCACACACTAACAGTACACACAACACGTTTCTATGTGCGGCATTCAACCCTCGCACGAATCCATTCACCATACAGGTGTACATCACTTATCCCAAGTGACTGGCGGCATGCAACATCGCCATATAAATACTACTCCAATATAGCTACAAGGCGGACAATACTCAACGCCTTACTCCACTGTAGCTCCAAAGGCGGGACCAACTCGTCGTCTTAATATGTTCTCCACGAACACTCCTAAAGTTCCTCCAGAACACTCCTAGGCGGGAAGACGTCGCCTATACAACAATATGTCGGACATAATCACAATATTCACAATCACTATATCATTATCTCAACTGTCACATAATACGAGCACCCAGCTCGATCACAAATCACAGCCTCAAGCACACAGCTTGGCTATCCAACCCAGACTCTCTCTAGTTACATCCGGGCACTCTCTCAGCCACCCAGACTTGTTCACCAAACACGCTTTCTCCATGCGCACGCCCCAAGTCACCACATACTGACATGAAGCCAGACATAAACTCAATCCCTGAGTTAAACTTAAATATTGACAACCTCAGTGACCCTTACTTCCACTCACTCCATCATTCACCCATGAAACTGCTCTGTGACATCTACCCCCCTCTCCAGATGGAAAACGGAGTTTTGCACCAACGAATTGGGCACATACCACAGAATGCATCATGTATCCACTCGTGATGGAATACAAACATATCTCACTGAAGAAGTTGTCAAATTTCTGTGACTGGATTATTTACACAAAGCTACAATGGGTGAGTCTCACTCTAACCCATACCACAGTTCTCTATAATGCTTCCTACTCACATGAAGCAAATGCTTATAATAATAATAATGTCCTACCCTTTCACCAAAATGAAACAAATGATATAGTTGTATGCAATTACATCAGTCTTGAAAAATTCTTGCACAACTATCAGTTATTTATCCTTATCAAAATACATCACAGAAAAAAAAAAAAAAATCATCAACAATTTCTTATGATATCTGTTACAAAAATGTTCTACATCTCATTGTGAAAAATGTTAAGTTTCATACACCGCAGTACCCTAGGTACACTACAAGAATTAAAATTTAAACAACAAACCATGATGCTCTATCACACTGCATCATTATGTAGTATAACACAACCAAAAAAACGTATAACAACCCATGATGTCATATTTATAAAGTAAATCCTATAACATTTAACACATTTCATTATTCAAAGAATAATCCACAATTTTTAACAAGGTTTAAGTGAATGGTGTAATTTACTTACTATTCAGCACCAAAGCTTTTACTTCTTCCTAATCCATTCTTAAAAGATCGAATTTCCTTCACAATGATCAGTTTAATTCACAAAGATAAATCTAATAATTCTTCTCATATTCCTTAAGTTCTTCAATCCAAAACTTTGCTTGGTCAAAATTGTATCTGTGAAGTTCTAGCAGATACTGATAACTCTTGCTCCACTGCTTCCTAAATTTCTACCATTATGCTCATCTCTAGCATGTTTATTCCCGCTTCTTGATTTTATTTGGAAAACAACGTTGATACCCACATTCTTATAACTCATTGTAATCCTTTCAGACAGAGGCATATCCCAATAGTCTCATACATTACAATTTCAACACATGCTATACCAATTGTTATTACTAAGGGCAATGATTTAATCAAAAATGTCATGCATTAAGCCATGACTGCATAAGTGTTGATACCCACAACTAATTACCATGAGACAGTTTGTCATTTAAGCACACTGCCGATGCTTTACCCTCAAAAACCACAACAATGTGCAATGCATGTAGTCAAATATCATGATCACAACAAATCAAACTGTCAACATTTCAAATAGTTCACCAAACACGCTTTCTCCATGCGCACGCCCCAAGTCACCACATACTGACATGAAGCCAGACATAAACTCAATCCCTGAGTTAAACTTAAATATTGACAACCTCAGTGACCCTTACTTCCACTCACTCCATCATTCACCCATGAAACTGCTCTGTGACATCTATATATATATATATATATAAATATATATATATATATATATATATATATATATATATATATATATATATATATATATATATATATATATATATATTATATATATATATATATATATATATATATTTATTTATTTATATTTATATTTATATTTATAAAATGATTATTGAAGACTTTAGTTCTTAATGCAGATCTTACAAAATCGTAAGCTTTAGTTGTATTCTATAACAAGCACAATAGTGTTTTCGTTGTAAACTTCTACGAATACTATTACTAGAATGTGTTGATTGTGTTTTGAACCTAGGGCTGTTCAAACATGACCCCCGCAGCACAGAAGCAAAATCACAACCTTCGCCGACGACATTCTATCTGGAACTGCCTGTCAAAACTTGGCATCCATAAAATACGAACTGGTGCGCGAATCTAACCAGTTTCGTTGGTTAAAAGTCTTCTCCTTACTTTTTACATACGCAACTGTCGCTAAGCAACCCCCGCCTTATGACGAGTTTGCGCCTACTGATTCTATTTCTAGAACAATGAAAATTTCTTTCTTTAGGCTATTCTTCTGTTAAATCCACTAGCACGCATTATGCTATTGTTGCACGGATAATGCTAGCGGGGTAGGCTATGCGATCACAATAAACACCAAACGCATTATATAGATCTATATAATTATCTTATAATACTACCACTCAGAAAGTGCTTCCTACTTGACAAAGCGAAATTCGTTCACAAAAAAAAAAAAAAAAAAAAACTTGTCACACAATGCTCTAACGTATCTGTGGACACGTGTAAAATACAATGAAAGATGTAGTCAGCGCTTAAACAAATTACAGGTATCCAAGCCAAGGCAAGACCTATTTAAGAAAAGTTTGGCTTATTCAGCTGCTAATCTTTGGAACAATCTTCCACATGACATGAAAAACACGAATTGATTATGTTGCGAATTATTAACTAATATAGTGCATCTAACAACAAAGACAACAGTCAAAAAGCTACAGACTTTCATAAATGGGTGCTTGCGTAGAATAGAGGGATTAAAATGGTATAACAAGGTTACCAACGTGGAACTGATGACAAGAACTAGACAAGTGCCAGTGGAACAAAAGATGAGAAGAAGACGATGGCGATGGATAGGACACACACTGAGGAAACCTGTTGATATCATTACAAGGCAGTCCTTGTTCTGGAACCCATAGGGCAAGAGAGGCAGAGGTAGACCAAGAAGCACATGGAGAAGAGAGCTGGAAACAGAGGTGAAAATGATGAGGATAACGTGTAAAGAACTTGAGATGATGGCACGTGACAGGAGGACTTGGCATGTGTTTGTTGAAGGCCTATGCTCCTTTGGGAGTAGGGGGTTATGAATGAATTGTGTGTATGGAGCATCTTTTGGCCGAATACCATCACCAACCAAGATCTGCTTACTCGTAGCAAGCAAGAGGACATGCACACCATCATAGCTGGCAGACGCTGGAGCTGGGTTGGTCATGTCCTCAGAAGAGACCCCGATGCCATCACAAGAACAGCTATGCTTGGACCCCTGAAGGAAAGCGAAAGAGAGGCCGACCAAAAACAACTTGGCGGAGGACTGTGGAGGCTGAGATGCAAAGAATGAATCAGAGTTGGGGCACTGTACGAAGGATGGCCACCGACCGTGCAAAGTGGAATCAATTTGTTGTTGCCCTACAAGACGCCACTAGGCGTGATGGCCACTGACTGCTTTGACGGTCGGTGGTTAAGGATCGAAGAAGAAGAAGAAGTGTGTATGGAGGGTCTGATGATCTAGTTTTTTTTTTCTTTATAATATAATTTATTTCTTAATTGTGATCAGATTTTGCGTTGCCATTAAATTAATACTTTAAGTACGTTGGAGAATGTCTGGATAACTAGTAATAAACGATGAGCAAGAGGAAGGACAGAATCTAAGACGGGCCTTTGTGCCCGATTCTCAACCATTGAAAAATTAAGTTTTTTTAAATCTGTCTGTCTGTCTATCTTTCTAGTCTGTTTGATTCTGCTCTTGAGTTAGAGAAGGTAAGACAGTGAGGAAGGAAACTGGTTACTGTGGCGAGGATTTTGATGGAGAATGACAGATTTGATGAACGAATAAAAGATAATATCTAGATGATATAATTTCAGTCTACAAGTTGAAGGAGAGTGACAGATTTGATGAACGAATAAAATATTTTTTCTAGATGATATGATTTAAGTCTACAAGTTGAAGGAACTGCCTCGCATCGGTAAATAGTCTACTAGAAATCCTTAATGCAACGAGACTTCTGGCAACTAAACAGGATATTTTCTGGACTATAAATTCTTTCTCAAAAGCCAAAAAAGGACAATGTTAAGTACATTAGGTTGAGAAATGAGATTTGGTGTCCAGCCACATTAACTAAAATATCCCGACTCATTAGAAGTTAGTTTAATTACGGCTCAGCCCCCAGGGTGTAGATTTATGTTTAAACAAAACAAAATACAGCCCAAATAAAGGTAACAAGGACAAAGAACAACAGACTCTGTTATGTTGAATTTAAAAACAAAGTATAGATTCTCACAACTATGAAAGATTTACAAGTGAACAATAAATGTGTGCTCCCTAATTTAGAAAACAAAAACAAAGTATAGATTCTCACAACTATGAAACATTTACAAATGAACAATAAATGTGTGCTTTCATGTTTAGAAACAAACAAACTATGGTCCGCAAATGAACTAGGAGATCTTTTCTATGGTAGTTTTGCTGGTAGGTATTATACTCATCTCTCCAAGGACTTCAGTAGCTGCTGAGAGGATTTTTGTTCTGACAGTCTTGGATTGGTCTGTCCCAGCACTTCAGGTAGTGTAAACAGTTCAATGGGTTCAGACGGCGGCACAGTCTGCTTCCCTGGACTCAGTGCAAATTACAAATACGGATGGAGTAAGTCAGCCCTGCTGAATACCTCTTCTGCTTACTGGACTATGACTCAGCTTAGAGTCACCTGGTATGACAGCTACAGTTGTATTCTGGTATGGTCAAACATTTGGAGGTATGGTAAACCTGGTTGGTAGGGTATGGTTGGTAGGGATGCAGGTAAGGGTAACTTTTGGTGCCGTGGACTCATAACCTGGTTTGTAACCTGGAAGTAAAACCTGGTTGGACTGGATTATTAAACAATTGAAGTCCCATTAATGGTGTTTCCAGAGAAATCTCCTATGTCTGCTGGGCGTTAAGCGTCCATCAGAAATCAAATTAAAACAATCATCGCTAACATTCTATAACAAAGTGTTATCTAGTATCTATGAAATACTCCTACTTAACTGACATTATAAGTGTATTTTGAGTTCTTAGCCTCTATCTGGCTGTCTACTTATTTACAGCAGTGGTTTTCCCAATGTGGGCAGTGAGTTTCACAAACTGTGATGTTTGGGACTGGAGCCATCAAATTTTTGAGAACCACTGGTTCACGTCGTGACCATAGAGCTGTATATTAATTTTGAGGTCATTGTCACCAATGGTTGGAGAACCACTGGGTTATAGTTTTCAGTGCTGTAGTAAAACCTGTTGGGGTATCATTGCTGCAGCAGCGAGAACCCCTGATTTATATTCTTTCTACTTAACAGTGAATCTAGTTTAGGGTGTTCCTGGTCTCAAAGGCTGAGAACGATTGGCTTCCAGAGTCAGATGAATCATTACATTCATACAACATTTATGTTATAAACGTTCATATAACCTGATAGTATAATCATAAAACACAGGATACATGCATATAAATACATTAAAACAAGACAATGATAGGTCATAGATGAAACCATAGAGTATAAATCGTTCAGTAATCTCATTTAAAAAAAAATCAAGAAACATTAATGACTGTCACAATGAAGATGAAAGAAAGTATAGCCCTTTTCCTAACAAAAGATACTGAAATAATAAGCTGTTTATAGACATACGTTTATTTAGGTTATAAAATTAACAATACTAGATATACTTACTCGCTCAACTGTTTCACTACGGATTTGGCAACGATAACCCTGCTTCGGAGTCCATTAGCTAGCTTCTGCTGCGTATGACAGTGACCGGGCGAATGCGGTTTTTCCCTCCCATAATTTTCCACTGGCACTTCCCGTTGACCTCTTGGACGGCCTCATAGCAATTTCTTCTTGAGTCCCAGGGGGATCAAGTTCATCTTCATTTTAAATTGGCCCGTGTGTGTTGCCCAGCTCTCACTGTGCAGGTGTCTTGTAGAGCTTACCTCACATTGATTTACAAGCTTCCCATTAACGATACAAAAGGTTCACTACCGGGTTGGTAGTACTTGGATTGAAATGCAGTACAAATTAAATGTCCTCCAGTGACCGAGTGCATAAATTATCTGCTGTGGGTCGTGAGAAACCATGAGGGTTAGCCAGTCTAATCTAATAGAAGACTGGAAGATACAAGTTTTTCTCATTAGAAGAATGAGAAAAATCTGAAGAGAAATGGCTTCATTTCTAGCAATAGGAGAGGTTTGGAGAGGAACAACATAATAGACAAAAGAAATAGTCGATGAGAAAAGCGGAACGCTACATTTACCCACCTTATAAAGCTGGGCCTCGTATAATGAAGGCGTTAATATAATTCTCTCCCTGCGACAGTATCTGCTATGGGACTCAAAGCCGTTCACGTCTAGTAAAATTTTCCGCAACACTGACAAGACGCCAAGTCCCTAGTCATTCAACAGCTGATTGCCAATATTCCACGAGTTTACCAAAATCAAGTGTTTGTCTAATTTACTGTTTGAATGGTTTGTATTTTGTTTGGTTGTATTTTTTTCGTAATTTTTGTTCATTACTATCTTTTATATTTTTTAAAAACATAATTAAATGTCAAAATGATTGGATATTATAAATTTATTCAGTTATATTACCTTTATAATGTTGCATGCTTAAATAATGCTCAAAATACATGTGCGAATGGAAGGAAACAGTATGCAAGATGACAGAGAGAGGAAGGGCAGAATATTAGACGGTCTTGCGTGCTCAATTCTTAACCCTTTGAAAAAAAGTTCGTTCGTTCGTTCTATAATAGTTCACTTCAGGGTCCCATTACACAAAGAAAGATCTGTGTTACCAGTTATTTTTGTTTTATTTCCAAATAAGACAGTCCAACTTTTGTCTATTGTAGTTCCCGGTAGTGTGTCAGGAGACAAGGAAAGGTCTGTCAGTCCAGCTTTTGTCTATTGTAGTTCCCGGTAGTGTGTCAGGAGACAAGAAAAGAATAAGGATACTATTCATTCAAGCATGTCGTAAGAGACTACTAATATGTGAATGTACATTTAACAGACCATCTCACCATGTAAAACACATTGCTACGGAGTGCACCACTACAGGTGTAGTTGTGATTTAATACTGAACAGGAAGTCACGTGGTCATGAAAGTAGTTGTCGTTTAATACTGAACAGGAAGTCATGTCGTCATGAAAGTAGTTGTGGTTTAATACTGAACAGGAAGTCACAGTGGACATGAATGTAGCTGTGGTTTAATACTGAACATGAAGTCACGTGGACACGAAAGTAGTTGCGGTTTAATACTGAACAGGAAGTCATGTGGACATGAAGGTAATTGTGGTTTAATACTAAACAAGAAGTCACGTGAATATAAAAGTTGTTGTGGTTTAATACTATACAGGAAGTATGTGGACATGAAAGTTGTAATAGTTTAATACTGAACAAACAGCCACAGTAGATATGAAAGTTGTTGTGGTTTTATATTGAACGGTAAGCCACAGTGGACACGAAAGTAGTTGTGGTTTAATACTGAACAGGAAGTCACAGTGGACATGAAAGTGGTAGTGGTTTAATACTGAATAGTAGGCCACAGTGGACATAAAAGTAATTGTGGTTTAATACTGAACAGGAAGTCACAGTGGACAAGAAAATGGTTGTGGTTTAACACTGAACAGGAAAACACAGTGGACATGAAAGTAGTTGTGGTTTAATACTGAAAAGGAAGTCACGTGGACATGAAAGTAGTGTTTGCTTAATAGTGAACACGAAGTAACAGTGGACATGAAAGTAGTAGTTGTACTGAACAGGAAGTCACGTGAACATGAAAGTAGTTGTGGTTTAATAATGAACAGGAAGTCACGGTGGACATGAAAGTAGTTGTGGTTTCATACTGAACAGGAAGTCACGTCGTCATGAAAGTAGATGTGGTTTAACTAAACATGAAGTTATGTGGACATGAAAGTAGTTGTGGTTTAAATACTGAACTTGAAGTTACGTGGACATGAAAGTAATTGTGGTTTAATACTGAGCAGGAAGTCACGTGGACATGAAAGAAGTCGGCATTTTAGGCTACCATTTTATGTTTTAAACAATACGGGTCAATTTTTTTGTCACACAGGTTTCTTCTTCTTCTTTGATACTGAGCCGCCGACCGACAAAGCAGTCAGTAGCCATCACGTCTCATGCCGACTTGTAGGGCAGCAATATGTTGATTCCACTTCGCTCGGTCGGTGGCCATCCTTCGTACAGTGCCCCAACTCTGGTTCATTCTTTGCATCTCAGCCTCCACTGTCCTCCGCCAAGTTGTTTTTCGTCGACCTCTCTTTCGTTTTCCTTCAGGGGTCCATCGCATAGCTGTTCTTGTGATGGCATCGCGGTCTCTTCTGAAGACATGGCCAACCCAACTCCAGCGTCTGCCAGCAATGATGGTGTGCATGTCCTCTTGCTTGCTCCGAGTAAGCAGATCTTGGTTGGTGATGGTATTCAGCCAAAAGATTAGGAGCATTTTTTTTTCTAGGCAGGTTGTGAGGAAAGAGGACAATTTCGATATTTCCTTCTCTGTTTCTCTCCAGCATTCCGCACCATGTAGAAGCACAGAAAGCACACAGCTCTGCTATAATCTTAATTGTGTGCTTGTGCTATACTGAGAGGATTTCCAGATATTGTTTAGACTAAAAAAGGCTGTTCTTGCTTTGTTCATTCTGTTGTTGATGTCTTTGCTTGCTCCGCCATCTGTTGTTAATCTGCATCCTAGGTATGTGAAGGTGTCCGTCTGTTCCAGTTGTTTATTCCGTACTGTTATGGCCTCGGGGTTGCTCGCATTGAGTGTCATGACCTCTGTCTTCTTGTTATTGATGTTCAGGCCCACCAACTGGCATTACTTATTAAGTCTATCCTTTTTTCCGGATGTGTTGATGTGAATGTGCTAGTAGTGCAATGTCATCTGCATATTCCAGATCTTCCAATGTAGAAAACGTAGTCCATCTTATTCTTTTTTGATTGCCCTCTGCAGTCTATCGCATCACCCTGACTATGACTGTTAAAAATAGAGTGGTTGATAAGGGGCATCCCTGTCGTACTCCTGTCTTCACCTCAAAGGTTAGGATGCTCTGCCCTGCGCTACACGTAAAATTGGCATAGAGGCTTTTTATGATTGACACTATGCAGCTTGGAATTTCATAAGCCCTCAGTATTCTCCATAGACTTTCCCTATGCATACTATCAAAAGCCTTTTCAAAATCAACGAAATTAATGTACAGTTGTCTTTGCCATTCGGAGCACTGCTCTATAATGTTTTCTTAAGACTGTGTGTAATTAATCTGTATGAATTGTACACTTTAAATTCTTTTTGATCTAAGGCAAATAACCCTTGTTTAAACTATGGGTACATTGTACTATGGGGGTTACCTTCTCTTGTTGGTTGACTCGTTGGTTATCTTATCTTGTGTCTTGACTCGCTGATTCACTTTTTCGAACGATGTCTCTGTTACGGTGTTATTTTAAATGACGGTGTCTGCTGGGGTTAGCAGTGCGCAACGTTTGGGGTCAATAACATTAATAGAATATGTCGATATTTTACGGACTACTGAACGCGAAATATATGCTAAGATTATGACGTGTTCGCGTTGGGAAGGTCACGCTTGGTGACTTGGTTACGTTACCCCTTTTATGCTATCCGTCGAGCAGAGAAGTCGTGTCTTGTATTCCTTCCAATGAGAGGCTTTAGTATATAGCCATAAGTATGAATTCAATATAGAACTCAGGGTCAGTTCGGATAATAGTATGAAGTATGAGATTTATTATGTAAACTAAATGATGGAAGGAGAATCGAATTAAGATTCGTTTTGTAGCTGTCGAGAACTCATGCGCTCATTTCTGGCTGTCTGACTACAGCAGCGCATGTACATAGCCATGACGTTCATCTGACACATTATATTGACACGGACGGATACTTACTTGTATTACTTGGAATTTCCTATTATAATAAACTGTATATGAAGATTATGAAATGTTGGATGTTGTAAAATGTGAAAACCGCCAATACATGTGGACTCAAACTGAAGGCTTGATATCTTCATTACGTTACGGGTTTGGTTCCGCAGCTGTTCAATGTTTATATTTATCAGCACGATGAACTCTTCATAAGAAAAATCAATTATCGTAAATTATGCAAATCAGAATTTGAAGGGACTTCTTAGATTGTCAGAGCTAACCAATAAAATAACTAACATTGAACAAGTCAAGAGACTGATTGTAATATTCAAACAATAATGATAACCGAAGGAATCGCCCGTTTCAAGTGGCGGCCAGTGTGGTCTTGAAAGTTTTATTCAAAAGAAAGAAACTAATAATTAGAACATTTTTTTTTACGGGCCGATATGGACATTGTTATACGGAACACCGACGACGTCATGCCGTTGGCAACAGTCTGAATCGTTTGAAATGCCGGCGAAAATCAATGCCCTTCAGAAATATATTTCAGCTCTAAACAACGAAGGAAACAAATTGCTACCGTCTTCATCATTACATACGAGCTCATGAGTCTGTTGGCGAAGCAGACAATGTACTAGATTACTACTAAAAAGATAAGTAGGCCTAACTTGTTTGAGCGTTACACATTTGGTCCTATTTGTCCTGCTTAACGCCATGTTCATTTTTACACTACTAAATGTTAATTGTTGTTTATGTTATTTTACATGTCATGTGATGTTGGTGCGGCGGTTCTGAATCAGTGATATGGCTCTAAAAAAGGAAGGACGAAATTGATGGGGAATCTGAATATATTTCTAGGCCTATATGGGGACGCCGGCCGTTAAATATTTACATTTTG
Source organism: Oreohelix idahoensis (assembly GCA_024509875.1). Lineage (NCBI taxonomy): Eukaryota > Metazoa > Mollusca > Gastropoda > Stylommatophora > Oreohelicidae > Oreohelix > Oreohelix idahoensis. The sequence continues at coordinate 36,742 of JAMPIV010017040.1, forward strand.
GGTCGACCCAGGAGAGCCGTTTTTTGCAGAGAACCCTATCGAAGATTCTACCGATTGGACTCTTCGTCTGCAGTTTTGTAATCATTTGACCCTTCTACCGTGGTTTTAGCTGTGAAGTCGTGTTAATAACTGGTGTATTCTTAATTGTATTCAGTTGTTATTTTATTCAGTTTTGTAAAATAATGTTCGTAATCTATAGCGTTATTCTGACCTTGCTATCTTTTATTTCTAATGTAATAACCGTCAATTAGTCCACTGTTATGTCACCATTTTTCGTGTACGCAGGTTCATTCTGAATTTAGTTCAACCTTGACCTTCTTACTTCCGATTATTCTGCTTGTTTTGGTATATTCATTTTTGGTCTGAAATTGTAACTTTGTGATGTGATACTGTTTTGTAAAACCTTGTTTGATGAATTGTATTGTTTCTGTGTATTTCATACATTAATAATATGTTTATAGTATGATAATTTGATCAATAATAAGATATTAAAGTCATTTAATTAAATTTTTTCTGAAAGTGATATGGACTTAAGCTATATTATAAAGCTGCAGTAGTAGTCCAAGTCTTTAATAAAGCATTTTGTAGATGATGAATAAGGCATAAAGTCATAACTTGATAATTGCAAGTAAATATTAAATTAAAATAATTTATTGAATTATTTTCTTGTATTCACACAATGGATAGGTGTTGAATTGAAAAACTAATATATTTAATATAATAATTATTACACTTTCATAGTACTAATATTGTTGACTAGCACATATCTTTAATTGAATTAATATAATTTAGGAGGGATGATAATGCCCATAATTATTTAATAGTGATATTAGGTGCATGATATAAATTCGGCATCCTAAATAAATAAATATCATAATTATTTATGATATATATTATTATTGATTACATATAATATTATTAGAAAATATTGAATAGTTGTTGAACTTACAACAATTATTAAGAGGATATTATAGTTGGTAATATTGAGTAGTCATACTTTGAGCTGTTACAAATAAGGACATAGATTTTATTGTCGATTATTATAGATCTATAATTACTTACAGGATAAAAGTCAAGATGCTTACCTTGGATCATTTTATTAAAAATGGTAAAGATTTTGGGAAAAAGGGAGAATCTTTAGAAGCATACGCACTAGCAGAATTTGAAAAATATAAAGCAAAATATAAACGAGACGAAGCAGAACGGATAGCAATTTTAAAACAAGAAGAGGAAAAAGAAGAAGACAGGAGAGCACGACAGGAGATGAAAGAAATAGAAAAAGAAAATAGGCAAAGAGAAATTGCTAGACAGGAAAGGGAGGAACGAAGGCATGAAATGGAATATGAGAAGAGGTTGTTAGAATTAGATTTTGAAAATGCTGTATTAAAGAATAAAATGACGGTGTTGATGGAAGATAATACTAAATTTCATGACTTCTCTCTTAGTCAGAAGAAAGAGTTAGAGGATGAGGTGACCTCCCTGAAACAGATGTTGGATGACCAGATTGGTAAGGTGAACTCTTCCACGCATGAATTGGAACAACTGAGTGAAGAGAATGATAAATTTATTATTGAATCTCAGAGAAGTAATGAGACAGTTAGAGGTTTATTTGATAATTTCAAATCAAAATATGACAAGTTGAGGTCCGATCATGAATCTTTGATCTCGGAGTATGTTAAGTTTAAATCAGAAGGTGAGAATGGTGATATTGAATCTCACAAGGACAATAATATTTCATCCATGAGTGATGATTGTCTCATTGATGACAAAGTGACTGCATTTAGATTTGAGTTAACTCCTGAATGAGGATCCAAACAGAGATTATAAAGCTGAACTGGATAGGAAACACAACAACAGATCTATGAACTGTCAACAGCATTGATCACACTACGATTCTTTTATGGGATAGTGAGAAGAAGATAAACACTAACTTTTATAAAATGAATAAATAAAAGACACAGAGGCAGCAGATTACATTACTGACATTCAGAATCTGTTAGATTGAGAAAAAGGTTGATGACGGTTTATTTGGATGGTCGTATTGAGTAAGAAAATAGTGTTCAATAGAAGGGATGTTAAACCTTATTACACGACATGCCGTCAATATTATGGGTGATACCAAGGTTTATCAACACACTTTAACCCAGCGAAGATTAGGAAATTCATTTCGAGGCAAGTACACCTTCCCTCGACAACAGAATTCTGACAATTCTGGGAATAAATCTTGGCGGAAGGATCAGATTGAAACGGATCCTAAGAAACCTTTTGAAGTTGAGATTTTAAAAATGGGGTAAAGGACTGTGTTTTTCCTAATGAAAATAATAATGTTAGGTTTCGTAAGATGAAACTACATAGAAAAATTAAGACACATTAAATCTGTCAGTGCAAAGTATTTATTGCTCTCACCAGAACATAGCAGGTCATGTACGACATGCATGAAACCTACTACCTTGGGTAATGATAGGTATCATCCTAACTTCAGTTCAGGTTGACACATCATCCATAAAAATACAACTTATAGGTGAAGGACGAAGATTTAAATTCTAGTGTTATGACTAGAAATTCATATCGTCATTGTTCACAGTTTCGTGACAATGATATTACTTTACATTGGTAAAGGTGCATATTCTCGCACCGTGTTAGTGCGCAATCTGCCACATGACGTTACACCATGGCAGGCACTTTAGTATGGAATTTCTTTTAATTACACGGCAGACGGTTTGGTTCGTGCGTCTGTTGCCACCTATAAAAACCAACAACAGGTATGGATGAAGCTCCTGGTTACATTTCGTAACAATAGAGATGCTCGAAAGATTATCGAGCTTGACAATGGTGCTTATTTTCAACACCATTCTTTGAGATTGCAACTACTACCTGATTCTGCGTGACGCAGATAAAATGTGACATTCACACATTGATCTTACTCTTTGATGACTCAGCATTGTCAGTCATCATTTCTGGTCTTTCATAATCATCTATCCTAATATAGATTGATTTATTGATTTTTTTCTTCTCGAAAAACACTTTTGTTTCTTGTCTTCTTCAAATTACATGTACACATGTTGTCTGTCTTATTTGTTTTACCACGCCGACAAGAAGCAGTAATGTGGTTATTGGTATTGACTATGGTCAGCTCAACACAGCATAAGTCAAGATGTCATCTATCACGGCTGTCTTGTATCTTTATTTAAAAAGAACATGCCGTTAAGGATAAATTTGGACAGACGAATGTGACAGAACTTTTCGCAGTATCTTGAACATTTTTTCATGCCCACCAGTTTTTACAGATTACCAGATGCTTCTAAAAAAGTTTGTCCTCCGTACAGATGCGAGTAATTGCACGGACTCGGGGCTTGTCTACTCACAATATCACGATGAATCCTTTCATCCTGTATTATACATCTCACGCAAGCTAAAAAAACTCCTGAAACTAAATATTCGACAGTGGACAGAGAGTTACTGCTGTGATCTGGTGCAATTGATCTGGGCATTAACAAATTTGTGCTAAATAAAAAAAAGCTTCCTACTTGGATATACCCATTTTAAAAAAAAAAAAAAAATACAGACGGATCAAAAGTCTGTTGCGTCATTGCGGCGTTTCAAACCATAAAAGTCCAAAGCTTTGCACGATTTGCAATTGCTCTGCAACCCTTATGATTTTCGAAATAGAATCTATACCAGGAACTGAGAAAACATACTTGGCCGATACTTTATCAAGACATCCTACGGATTCTAAATGACTATTGGTATTTCAAGAAAAATTTACTGATCTAATCAAAGCATTACATTTGCAATGAACAGTAATTAATGCTACGTAAGAAATATACAATACTTCATTGGACTTCCTACTTCGATGAGGAAATTTCGAAATAAACTATTGTTATTCAAAGTATCAAGCTTTTACAGATCGGTTGAAAATTTGGACTTCACTTGGACTTTGCGTATCACTCATTTCTATTGCAAAGTAGTAAAAAAGGAATAATTGCTGATTAAAGAATACATAAACTGAAATGACTTATTCAAATTACGTTCAAAATTTCATTAAAGGAATTAACGACGGTTGGATCATCATATCAGAATTGGATAAGATGAACTTTGTTTCTTAAAGAACTTTCATACAAGTCAGTAGGATGTAACAACGATGGGATCTTCATGTCCAATATTGTTAAATTTGCTAGTTATTAAATTAATATATAATACAATAAAGTTGAAGTGTGATGAAATAAAAAAATAAAATATACTAAGAAAAGATGAAACAAAAGAATATCACACCAATTAAACCTTTTAAATAGTTTAATTATTAAGGCGATAGATATTAGATTATGATATTTCATATGTATACTAAGTTATATGTATAGACGTTTATTTTATCATTTTTTTCCCCCCGTCGGACAGAAAATCAAGAACAAAAAATATTCTAATAGATATTACGATGTTATTTTAAATGACGGCGTCTGCTGGGGTTAGCAGTGCGCAACGTTTGGGGTCAATAACATTAATAGAATATGTCGATATTTTACGGACTACTGAACGCGAAATATATGCTAAGATTATGACGTGTTCGCGTTGGGAAGGTCACGCTTGGTGACTTGGTTACGTTACCCTTCTTTATGCTGTCCGTCAAGCAGAGAAGTCGTGTCTTGTATTCCTTCCAAGGAGAGGCTTAGTATATAGCCTATGTATGAATTCAATATAGAACTCAGGGGTCAGTTCAGATATTAAGATAAAGTATGAAATTTATTATGTAAACTAAATGATGGAAGGAGAATCGAATTAAGATTCATTTTTGTAGCTGTCGAGAACTCATGCGCTCATTTCTGGCTGTCTGACTACAGCAGCGCATGTACATAACCATGACGTTCATCTGACACATTATATTGACACGGACGGATCCTTACTTGTATTACTTGGAAATTCTTATTATAATGAACTGTATATGAAGATTATGTAATGTTGGATGTTGTATATGTGAAAACCGCCAATACATGTGGACTCAAACTGAAGGCTTGATATCTTCATTACGTTACGGGTTGGTTCCGCAGCTGTTCAATGTTTATATTATCAGCACGATGAACTCTTCATAAGAACAATCAATTATCGTAAATTATGCAAAATCAGAATTCGAAGGGACTTCTTAGATTGTCAGAGCTAACCAATAAAATAACTAACGTTGAACAAGTCAAGAGACTGATTGTAATATTCAACAATAATGATAACCGAAGGAATCACCAGTTTCAAGTCTCCTTATACGGTAGCATCGGTCAACTATTTCTTGGAATTATTGAAACTAGGGTTGAGTTTTATTCCCATGTCCATATAAGGCGTGATTTCTGAACATAGCTTTGTTGAAATGGTTCCTTCATCGTTTCGTTGTGAGTGTTAGTCAGATGTATGCTTCTGCGCATGTCTAAACTTTAAGAAAGTTAGAATCGTCTTCCGCCCAGGGATTTTCGACGAGATGTACTGAGCAGAGAAAGGACGCTGCTGCGTCTGTGCTTTTTGATAGGGAATTCTATAGTCCTCCTGTGAGTTAGTTAGCTAACGAGGCTTTTCCTATATGATTAAAAAAACCGCCTGGAGGCGTATGTTTTGTGGTGTTGATTCTGAAGAAAGGTAATACCCTCCTTTATTGAACTCTGTGATCTACCTAGATGTTAGACATTGTGTCGATCTCTGCTCGCTTGTGTGTTACAGAATGGAGAGGTTCTTTTACTAGGAAATTTCACCACCGGTATCTTTATTACCTGATATAATATATATATATTATATATATTTATATATATATATATATATATATATATATATATATATATATATATATATATATATATATATATATATATATATATATATATTCTGAAGCACATTAAAAAATTTCACCTGTATAATCCAGGAACAGAGTGTGAAATGTAAATATAAGTGTGTACAAGTTTACATATTTGGAATCTTTATTCATTTTCCTATGAATCCATGCTGGTCATTAATTTGTACATTTGATTGTTATGAAATTCATTGCATTCTGTGCAGGCAAGGGAGAAAAACCAAAAATATAAAAAAATGCATATGCGTTATCTGCTGGAGAAGCTGCAATATCTTATAAATATTGTCATAACGCAGGAGCAACCAGTGCATCCAGAACCTCATCTCGATATGTCACAGCATTAACATTTCCACGGAAGACCTGAAGAGGCAAGCGATGGTGAAAACTGAATCCTCCCCAATGTGAATACTGCCACCTCGAAATCGGTTGACACAGCAATCTGCAAAGCGCTCTTCACACCGTCGCTAAATCCGCATACGTCCATCTGCAAAGGGATATGTTGAATCTGTTCTCGTCTGTGAATAGGGTACAGCATTCAACTGTTATATTCTAGTCCATCTGATATGTTGCTCTGCCCATTGCAGGCGCTGCTAACGATGTCTGTGAGTCAAGTTTGGCCCGACATAAGGTCGTCTTGCAGTAAGGCCTGTATCTCTGAGTCGTCGTAGGACTGTCATTCGAGAGACTTGCCCATGTCTACCCACTATTGCTCTTGCTGTTTGACTTACCGGGAGAGTCAATTCCTTAGGTGACTCAGCACAATATGACGATCTTGCGCAGGGGTAGTAACTCGTGGTTGGCCACTCCGAAGTCTATCCCGGGCACTGCCAGTGGTTCCGTAACGTTCATTGAGACGTTTACAATAGTGCTGTGGTGGCAATTCATCCTTCTGGCAATGGCCCGCGAGCTCATTCCGGTCTACAACTTACCAATGGCTATATGTTGGAATCGTTATCAGATAGTCGTTGGCATTTCAAGCACAGTTACTGGGTATTATTTTGTCTCAACGGCCTTTTTTTATACCGAGTATACTGCCACAACGCGTACACATTTTCAGGGTCATAGCTGTTGAGTTCGTGTTGCACGTGTAATATTTCATCGTTTTCATGTAGTCTGTATATACACACCCATGGGTTGAATCTTGCACTTTTCCATTCCAGCAGCCATTCGCTCGATTACCGCATGGCAAACACGGGGAAAAATCCATTCCCACACTTTTTTTTTGCCAGCTTCTCGGCATCAGTATATATAATAGTGGTGCGTTTTTAATGTGCTTCAGTATATATATATATATATATTATATATATATATATATATTATATATATATATATATTATACATATTATTATATACACACACACACGGGTCGCTCTAGGCCCACAGAACAATTTTATGTTCTAGGATTCGCTATGCCAGCGATTGCACCTATGTCGAGGGTTAGACTTAGGGATGCTTTTAAAGGTCAGCTTGACCTGTACTCCTGAAATGCTATTCTCGTGCGGACAATAATAGACTTATTTTGTACATCTGATCTGCCAGCATCAGAGAGGAGTATTGATCATTATTTAATGAACATTGATGATATGCAGCTGACACAGTTGCAGGACCGGTTTTTGATGAACCATATGTATGCAGATCCATGAAGAAAACTTTAGAATGCTGAATACATTGAACTACTGATGTCTATGACTTATGTAACGTATCTGTACTTGTGGCGTCAAATAGAAAATGATGAAACGTAAAGAGCAGTTTACCCTTTTTATGACTTCGCATGTTATATTTCATGTGCTGTAACTCTGTGTGAACCCTCACTACTATACACACAGCAACAACAAAACCAGATAAGACACCCTACACTTCAACTATTTAATATACCTGGTGTCGATAGGGGTGGTATTTGACAGAGCTAAAGACTTTAGTAAATAACGTTTACTTGGGACTTATACTTGCAAACGTCACATAGTGGCCAGACAGTGTAGCCTTATCATCATTGAGAAGTCAGCCTAAATCCACCCATTATCATTTATGGTGGCCAGATGTTGGTTTAATCTGGTACCAGCACTCAAGGGGGTCAACAAACCCAGACAGCATACTTCATACAACATTGCAGTTTGAACTCACTTCCTTCAAAGAAATATTTTGAAAGTACCCGGCGCTGCTCGACAGTTTATCGAAGTTTTCTGATCTAGAAGGACAAGTACCGATCAAGTCGATTTTCTGCTAATACATTTATAGGGTCAAGTGCCGAGCATTGTAAGGAAGAAGGACAAGTGCAGAAACAACATTTCCTGTATCAGAAGCTCATTTCCTGCGTCATGGCTGTTTATGGGAGCAGTTGTCGATCAACGTTGGATCATTTATCCTCAGAATGCTGATCGCAACCTGTTCTGCACCGTGCTGACGTTTGGACTCATATAAGTTAAGTGGCCTGTTTTGTTTGTGAACTGTGCCCTTATGTTCTAACTGAGCCTTCTATACTTTCACACACTTTTTGCTACATGTTATATGTTTACATGTTATATGTTATTTGTATATTTACATGTTTATATTTCAGCGTGCTGGTTTGGTAGGTGACTATCATAAGAGATACCACGTCATAGAGGTCTTATGATAGCGTTCTGTAGGAGCAATTTTCTTAATTGGAAATTGTTAGCAATATTTATTGCTATTTACGTTTAGTTGTGACGAAATGTGCAGTTTTGTTTTCGGTATTTTTTCGCATTCTTTAGTTTTGTTGTTATTTCTTTGTATTTTGTAGGTCTCCTCTTTTCTATTATTCAGTTCTTTACACCATTTTCGTTTATACACTGTGACGTCATTTGTTTGTTTACATTTTTCGCATTTGTCATCACATCCTTTGTGATATTTATTTTAGTTCTGCTGTTTATTTAGTTGACTTATGCGAATGTTTTCGTATTGTTTTTGATCTTTGTTGTTATTTACATTTTACTTTGATCTTTGTTATTGTTTACATTGTCTTGGATCTTTGTTATTGTTTACATTGTCTTGGAACTTTGTTATTGTTTACATAGTTCTTAGTTAGCATTCAGTATTGTTAAATATTTGCTTATGCACTATTAGCTGTGTAGTGCACTTATCATAACTAACTGGTGGTTTTTGCTTATGCACTATTAACTGTGTAGTGCAGTTATGATAAATAACTGATGGATATATGGTTATGCACTATTATTTGTGTAGTGCCCTGATGATTAACAAGTGACTGGTGGTATTATTGTACATGTGATAATACAAGTTCTTTGTCAAAGACTTGTTTCCCACAGAGATTGGGGTAAACATTGTGATTATACAAGTACTTTTTTAAGTCTTGTTACCATTAAGGTTGAAATAAGTTAATTAATTATTTCAGGTTTTGGGGACTCATAATATTAGACATCACGTCTACACTTGAGTACTTTATTAATCAAGGAAAATCCCTTGGTAAGACTGGTGATAAGTTAGAAGAATATGCGACTATTCAATATGATAAAGCATTAAAGGTGGAAGAGAAAAAAATGGAAATGGAAGCTGAACAAAGGAAATTGCAGATGCAGGTGGAGGAAAGGAGATTCCAAATGGAAATGGAAAAAACAGAAAAGAGACGCTGAGGAGAGAAGATTGGACAAAGAGGCTGAAAATAAAAGACTTGAAAAAGAGGCTGAAAATAAAAGAATTGAAAAAGAGGCTGAGAATAAAAGACTTGAAAAAGAGGCTGAAAATAAGAGATTAGAGGCTGAGGCTGAAGAAAGAAGGTTACAAAGAGAGGCCGATGAGAGAAAAGCAAAAATAGAACATGAAGAAAAACTCTTAGCTTTGGAGTTAGAAAAGTATGTCTTCTGTCAATGAATCTTTTCTTTCTTTTCATGAGCGTAAGCCTAAAAACAAAAAAGAAATGGAAGAATACTGTTGCCAGTATGTCACTGCGCATCCTCACGTAAACATTAGCAACTCTAAAGTAAAAGAAGGTCTGCCAGTTGCTTCGGCAGCACCTTATGGCCCAAATTTCATGCGTAAATTTCAGGGTAGCCAACAAAATTTTAATAAGAAGAGTAACCGTAATTATGCTCAGAATCATAGCAATCAATTTCAGGCTGATTCTTCTTCGCAGAACTGGAGACAAGCTGATACTCCACGGTATACTACTCCCAATAATTTTAGACATTTTCGCAAAGGTAGTCAGTATAGAGGAAACTATTTTTCGCGGAGACCTCAAAACCAATATAATAGAAGTTCTCAACAGTATATAAATGATAATGACAGTTATGGAAACTGGAATTCAAACCAGGATAACAATTACAGTAGACAGTTTAATGATAATTTCAGAGGTAATAATGGTCGCGGTAGATCGCAACATAAAAGAAAGAGATATCAACAGGGAAACTCTGTACAGCAAGAGTCTCAGGGAGCATGTAAACAAGGTGATGATGATAAAAACTCTAGTGCTATCACATGTTCGGCCTTTGACTTTGGTAGGGCAACTAAATGTCCCCAATGCAGTACTTTGTTCGAACCGACTACCGTAACTACTTTGAGCTGTGGTCACCCTCTTCCCGCTCTTCCTGCTGCAGTTGCGCATGACGGGAAAGGTTCTCTTATCCTACATAAGGGTCTTGTAAATAGTAATCCAGTCTCAGTCCTGTTTTATTCTGGATGTACTATTATTGGTGTTAGACAATCTCTTGTAGATCCATCCTGTGCTACAGGAAAGTTGATCAAATGTGTCACATTTGGTGGCACTTTGGAAAAGTATCCTACTGCCATAATACATATTTCTACTCCCTTCTTTACGGGAGATGTCCACGCGTGTCTTCTTCCAAACCCTATTGCGGACCTTATTATTGGTCGTATTCACGGAGTTAGGGAATGTACCCCACAGGAGATTGCTGTTTGGGAGGAGAAAAACATTGAAGCTACCAATGCGGTGGTCACAAAAGCACATGCTCTGGATCTACCTCAAACTTCATTAACTGATAATAATGAAGTAGATAGCCAAAATAGTCACTTGATTATTTCACGTGACTCATTTATAAAATTGCAAGAAGAAGATCCTTCTTTACAAAAATTCTTCATTCTAGCAAAAAAAAGGTGATCCAAATCAGAATACTAATAGAAAGTCTTGGATTTCTATGAAGAACGGCGTACTTGTGCGTATGGTACAAGACTCGTCTACGTCCACTCATTCACAAATTCTTGTCAATAGATATTATCGGTCCTTTTAGGATCAAGTCGGCCAGAGGACATCAATTTATTCTTACATGTGTCGATATGTGCACACGTTGGCCAGAGGCTATACCTCTTAAGAGCATCCCCACTGCCGATATCGCAGACGCTCTTTGGCTAATATTTCTCGCTTGGGATTCCCCGGAGAAATATTGTCAGACCATGGCACTCAACTTATATCCGACACTATGTCACAGGTAATGTCTATGCTACATATTAAAAGGTCTCTCAGCAGTATATATCACCCAATGTCTAATGGGTTAGTTGAGCGTTTGAATAGAACACTCAAGACTTTACCTGGGAAGATAACTGAGGATCATCCTCAGGATTGGGACAGGGTTTTACCCGCGGCTCTCTTTGCTTATAGAGAGGTCCCCAATGAACACACAGGATTTTCTCCTTTTGAACTTGTCTTTGGCGCGCGACCGCGTTGCCCTATGTCTTTACTTCACGATCTTATCACTGCCGATAATATTAGCGATGACACTCAGTCGTCGTACGAGTATGTCATTGCTCTTAGGCAAAAGATCATCGAGGCATGCAAACTAGCAACTTCTTCATCCGAATTTGCTAAAGAAAAGGCAAGGCAGTTTGCAAATAAAAATAGATGTCTACGACAACTTTGTCCAGGTGACAAAGCACTCGTTCTTCTTCCATCAAGGGAGAACAGACTTCTTATTGCATTGAAAGGTCCGTATGCAATAGTCTCTAAAATTTCCGATGTCGACTATGTTGTCGATATTGATGGAAAGCATAAAACTTTCAACATAAATATGCTCACGGAATTTCATGAAAGACCTGACTATTTGCAGCCTATTTTCCAGGCAACGGACAATTCTCCAGTCCCACATGGTCATTTCTCATCCCTGTCGGTTATACAGGATGAGGAAACTACTTTTTCTGATGTCAATCTTCCACTTCCTGTGATCCCACTTCATTCAACGGAATCTTGGAAAAACGTTTCCGTTTCTCCTAATCTTTCCGCTGAGGAACATCGACAAGTCTCTTCGATGTTACAAACATTTCAAGATGTCCTTACCGACATCCCGGGACACACACATGTCATTGAACATAACATAATACTAACTGACCATAATCCTTTCAGAGTCAGACCCTATCCGATACCTATCCATTTTCAGTCACAAGTCGAAAAAGAATTGGATGAAATGATACGATTGGAAATCATTGAACCATCCACGTCAGCATACTCTTCTTCTATGGTTATTGTTCGAAAGAAAGATAATAACATTCGCATTTGCGTTGATTATCGCAAATTGAACCAAGTTACGAAGTTTGATGCTGAACCTATGCCTTCATTGGAAGAGCTACTAAACAAGATTTCTAATTCTAAATTCTTTACCAAACTCGACTTATCAAAAGGTTATTGGCAAGTTCCTTTAACTGAACGAGCCAAACCTTTTACTGCTTTTTCTACACCGAGAGGTTTATTCCAATGGAATTTCATGCCTTTCGGTCTTATGAACGCTCCTGCTACATTCGTACGCATGATGCGTCGAATTCTCGCATATCGTACAGATGTCATAGCATACTTAGACGATATCTGTCTGTTCAGTGATTCCTGGGAAGATCACTATTTGGGTTTATACGAATTGCTGTCTACTCTTCGCGAGTATAACTTAACTGCAAAACCCTCTAAAGCCTTTATATGATTTAGTGAGATTTCTTTCCTGGGTCATCGTGTTGGTCATGGTCTTTTAAAGACAGAGGACCACAATGTTTCAAAAATACTTAACATTTATGTCCCTAAGACGAAGAAACAAGTACGGAGTCTCTTAGGTTTGATACAATTTTATGGACGATTCATTCCGAATCTGTCCTCCATTATGGCACCTCTTTCTACTTTATTGAAGAAAGGATCGCCTAATCTGATCCGCTGGTCTCAAGAATGCCAATCCTCATTGGACCAGATTAAAACTCTATTTTCATCTCCACCTATCCTTAGGTTACCTACTATTGAGAAGACTTTTGTTCTTCGAAGTGACGCCTCGTCCACTGGGATTGGGGCAGCACTAATGCAGGAGTATTCAGATACTCTGCATCCGGTGATGTATATCTCTAGGAAATTAAATGTTGCAGAGCGGAATTACTCGGTTTTAGACCGTGAATTATTGGCTATGGTTTGGTCAATTCTCAAGTTGCAAAGATTCCTTCTAGGCGCACATTTCATTGTGGAAACCGACCAGAAAGCTCTTACTGCTATTCAGAGCAAAAACTTGAAGAGCGCGAGGTCCACTCGATATGCCATAGCTCTTCAACCCTTTCATTTCACGGTGCGAGCTATCCGTGGTTCGGATAATGTGATGGCAGACATTCTGTCTAGATGCCCACGTGATTCCACTTAATTCTTCTGTCATATATATTCCCTGTTAAACGTCGAGATCTATAACAGTTCTCTACTATAAGGATATATTAGCACATAGGTGCTCATTTTGGGAATTTATAGCATTGTAATTGCCTTGTTCTGTTACTGATTTTGGTATAACGGAAGAAGGCTTAGTTAGCAATATACTGGCCAAAAGCTCACATGGCCACAATTTATATGTTGTATTTTGAGTACTGTATTAAGAAATTTAGCATATACCATAAAGATTTGTGTTATTGATATTTTCGCAGCACATCATTGACGTCTGCGAGAGTATGGACATTATGTCAACCATGAAGTATGTCAAGTTCTTACCTGCTGTGGAACGATTATATCCATGTCTAAGAGGAACATCTGATTTATTAGTATTGATTAGTAATACATTGTATGATTGTATAATGTATTTTTTGTTTCAAATGTGTAGTTTATTACACTTCATACTATGATAACATATTTGTATTTATGTGAGTATAATTTTGCTTACATTATGATGTTGCCATCATGTGGCGTATGTTGGTGGCACCTCCCTGGAATATACGTGTACACTTAGGGAAATTTTTTCTCTAAGGATCTGAAATATAATCTCAGTTTCGCTCCATGCGTCGAGCTAGCCTCATATTAGGCATTATATCCGCGCATCATACGTGCGTTAGGAGTTTGTTTTTTCTGGCTCTAGGATTAAAAAAAAATGTTTCTTTTTTCCCCGGGGGGTGCGGTAATCTGTTGCGCACAGAAATTTTCTAAGACTGTGTAATTAATCTGTATGAATTGTACACTATAAATTCTTTTTGATCTAAGGCAAATAACCCTTGTTTAAACTATGGGCACATTGTACTATGGGGGTTACCTTCTCTCGTTGGTTGACTCGTTGGTTATCTTATCTTGTGTCTTGACTCGCTGATTCATTTTTTCGAACGATGTCTCCTTATACGGTAATATCGGTCAACTATTTCTTGGAATTATTGAAACTAGGGTTGAGTTTTATTCCCATGTCCATATAAGGCGTGATTTCTGAACATAGCTTTGTTGAAATGGTTCCTTCATCGTTTCGTTGTGAGTGTTAGTCAGATGTATGCGTTCTGCGCATGTCTAAACTTTAAGAAAGTTAGAATCGTCTTCCGCCCAGGGATTTTCGACGAGATGCACTGAGCAGAGAAAGGACGCTGCTGCGTCTGTGCTTTTTGATAGGGAATTCTATAGTCCTCCTGTGAGTTAGTTAGCTAACGAAGCTTTCCCTATATGATTAAAAAAAAACCGCCTGGAGGCGTATGTTTTGTGGTGTTGATTCTGAAGAAAGGTAATACCCTCCTTTATTGAACTCTGTGATCTACCTAGATGTTAGACATTGTGTCGATCTCTGCTCGCTTGTGTGTTACAGAATGGAGAGGTTCTTTTACTAGGAAATTTCACCACCGGTATCTTTATACCTGATATATATATATTGCACCTATGTCGAGGGTTAGACTTAGGGACGCTTTAAAGGTCAGCTTGACCTGTACTCCTGAAATGCTATTCTCGTGCGGACAATAATAGACTTATTTTGTACATCTGATCTGCCAGCATCAGAGAGGAGTATTGATCATTATTTAATGAACATTGATGATATGCAGCTGACACAGTTGCAGGATTTTGATGAACCTTATGTATGCAGATCCATGAAGAAACTTTAGAATGCTGAATACATTGAACTACTGATGTCTATGACTTATGTAACGTATCTGTACTTGTGGCGTCAAATAAATGATGAAACGTCAAGAGCAGTTTATCCTTTTTATGACTTCGCATGTTATATTTCATGTGCTGTAACTCTGTGAACTACCTCACTACTATACACACAGCAACAACAAAAACCAGATAAGACACCCTACACTTCAACTATAATATACCTGGTGTCGATAGGGGTGGTATTTGACAGAGCTAAAGATTTACAACGTACTTGGACTTATACTTGCAACGTCCATAGTGGCCAGACAGTGTGGCCTTATCATCATTGAGAAGTCAGCCTAAATCCACCCATATCAGTCTGTATTAACATCTAGATCGTTGTCAGCCTCAGGAACATTCAACTGTGTCTCTGATGGTTCCTTGTTCTCTAAAATTTTCTCTAAAATGCTCTGTCCATTTTGTTTCCTGTCCCTTTGCTGTCGTGATGAGATTTCCTAGCTTATCTGTTACAACATTACACCTCATTTTCCGCAGATGGTTTTGGTTATTTTGTATACTGTGCTATGTTCATTTCTCAGTGCTGTCTCTTCTGCCTGTCTTGCAAGATCGTCTAGGAAATTCCTTTTGTTGGCTCGGGTTTGGCGTTTAACTTCCTTGTCCAGCTAACTTTACTGTTCGCTTTAAATTTACTTTAACCTGGGGGACTTCGCTTCTATTTTCTTTCTTTTCATTTCCTTTCTCACCGCTATGGTGTTTAATGTTTCTGGTGTTATCCAGTCTTGCTTCTTCCTTTGCTAGAATCCAAAGCATGATTTGCTGCTTTCCTTATATATTGTTGAAAGGGTGTTGAACGTCTGGTCTATATCATCAGTCGATGTCTTTTCCCGACTTTTGGTAATTTGATATCGTTGTGCCCGCGTCAGTTACTTGTGCAGGTAGTTATATTGACGAGAGCTAATCCTTTATATGTTTATGTTCAAGTGGTTACAGTTCTTCCGCCTGAGATGGAGATTCTTGACTGAAGTTTATTTCCTTTTCCAGGTTCGTTCTTTCCCTTTTAGGTTTAGTGATAAGCAATATAACGGATAATGGTTTCTTTAAGTTATCCAACTGTAACTTTCCAATAAAAACAGCAAAGCAGAAAATTCAATTATAGTTTATTGCACGTCATTGATAAGGTTGATAATGTTGGATTTTTATTCCCGTTAATGATATCCACCAAAAGATAGATATAAGTGGATGGAAGCAGACATCATCATCATCATCAGTTGAT
Organism: Oreohelix idahoensis; assembly: GCA_024509875.1. NCBI lineage: Eukaryota > Metazoa > Mollusca > Gastropoda > Stylommatophora > Oreohelicidae > Oreohelix > Oreohelix idahoensis. The sequence goes on from JAMPIV010017040.1 coordinate 53,101, forward strand.
AAGATCTCTATGGTGTTGTTTGCTCCACTGTAGTGTATGGAATGTCAACTTGACCTACGCAGTGGTGTGTAGACATGGATTGAGTGTACAATGTGCGAATGATGATAAGGGTTCGTGTTGTTGACAAATGTTCTTTTCTCACACTCATGTATGACTGGAAGTCATCGACACCAACGACTGTGTACCTTTTCTAAAGTTTAATTGGACGTACACACTCGACAGCACAGATAGTGACAAATCACAGGTTGGCATAATACATCATAGTACAGTGGACAAATGGTCTTGCAATGTTATGTTACATGGGCACTCATGTAGATTAATATTATAATGGACTGTCAGTAGCCAAGCCCTCAGCATCGCCCATACATATAAATCATCTGACTTAACTGACTGAGCACGTCAGCTTATAAACAATATTTCAGATGGCTTCTAAACCTAATCTCGTTTAGCGACGATTCTCCCACATAATGTTCAGCACATATTTTTTTTCATATAATAATATTGAACCGCTAATAACGGGTTCTCATGTGTAGCAGTGATCTCTGGACTAAACAAGCGATAATACGGGCATCCCCTTTCTCTTCTTGAAAGTCGCTACATGTTTTGGTTCCAAGATGGCTTCACTCGTGAACTGTCACTCACGTTTGGATGCAGATAATGAATCTGTCCTAAAGTTAGTCATTCATAAAACATTGCATTGCTCTGTAGATTTGATCATGAACAATTGACTGCATTCTACAGAATATAGTGCTGCTAGGAATCGAAGTCGTTTTCATCGAGTCAAATATATTCTCTTAGACATTCAAATCGTAACTATCGAAAATGGTGGCTTCGATCGAGAGTTCATAAGAGTGTCTTTGATTACCTTGGTAGAGGAAATATGAAACTGCCATTCCTTGGCAATATGAATAAACACTGGGGTAAAGCATACACGATAGGTTTAGACGACTATCACTTTCCCCACAAATACTGAGATCACTTTTTCCCGGCGACAGGCCGACATAGGAAAAACACACACAGTCCCTATCAGGACGAAGCCAAATCACACCACACTCTAGCGACACATCCGCCGAATAGCCTTTGACCTCTCTAGAGACAACAGAACATATAGTTCGACTTAGATATGTAAAGATATACAGATATAAGACAGACTCGTCCTACTCAGACAAACAATACACATAAATTCAGGCCATAGATATTCTGAAGCAAGAACAATCTATTATTACCCAAACAACGAATAAATCGCAGTAAAATGGATTTATCCGCGGAGTTTGATCGAAGAGATGGCACAACTTTCAAGGGAAGTAACTCAATAATGACTTTCCCTTAAGCACAAAAAAATTACCTATGTATAATATTGTAAGATATCAAAGACTGCACGTAACAGTCTTACCACACCTCCCGGGAAAAAAAAATGGAACATTTTTTTTTTTTTTTGAAATACATCTAGGAGCAACGTACAATAGGCTCACAACGCATGAATAATGCGCAGATGAAAATATCAGGAATACCTATAACGCCTAATATGAGGCTAAGTCGACTTATGGAGCGACTGGTGAGAATGTGTCTCATAAACTGAGAGAAATTATTTCTCTACAAGTATATTTTTCCAGGAAGGTGTCATCAAAGTATAATACAATTCTGGCAATTACACAATGCCTAAAAAATTCATATCATCATTTCGTATTAGATATCTTAAATTTATGATTTATGAAGAAAAAATCATCAAAGCACAGCGGTGAATAAACATCCATGAACCGCTATGTAGTGATACAATCATTATATTATTAAATTACAAATGTGTATCTATCATGATATAGAAAAGGAACTACTATAGAACTAGACATATCAAGAAGTCTAAGCCCTAATAGTTATGTGGAATCATGTGGGCATCTTGACAGAATGTCTGCCATCACATTATCTGATCCACGAATAGCTCGCACAGAGAAATGAAAAGGTTGAAGAGCAATTGCATATCGAGTAGACCTCGAGCTCTTCAAAATTCTTACTCTATATAGCAGTAAGAGCTTTTTGGTCGGTTTCTACTATGAAATGTGCGCCTAGAAGGAATCTCTGTAGTTTGAGGATCGACCAAACCATAGCTAATAGCTCACGGTCTAAAACCGAATAATTCCTTTCTGCTGCATTAAGTTTTCTGGAAATATACATTACAGGATGCAGAGTTCCAGAGTACTCTTGCATTAGTGCCGCTCCAATCCCAGTGGATGAAGCGTCACTACGAAGAACGAATGTCTTATCTTTAGTGGGTAGCACTAAAATAGGTGGTGTTGAAAACAATGTTTTAATCTTATCCAGAGAGCATTGGCATTCCTGAGACCAGTGGACCACATTAGGCGAACCTTTCTTTAGAAGTGTTGAGAGAGGTGCCATGATAGAGGATAGATTCTGAATGAATCTGCCATAAAATTGAATAAGACCTAACAGACTTCTCACCTGTTTTTTAGTCTTAGGGATTGAGATGTTAAGTATCTTACTAGTATTATGGTCCTCTGTCTTTAGGAAACCATGACCAACTCGGTGGCCTAGGAAAGAAATTTCGCTAAAACCAATATAGGCTTTAGAGGGTTTCGCTGTCAGGTTGTGCTCACGCAAAGTAGACAGCAATTCATCTAACCCTGAATAGTGATCTTCCCAAGTATCGCTGAAAAGACAGATGTCGTCTAGATATGCAATGACATCTGACCGATAAGATAGGATTCGGCGCATCATGCGTACGAACGTAGCTGGTGCGTTCATAAGACCGAAAGGCATAAAATTCCATTGGAACAAACCTCTAGGTGTTGAAAAAGCCGTGAGAGGTTTGGCGCGTTCAGATAAAGGAACTTGCCAATATCCTTTAGACAAATCAAGTTTAGTGAAAAAATGAGATTTGGAGAGTCGAGTAAGTAGCTCTTCCAGTAAAGGCATAGGTTCGGCATCGAACTTCGTTACTTGATTCAATTTTCGATAGTCAACGCAAAGACGTATGTTATTGTCTTTTTTACGCACAATAACCATCGGCGAAGAATATGCAGAGGTGGATGGTTCGATTATTTTCAAATCTATCATCTCATCCAACTCTTTCTCGACCTGTGCTTGAAAATGTATAGGTATAGGATAAGGTCTAACCCTAATAGGAGTATGGTCAGTTAGAACAATGTCATGTTGAATGACATTCGTTTGTCCAGGGATGTCAGTGAGTACATCCTGAAATGTTTGCAACATAGTTGAAACTTGTCGCTGTTCTCCTAGAGACAAATCAGGAGAGACAGTAACGTTCTTCCATGATTCACTGGAATGAAGTGGGATCATTGGAAGAGGAAGATTTACATCTGAAAAACTTGTTTCCTCATCCTGTATCACGGACAGTGATGAGTAATGACCATGTTGTACTGGAGAATTGTCCGTTGCTTGGAAAATGGGTTGCAAATAATCCGGACGTTCATGGAATTCAGTAAGCATATTGATGTGGAAGGTTTTATGCTTCCCATCAATATCGACAATATAGTCGACATCGGAAATTTTCGATATTATATCGTACGGACCTTTCCAAGAAATAAGTAATCTGTTTTCCCTACAAGGTAGTAATACAAATGCTTTGTCACCAGGACAAAGTTGTCGTAAGCATCTCTTCTTATTGGCAAATTGCCTTGCCTTCTGTTTCGCAAATTCAGAAGAAGAAGTTGCTAATTTGCATGCTTCGATAATTTTTTGTCTCAACGCGATGACATATTCGTAGGATGACTTTGTGTCATCGTCAATATTGTCAGATGTTATGAGATCGTGAAGCAACGACATAGGGCCACGCGGACGCGCGCCAAAGACGAGTTCAAAGGGAGAAAATCCCGTATGTTCATTGGGTACCTCTCTGTAAGCGAAGAGGGCCGCAGGTAAAACTCTGTCCCAGTCTTGAGGATGATCCTCAGTTATCTTCCCCAGTAAGTTTTTAAGTGTTCTATTAAGGCGTTCGACCATACCATTAGACATTGGATGGTAGATACTACTTAAAGATCTATCTATCTGCAGGGTAGACATTACTTGAGACATGGTATCTGATATTAGTTGGGTGCCATGGTCTGACAATATCTCTCCGGGGAACCCCAGACGAGAAAATATAAGCCAAAGAGCATCTGCAATATCAGCAGTAGTAATGCTCTTCAGAGGAATAGCCTCTGGCCAACGTGTGCACATATCAACACACGTCAAGATAAACTGATGTCCTCTGGCAGACTTGATCTTAAATGGACCAATAATGTCTATGGCCATTTTTTGAAACGGCCGAATAGGAATGTCCGCCGCCTGAATGGGTGCAGCATGCCGTGGACCTTTGGATTTAACTTCCTGACATACTTTACAAGATCGACAATAAATACGTATGTCCTTGTTTACCAATGGCCAAAAGAAAGCCGCAAGGACTCTTGACTTAGTACGGGAAAAACCCATGTGTCCAGCACACTGAGAGTCGTGAGCGTGCTGCAAAATTTTAACTCTCAAATTCTTGGGAACCAGGATTTGAGAATGACTTGACGTAATGGAGTCTTGAACCATACGTACAAGTACGCCATTCTTCTTTGTAATCCACGATTTACGACTTGTGTCCTTATTCGGATCACCTTTAGTTGCAAGAATGAAGAATTTCTTCAGAGTGGGATCATCTTCTTGCTGTTTTATAAACGAGTCACGAGAAATTACCAAGGGATTATCTTGGTTATGCACTTCATTATCTTCAATAGATGAAGTTTGAGGCACATTAAGAGCCTGAGCTCTAGTGACTACAGCGTTAGCAATCTGCATGTTTTGCCTTTCCCACGTGGAAATTTGTTGCGGAGTGCATTCCTTGACTCCATGAATGCGACCGATGATGAGGTCAGCGATCGGATTCGGAAGAAGACATGCGTGTACATCTCCCGTAAAGAAAGGAGTAGCAATCCTAATGATAGCAGTAGAGTATTTCTCTAATGTGCCGCCAAATGTTACACATTTGACTACTTGTCCAGTGGCACGGGAAGGATCTACGAGTGACTGCCTAACACCAATTGTGGTGCATCCAGAATCAAATAGCACAGAGACTGGATTGTTATTCACTAAACCCTTATGTAAGACAAGAGAACCTCTTCCATCATGCGCGACTGATGCCGGAAGAGCAGGAAGAGGATGGCCACAGCTTAAAGTAGACACTGTGGTTGGCTCAAATAACGTTTTGCATTGGGGGCACTGAGATGCTCTCCCAAAATCAAAAGCGGCACATGCCATATTACTAGCATCATTATTATCTTTACTCTGTTTATAGGCTTCATGGGACTCTTGTTGTACAGAGTTTGCCTGAAAATGTGGTTTATGTCTTTTGTTTTGAGATCTACCTCGGTTATTATCACCTCTGTAGTTATTGTTACCTCTATTGTAACCCCTATTTGGGTTTGAGTCATAGTTCCCTTGGTTACCATTATCATATTCATTATAATGAGTATCTCTGTAATTATGATCTTGTTGACTCCAAGACGGATAACCCTGATAGTTTCTATAATTACTTCCTCTACGGAAATTCCTATAATTATGACCACCCCTGTGTCGAGAGCTATCAGGTCGTCTCCAGTTCTTTGAAGAAGAACCCTGAAATGATTGGTTACCTTGGTTTTGATAACTATTATGGTTACCTTTTTTATCAAATCTGTTTTGAGGTCCCTGAAATCTGTGTGAATAATTGGGATTGTATGGTGTTGCTGAAGCAACTGGCATACTCTCCTTAATCTTAGTGTTGCCAAAAGTCACGTCGGGGTGTGCAGTGACATATTGGGAACAATATTCTTCCATTTCTTTTAGAGATTTGGGTTTACGCTCATGTATAAATTCAAGGAAAGGTTTGTTCACACATGACATAATCTTATCTCTGAGCAACAAATCCATAAGTCCTTCATACGTTTTTTCTGTTTTGGAAAGCTCAATCCAACGATCAACTGTGAGACGTGCCTTTGCAGTGAATTCTGAGAATTCTACACCCGTCTCAGGTACCATCGTCTTAAATAAAAGGCGATAGCCTTCCTCACTTAGCTGATATTTTTTTATCAAAGCCGCCCTAATGACATCATAATTATCCTTATCTGCTTCTCCTACAAGGCATAATCTAGTCAAAGATTCACCTTTCAAGTTTTCTGATAATTGATTAGCGTATTGTGATTTATCCACATTATGTGTACGACAAGAACGTTCAAATCTATCCAGCCAGAATGTAATATCGTCACTGGACTGATTGAACGGTGGAACCTTAACCTTGTAAGTAGAAGGTTTACCATTACCACTAGATGCCTGATTAACATTACTCATACTTGTCAATCTCAATTTCTCCAACTCAAATTCATGTTCTCTTATTGCTTTTTTTCTCTTCAGCATCTAATCTTTTTTGTTCAGCCTCCCTGTCTAATCTTTTTTGTTCAGCTTCCCTGTCTAATCTTTTTTGTTCAGCTTCACTGTCTAATCTTTTTTGTTCAGCCGCAGCTTCTCTTTCTAATTTTTTTTGTTCAGCTTCAAATCTCCTTTCCTCCACCTGCATCTGCAATTTCTTTTGTTCAGCAGCAGCCTCAGCTTCTCTTTCTAATCTTTTCTCTTCCGCCATAGCTTTTCTTTCTTCTGCAGCTAATCTTTTCTCTTCTGCCATAGCTCTTCTCTCTTCTGCAGCTAATGCTTTGTCATATTGAGCAACTGCCCATTGTTCTAATTGTTGACCAGTTTTATCAAGGGCTTTCCCTTGTATAATGAAGTATTCTAATGTAGACATGGTGTCTAACAATAATACTAATCACCTGAAATAATAATAATACCACAAGTTCTCAATGACTTGATTAATCAGTATACTATCCCAATATCTGTGGGTCACAAGCCTTTAATAAGGTCTTGTATAATAGTAATAATAATCAGGTACTGGTTTATACCATAATCCAAGTGCAGTGCACAGGCAATTGTGTCTTATGAAATATACCTATATAAAACATATGTCAACCAACAGAATACATAAAGTACAAATAGGACTGACAATACAAGAACGTTTGCAGAAATCAAAATAAATCAAATAGGGAAATCAATCAAAATAATCACTGAATCTGCAAAGAATAACAACACCAATGACGTCACAATATATGAATACAAATTGTGAATAGAACTGAAAGATAGAAAAGAGTAGACCAACAAATTACAAACAACTCAAAACAAAACTAAAGAACAAAGAAATATTACAAAAATAACAATAATTACAGTCTTCACAGCTAACACAAAAGCAACAGTTGTCGCAGCAAATTTTCAATCAAGAAAATTGCACCTATAGAAAACGCCCACAACGGACCCTCTATGACGTGGGATATTCTGTTGTGAGGACGCCGCCCAACCTTAAACACAACCCGCTGACATAGAAACTAACATACTATACAAACAAATAACATGTAAACATAAATATATATATATAAATTATGTGTATGATAGTATGTGTTGCAAAATAGGCTCAGTTTTACAGTAATGGCAAAGTTATTTTTATGAACATAAACAAACTGCCACTTTATTCAATTAAACATTCTGGCCTTAAATATTAAAGTTCATATATGGAAAACAAGAAGATCCATCGATGAAAATAGGACTTCTTAGTACACAAATACTGTCTTCCTGTTAACATTGACAAGAATTGATCCAAATGTTCTGTGAAACTCTGTAATGTCTAATGTAAAACTGTCAACAACGCTGGCCTACATACTGCATTCACTTGACAGGTCACGTGACGAAGTGTTGACAAAGAGCAAACCAATACTGCAAGTGTGTCGTATCAGCCACAGGAAACGGTCTGGTATCGGTAATCTGTTGACTTCTGAACTTCTGCGAGGTCAAACCCAGAAAGCTGGTCCACCAGTTGATAAGGTTGATAATGTTGGATTTTTATTCCCGTTAATGATATCCACCAAAAGATAGATATAAGTGGATGGAAGCAGACATCATCATCATCATCAGTTGATAAGATCTCTATGGTGTTGTTTGCTCCACTGTAGTGTATGGAATGTCAACTTGACCTACGCAGTGGTGTGTAGACATGGATTGAGTGTACAATGTGCGAATGATGATAAGGGTTCGTGTTGTTGACAAATGTTCTTTTCTCACACTCATGTATGACTGGAAGTCATCGACACCAACGACTGTGTACCTTTTCTAAAGTTTAATTGGACGTACACACTCGACAGCACAGATAGTGACAAATCACAGGTTGGCATAATACATCATAGTACAGTGGATAACTGGTCTTGCAATGTTATGTTACATGGGCACTCATGTAGATTAATATTATAATGGACTGTCAGTAGCCAAGCCCTCAGCATCGCCCATACATATAAATCATCTGACTTCACTGACTGAGCACGTCAGCTTATAAACAATATTTCAGATGGCTTCTAAACCTAATCTCGTTTAGCGACGATTCTCCCACATAATGTTCAGCACATATTTTTTTCATATAATAATATTGAACCGCTAATAACGGGTTCTCATGTGTAGCAGTGATCTCTGGACTAAACAAGCGATAATACGGGCATCCCCTTTCTCTTCTTGAAAGTCGCTACATGTTTTGGTTCCAAGATGGCTTCACTCGTGAACTGTCACTCACGTTTGGATGCAGATAATGAATCTGTCCTAAAGTTAGTCATTCATAAAACATTGCATTGCTCTGTAGATTTGATCATGAACAATTGACTGCATTCTACAGAATATAGTGCTGCTAGGAATCGAAGTCGTTTTCATCGAGTCAAATATATTCTCTTAGACATTCAAATCGTAACTATCGAAAATGGTGGCTTCGATCGAGAGTTCATAAGAGTGTCTTTGATTACCTTGGTAGAGGAAATATGAAACTGCCATTCCTTGGCAATATGAATAAACACTGGGGTAAAGCATACACGATAGGTTTAGACGACTATCACTTTCCCCACAAATACTGAGATCACTTTTTCCCGGCGACAGGCCGACATAGGAAAAACACACACAGTCCCTATCAGGACGAAGCCAAATCACACCACACTCTAACGACACATCCGCCGAATAGCCTTTGACCTCTCTAGAGACAACAGAACATATAGTTCGACTTAGATATGTAAAGATATACAGATATAAGACAGACTCGTCCTACTCAGACAAACAATACACATAAATTCAGGCCATAGATATTCTGAAGCAAGAACAATCTATTATTACCCAAACAACGAATAAATCGCAGTAAAATGGATTTATCCGCGGAGTTTGATCGAAGAGATGGCACAACTTTCAAGGGAAGTAACTCAATAATGACTTTCCCTTAAGCACAAAAAAAATTACCTATGTATAATATTGTAATCCCAAAGTCCTAAAGATCTAAAAATTCAAAAAGTTCTCAAGTTCCTAAAAGTCTCAAGTTCTCCTTAATCCCGCACATCTCTCCTTTTTATACATTTTCTTTTTTCCCGCCATTTTCTACACGTCTCACTCTTTTTTCAACACGTTACATTTATCTACATTTGCACACGTTCGCTGTTTTTCGAACTGTTCCACACGCCTCTCTCTCTCTCTAAACAATGAAAAAAAAACCAAAGAATTCACAACATTCATTTCACACTTTCCACGCATACATGCATTCATTATTATTTTCTGAGACAGCTCTGCAATGCCTCTCACCACGTGACTATTATGTGAACCTAAAATTATACTGCGTTTTGTGCAAAAACACCTTATCTGCTTTTAACGTCTGTCATTCTTATTCTATGTAGTATTTTAGCACGTATAAATGCTAGTGTAGGCCAGCCGGTCACATTGTTTCTCTGTATCAACCGCAAAAGCTTTTCTGTTAAGTGGGTCCTTCAATTTGCTGATGTCAAACCTTTTCTGTGTAGTTACAGTTGGTCCAGACGTTCTGATGTTCACTTTCCGTTTTGCTACTACTAAGTGGTGATCCCTTCCCACATCTGCATCTCTTCTTACCTTCACATCTTGTAATGCATGTCTCCATCTACCATTAATCATCATTTAGTCTGTCTGGTTTCTGTCCCGGCCATTTGGTGATTTCCATGTTAATTTGTGAATTTCTGTGTGTGGGAAAAGTGTTCCTCCAATGACCAGGTTGTTAATGCTACATAAATTTATTACTTTATCCACATTTTCGTTTGCTGTTCTACTGCTGCATTTCTTCATTACTCTTTAATTATATGTATTGTGTTTTTTAACTTTTTCATTAAGGTCTCCCATTACTACGATAAGATTGTACCTAGGTGTATCTTCCATTTCTTTTTGCAGTAGTTGATATAATTCATCCTTGACCTCTTCGTCTGTATCATTTGTTGGTGCGTAGCTTTGTAATATTGTAGTGTTGATGAATCTTTTTCTCAATCTTATTCTTATCAGTCTGTTGTTGATGGGTTTCCATTCCAGTAATGACCTTTCTATTCCTTTCTATATAATAATGGCTACATCTTCGTTGTGCTGTCCATCCTCTCTGCCGAAGTAGAGTAATGTTTCTCCTGTTGCTGTTTTAATTTTTCCTGTCCCTGTCCATTTGTTCTCGTTTATACCTAGAATGTATAATATAGAGGTTCTCATTTTCGCTGTGATCTGTTTTAGTTTACCCGTCTCGTGTGACCGCTTGGCCTTTCACGCTAGCATTATCCCTACTACTTCCACGCTAAGCATTTATACGTGCTATAATATGCTACATAAAAGAATGACAGACCTGAAAAGCAAATAAGACGTTTTTACACAAAACGCAGTATCATTCATAGTTCAGTTGGCAGTTACTGCTCTGATAGGGCAAACGTAGGTCAGTCCCAGATAATAATGAATGGGTTTTATGCGCGGAAAGTGGGAAATGAATGTTTGTGTGATCTGGTTTTTTTAAATCCAATTAATAAGTTGGAAAAGATCACACATGTGAAAAAAAATATCGAAATAACAGAATGTCGTGTGCAAAAAGGTCAAAAAGCTGAGGAAAGGAGTGCAAATGTAGATTATTGTGTCGTGTGAAAAAGGCGGGAAAAAAGAAGAAATAGTATAAATAGAAGAGTTGTGGGCGATAGACAGAGATTTCAGGATTTATGATTCTAATGAAACCATAACTTTAGACTAGAGGATTTATACAGACAGCGTTAGGTGAACTTCATCTTTGAGGATACCAAGACTAGTTTTTGAGTAGACAAATCAGTATATTATTTTATTTGGATATACATATATTATTCTATTTTGTATATACATATATTATTCAGTTGGATTAACTATTTTCTCATCTTGGATAACCAATCATCATTGTGAAATTTACAGTGTTTGTCTAATGACACCAATAAACTCTAATTGAATTTTTTTACATTGCTGTTTGTGGAACTTTACAGTAATTTCTTTTGGATATACGTAGTTATGCTGAAACTGTTTTGCTTATCACCAAACTCAAAGGGAAGAACATTCCTGGGTTGAAAAAAATAACAAAAGGTCAAATATTACCATCTCTGGCGGAAGGCCAGTTAGCACTTGAACCACAACAACATATGAAGGATTAACTCTGACTAAATAAAATCAATATAACTACTAGTGCCATATAAACTTACACGGCCACACTCGTTCATTGTCCTCACATTCCAAAATCCTATTCTTGTATCATGTTTTGCGGCCAGGACGTCCGTTTTCGTGTCAGTGGCTTCCTTTCAGTTTTCACTACTGACAGTCATACAAGCCTCAGACTCCGGATGTCTGTCCCGCTGCAAAGTTTGTTCATTTGCTGTCGTTTCCGAAACTTCGTGTCTGTTTGCATAGACAGGGGGGCCAACCCTATGCTAAAACCCACAACCTGGAGGACCAGAGTGTCTGCTTTAATCTGACCCCTATCGGCGCAAACCTGTCTAGCTTGGTACAACCTTCTAGGAGTAAAGCTCCCGCTGTTTTAGCTCTGGGGGTAATCAGAGTACCGAAGCCGCCATACATCGACAAGGTCAAAAATGTTTAACAAGAGTCAATCATTTTATGTCATACAGGTTTAACAAGAGTAAACAGTTTTATGTTATACAGGTTTAACAAGTGTCAATCATTTTGGGTCCTACAGGTTAAACAATAGTCAATAATTTTGTGTCATACAAGTTTATCAAGAGTCAATCATTTTATGTCCCACAGGTTTAACAAGAGTCAATAATGTTCTGTCATACAGGTTAACCAGAGTCATAATTTTATGTCATAATCAAACAATTATTGAACCGGATATAACGGCCAAAACTGATCACATAAAAGTGTCAGTAGTCAATCTTTGAAGTGTGTGAAGATGTTTACCTTAAAGAGTTCATCGTACTATGTTGTCGAATGCAGGTGGGTGTCTTACGGGACATGAAACTGGCAGAACAACTCAAGTCGCCGGGTGTTGGTCCACAATACACATATTTATAAAATTTTCTTCACAATACAAGCAATGGATAATCTTTTACATCTGTCTGCTTAACAAATACGGACAGTCCACAAGTCAATAAGCATGCATGTTCAAATCATATATATATATATATATATATATATATATATATATATATATATATATATATATATATATATATATATATACATATATTCGTCTTCTTTATTCAGTTCTCGCCGTTCTGACTGAGAGGTGCGTGCCAATCACGGACACCCAAGTAATGCGACCAAACACGTGAATTATATATTTCTTGTATAAAGAAACTTCTCTATAAGGTGCGGAACTTCTTCAAATGTTCGGGACCATCTTAACGATCGTTGAAAACCAGTGGCGGCCTTCGAGAATATAATAATGCCACATATAAATACTCAAATTCTCCACAACTCCAGGAGCTCGAAAATTACAAATTGCTTGGACGAATGAAACATACGGAAGGCACTGAATATTAGCAGTTAGAATAAACTAGCGCAACCACGTTACGTCATTGACAACCTGTGATGTATCAAAATATACGGCGTTCAATACAAGATAAAGATCGTGCAAAACATGCATTACCACCAATAGACATATCTCCACAAATATGTCGTGTGGTGTGTACTGGGGCAACTACGACAGTAGTTTTTGCCAGGAATAGCCTATTAGATATTAGGTAGAAGGTCTCTAGAAATTGGCTCGTTAAGAAAGAATAAAGACCTATTCGAGATATGGACAAGAAGACGGGAATGCGAATGCTTTTCACTGGACAGTGTTTTCTAATTAATTATGGAAAGAGTTCTGTTTCCCCACGACCTTAGCTTCTGCCCTTAGATCCCGTAAAAGAAAAAGCCCCCAACCTCATCTGAGTGGAGAAATGTTCCTATATGTGAATATGTAACACCGACAGCACGAGTGATACATTAACAAACTAGATAATGATCAAACGATTGTTGGGTTTATTATTAAATAAACACACATATAGGGTTAGTAATGGTTAGAACGTGATGGTGGTAAAAGACGATTCACACAAAACACACAGATGCAAATAAAATACGAGAGATGTAGGAAAAGATAGAGCTATAAGGCCTCGGCGCTCGTTTATCACAAAATAACAATGCCTATATGCCTGCTTATGGCAATGCACCATGATATATTGACTTCATTCGTTAACAGTCATACAGGTTTAACCAGAGTCAATAATTTTATGTCATACTGTACATGTTTAACAAAAGTCAATCGTTTCGTGTTCTACAGGTTTAACAACAGTCAGTCATTTATGTCATACAGGTTTAACAAGAGTCAATCATTTCGTGTCCCACAGGTTTAACAACTGTCAGTCATTTTATGTCATACAGGTTTACTTACTTACTTAGTCGTTCCCCTTCTACCGTGAGGTGTAGAGATTTGGAAGAGAGAGCGCCAGACTATCGTATCGGTTGTCTTCCTCCTCCTGGCCTGGTTCCATTCTAGTCCTCGGTCCTTCAAAGATTGTCTAATGTTGTCCTCCCAGCGGACTCTGGGTCGTCCTCGGGGTCTGGATCCTTGGCTCTTTGTTTCCCATGCTTGTCGTGGTAGCCGATATTCTCTTATTCTGCAGACATGGCCAAACCATCTTAATTGGGAGTGTTCTACTTGGGTCTGCAGAGGGTAGGATTTAAGGCCTTGACGTATCGTCTGGTTGCGTACCATGTCTCTTCTTGTTACTTCAACCACCTTCCTCAGATACCTCATTTATGAGGTTTGGATCTGGCTTTTATGGGTTGTAGTCACTGCCCATGACTCGCATCCCTATGTCAAGACTGGGATATAGGTGGAGCGGTATACAGCCATCTTCGTTTTCTTACCAACCTCTCTCGTGCTGAGGAATCCTCGATTTATGGCCTGAAAAAGTCTCACAGCTGCTGCTTTTCGAGTGGCCAACTATTCTTTGATGCCTCCCTTTCGGTCTATAATAGCTCCGAGGTATTTAAAGTGGTCGACCTGCTCCAGGACCTGTTCTCTCAGCTTAATCTGATGTCTTCTTTCTTCTCGTGATATCACCATGGATTTTGTTTTAGAGCTGCTTATGACCATCCCTCTCTTCTCCAGCTCTTCCTTCCAGACTTGCAGGTTGGATTGGAGCTGTGCCTCTGATTTAGCAATCAGGGCAACATCATCAGCAAATGCCAGCTCCGAAATATAGACCTGTCTCATCTTCCAGTACCCCACTGAATACTTTCTTGTTCTCTCCTTACATGCCTTGATGACATCGTCCATGAGGAGTATGAAAAGGTAAGGTGATAGGATATCACCTTGTCTTACACCAGTGGTGGTCCTGAACTCTTCTGACTTATGGTTTGCTGTCCTCACATAATTTCTGCAAGACTTGTAGAAGCTCTGTATAGCATGAATCAGAGGTGCTGGACAATTCTTCCTTGCCAAACAGTCCCAAAGTTTGTTCCAGGGGACCCTGTCAAACGCCTTTTCCAGATCTATGAAACAAAGATGGATCTCCCTCTTATACTCAAGGGCCTTTTCACTCAGCTGTCTGAGTGTGAAGATTAGGTCTTGAGTACTTCGGTTTGCTCGGAATCCGCACTGGACCTCATCCAACTGTGGCTCAGCTAGGCGTCGGAGTCTCTGCTCTAGGATTCTAGCGTAGATTTTACCAGGGACACTGAGAAGGGATATGCCTCTATAGTTTCCACACTGTCGATTGTCACCCTTTTTGAAAATTGGTGTTATGATGGCAATCTCCCAATCCTTTGGTATTGTCTTGTTGTACCACGCTGCCTGTAAAACCCTACAGGTTTAACAAGAGTCAATCATTTCGTGTCCCACATGTTTAACATGAGTCAGCCATTTTGTGTCATATACGTTTAACAAGAGTCAGTCATTTTGTGTCACGCAGGTTTAACAATAGTCATTCATTTTGAGTCCCACAGGTTTAACAAGAGTCAATTATTTTTTGTCTCATATGTTTTACAACAAGAATCATTTTATGTCATACAGGTTTAACAATAGT
This sequence comes from Oreohelix idahoensis, assembly GCA_024509875.1. NCBI lineage: Eukaryota > Metazoa > Mollusca > Gastropoda > Stylommatophora > Oreohelicidae > Oreohelix > Oreohelix idahoensis. Next base: position 68,514 of record JAMPIV010017040.1, read on the forward strand.
CAATAATTTTATGTCTTCCAGGTTTAACGAGAGTGAATTATTTTATGTCACACAGGTTTAATAAGAGTCAATCATTTTATGTCGCACGGGTTTAAAACCAAGACACAATCATTTTATGTCACACAGGTTTCACAACAAGAGACAATCATTTGTGTCACACAGGTTTAACAACAAGAGACAATCATTGTGTGTCACACATGTTTAACAACAACAGAGAGTCATTTTTGTGTCACACAGATTTAACAACAGGAGTCAATCATTTTGTGTCACACATGTTTAACAACAAGAGTCAATCATGTTGTGTCAATCAGGTTTAACATCAACAGACAATCATTTTTTATCACATAGGTTTAACAATAAGAGACAATCATTGTGTGTCACACATGTTTAAAAAAAAGAGACAATCTTATCCCCACGTTACTCACCTTGTCAATATCAATGTCATAACTTTAAAAAAAAAATATTCATCAGCACTGACATTATCAACACAGAACTAATTAAAGCTAGAAATTCATATGCATATTTCAGTCACTGACAGTAAGACATTTATTACTGAAATATTAAAACCCCCCAATTAATTTTCAGTGTTTACAAATAATGTACACAAGATAATGTTGAAATTTCTTACCTTGTGTCTGTAATTAGTTATGTGTTGATAATGTCGTCCTCAATATTGTTGTACAATGTTTTCCTGACAACGGTCTTGACTTGTGTGAAGGATACGAGCTGATTGCGTTAAGAGCTAAAAATAAACACCACCGACTTTCCAGATTACGTCGTATGTCAGAACAAGTTTTCCTGATTCTGACAATATCGGTCTGACATTGGCTTTGGTGTCGGCGTTTCTTAAATTGTAGTCAACTGACCACACGAGTGTCCGTGAATGTATTGTAGAGGATCCGTGTACATAACTTGTCGTCTATGCACTTAACCAGTTGTCTGTAGACCCCATGAGGGTCCATTAATGGATAATACGAGAGTCCGAGAACTAAACGTAACATTTAAAATGTCAAATTGTTTATTATGTTTTTATGTACATTTTGTTCTAACAAGTCGAGCAGACTATTGTGACCTTTGGCTCTAAAGCAAGTTGTTTTTTTTTTTTAACTACAGCAGCTACTACAACAATGCAGGTAATGATAACAGGGTTGAACTTGAAGAAACACCACTACAAGTCGTAGAATCATACACATATCTTGGCAGCAATATAGACAAAGTTAGAGAGACAGACAGTGATATCAAAATAGGAATACAAAAAGCAAGAGGAGCTTTCATTGCATGGGGAAAAATATATGGAAATCAAGAGAAATCAAGTCCAACACAAAAATAAGAATCTTCAACTCAAATGTCAAGTCAGTCCTATTGTATGGCTCTGAGACATGGAGAACAACAAAGACAGCAACCAAAAAGCTACAGACTTTCATAAATGGGTGCTTGCGTAGAATAGAGGGATTAAAATGGTATGACAAGGTTACCGACGTGGAACTGTTGACAAGAACTAGACAAGTGCCAGTGGAACAAGAGATGAGAAGAAGGCGATGGCGATGGATAGGACACACACTGAGGCAACCTGTTGATAGCATTACAAGGCAGTCCTTGTTCTGGAACCCCCAGGGCAAGAGACGCAGAGGTAGACCAAGAAGCACATGGAGAAGAGAGCTGGAAACAGAGGTAAAAATGATGAGAACATGGACAGAACTTGAGATGATGGCAGGTGGCAGGAAGACTTAGCATGTGTTTGTTAGGCCTATGCTCCTTTGGGAGTGTAGGGTTATGATGATGATGATTCTAATGCAACAACTACAACTGTAACAACGCCGGCAACAACTACTACAACAACTACAATAACTACTACAACGTTATCAACAACTGCAACAACGTCCGAAATAACTACTGCAACAACTACTGCAACTGTAACAAAGTCAGCAGCAACTACTACAACAACTACAAATGTAAAAACGTCAACAACTACTACCACTACAACTCTAAAAATGTCAGCAACAACTATTACAACAACTACTACATCTACAACTTTAACAACGTCATTAACAACTACAACAACTACTACTACAACTGTAACAACATCATCAACAACTACAACAACAACTACTAAAATAACAACTATAATAATTACAAATACTGCAACACCTAAAAGTAAGAAATTACAGTTGAGACATTAATTAGAATCAATATATTGTGAGAGTCAACATGTCAGTAACAGAAAGAAAGTACAGTTGAGACATTAAATCAAGATACTGTGAGAGTCAACATGTCAGTAACAGAAAGAAAGTACAGTTGAGACATAAAACAGAATCAAGATATTGTGAGAGTCAACATGTCAGTAACAGAAAGAAAGTACAGTTGAGACATTAAATCAAGATACTGTGAGAGTCAACATGTCAGTAACAGAAAGAAAGTACAGTTGAGACATAAAACAGAATCAAGATATTGTGAGAGTCAACATGTCAGTAACAGAAAGAAAGTACTGTTGAGACATAAAATAGAATCAAGATATTGTGAGAGTCAAAATGTCAGTAACAGAAGGAAAGTACAGTTGAGACACAAAATAGAATCAAGATACTGTGAGAGTCAACATGTCAGTACCAGAAAGAAAGTACAGTTGAGACATAAAATAGAATTAAGATACTGTGAGAGTCAACATGTCAGTAACAGAAAGAAAGTACAGTTGAGACATAAAATAGAATCAAGATATTGTGAGAGTCAACATGTCAGTAACAGAAAAATTTACAGTTGAGACATAAAATAGAATCAAGATATAGTGAGAGTCAACATGTCAGTAACAGAAAGAAAGTACAGTTGAGACATAAAACAGAATCAAGATATTGTGAGAGTCAAAATGTTAGTAACAGAAAAAAATTACAGTTGAGACATAAAATAGAATCAAGATATAGTGAGAGTCAACATGTCAGTAACAGAAAGAAAGTACAGTTGAGACATAAAATAGAATCAAGATATAGTGAGAGTCAACATATCAGTAACAGAACGAAAGTACAGTTGAGATATAAAATAGAATCAAGATATTGTGAGAGTCAACATGTCAGTAACAGAAAGAAAGTACAGTTGAGACATAAAATAGAATCAAGATTTTGTGAGAGTCTAAATGTCAGTAACAGAAAGAAAGTACTGCTAACTAGCCAGTCATTGGGATCATTGGTGTATTTCTGGGCGATAGACAGATGGTGGGGAAAATGAAGAATAATCAGACTATGAAGACATTATTGAGAAAACAGATCAAGTACAGAAAATACAGTAAAACTGCGCATAATATGTGACATGGCCTTAAAAATGAACTTCTCATGAGATTCGTGAAATATTCTACTCGTCAAAAGTCAAGGGCCACCCTATTATTTTCAATACACTTGTATATAAGCGCATAGAATGATTAAATGAAGGAAGTTTTTAGTAAAAATGGGTGCAATATCTTCCTCTGACAGTCCTCTATGCACGTTAAGCATAAAATAAACTCACCGACAACCATGGTGATCACGTGCAATTTGGTTTGCTGACCATAAATTCACATTTTTAATCTGTTTTTTCCAACTTCCGTACAACCAAACAGGTGAAGTAATCGTGCTGATTGACATTCCACGTGCAATAGCGACTTTTCGTGAACAGAGTTCACTCTTAATTTGTTTTACAATCAGCAGACTTAGGGTAGTTTCATCACTTGCAAAAACCATGCCACCGAGAAGAAGTCTTGACACCTTACAAAGAATGAGGGCTATAGCGTGGGTTGAAAGTGGTTTATCTGTCCGTGAGGTTGTTAGACGGCTTGCAGTGTCACACTCTACTATCCAAAGAATTTTGGAGAGATTTCAGGCCACAGGAAGTGTGGAGGATCGCCACCGGCCAGATCGCCCTAGATGCACCAATAGACATGATGACCGGTACCTCTTGTTGTCAGCCCTGCGCCATTGAACAGTGACTTGTTCCACTCTAAGATGTCAGCTGAGACAAACTGTAAACGTTAATGTCAGTCAAAGCACCATTCGCCGACGTTTACATGAATTTGGACTGGCTGCTCGACGTCCTGCAGTCAGAATCCCTCTTACTCCTGCTCATCGCAGAGCCCGTGTTGCTTGGTGTCGCGAGCACATCCGATGGACAAGGCAACAATGGAGTCAAGTTCTCTTCACTGATGAATCTCGCTTCACTGTGTCATTCAATGATGGCAGGATTCGAGTTTGGAGACGACCAGGGGAGCGATTTACTGATGACACAATTCGAGAGGTGGCTCGTTATGGTAGGGGTTCTGTCATGGTCTGCGGAGGCTTCTACAGACACGACAGGACCCCACTCTACATCATCCAAGGCAACTTGACCGGCCCAAGATACCAGAACGAAATCTTGAGACCAATTGTTCAGCCTGCTCTGGAGGCCATAGGTGGTAATGCCATCCTCCAAGATGATAACGCTCGACCCCATCGAGTGCGTGTGGTGAATGAGTTTATTCAGCAACATAGGATCATCAGGATGGCGTGGCCAGCTCATTCACCTGACCTTTCTCCGATTGAGCACCTCTGGGATGTCCTTGGTCGAAGATTGTCAACAAATCACCCCCTGCCAATGGATGTTGCACAGCTGACTGCATTTCTGCTTCAGGAATGGCAAGCTGTTCCTCAGGATACTCTTCGGACCCTTGTGGACTCGATGCGTCTACGCTGTCTTGAATGCCTTGCTGCAAACGGTGATCATACCCGATTTTGATATGGCTATTTGTCCAATATCTATTGTGTGACTTTTGAAAAGGTGGGTGACACACTTCACAGCTTCATTGCGTTTGAATGTGTGTTTCCATTTCTTTACGGGACATGTCAATTTGGTATTCAATAAATGCCGTTTTTACTGATACCAATTACGTTTATATCAGATTTGTTTTATGGTTTCAACCAAGGTTTTTCTAACTGGCCCTTGACTTTTGACGAGTATGTGACCGTGCAACTATTTGTGCGCAGGTCGCGGCATCAATGAAAAGAATGTGTGTGTGTGTCCGTCAGCTGACCGGGTCAGTTCCGTTAATGGTTGACCGCAGGTAAATATTTTGAAGAGCGCTAACTCTTGTACGTTTCTTGGTTCAAGTCGTTACAGGTCTGACCGCCTGAGATGGAAATACTTGACCTTATTTTATTCTTCCTTAACCCAGAGTTCTTTCGTACCCTTTTTATGGTTAGTGAAATGCAATGTCTTGTATAGTGCTTATGTCAAAGTATCCAACTGTAATATTCCAACGAAAACTCAGCAATGTAGAAAAAATAAAATATAGTTTATTAACGTGATTGGAACAGCAATGTTATTGACACAATAATGAAGCACTTATTTCTTTCTTATCCAAAGTAGTGAATATCCAAAACAAAATGAAAATGGAAATCCACACGAATAATCTATCTAATAGAGTAAAACACAAACTTGTCTACTTAAAATATACTGGTCTAACTTGACAAACTTGTTAAGTTAAAAAAAAAACAACTTGTCTTGATAATCTCAAAGACGAAGTTCTGAAAAAAAATTCTCTCGCCTAACGACTCCTAAAATCTGTACAAGTCCTGGATCCTGTCAATCGCCCAAGTCTCCTCTTTATATACTGCCCACTCTTTTTTCCCGCCAATTTTTCACACGATGCTTTATTTTTCACTCGGCACCAAACATCAACATTTGCACACGCTCTTCTCAGCTTTTCGACCTTTTTGCACACGACATTCTGTTATTTCGACTTTAGCAACGGAAAAAAAAACCTGACTTGCAACTTCTCTCAAAATTTTCCACTCAATAAACAGGCACTTATTACTTTGTTGTTCTGGGACAACTTTTCCCGAAGCCGTGAACTTGTCATGACACTGTATTTTGTGCACAAATGTCTTAACTGCTTTTAACGTTGTTATTCTCATTATATGTAGTTTTTAACACGTATTAATTGTAGTGTATGCCAAGCGGTCACACAAGTCCCGGGGCCACAAAAATGTATCCCATGTGGAGACATTTTCGTCCTATCAACTAAAAAAAAAATCAAGTCCCTAACATACGTACTGGGGCAAAATATGAAATGGGGCATATATTTATGAAGCAATTGGCAATGGACAATTGTTGAGAAAAATTTTTGTTACTGGTATAAGTCATTGACTGGGGGCATATATTTATGAGCCAAAATGAGGAAAAAAAAACTACAAGGTCTCAGTATACATGTGAGCCAAAAAAAAATAAAAATAAAATTTCAAGATGTCAGTATACATGTGAGCCAAAAAAAATTTAAAACATTTTTCAAGATCTCAGTATACATGTGAGCCAAAAATTGTTTTTTTCAAGATCTCAGCATACCTGTAAGCTAACTTAAAAATGTATTACAAGATCTCAGTATACATGTGAGCCGAAAAAAAGGAAAAAAAATTATTATTTCTTAAAAGGAGTGATCTAGTAGTTTCATATTGCCGAAAACGGGGGAGACATACAAGTTGTTTATACACTATGTCATTAAACAGTAAGGGATATGGATAGCAATGTGCAATACGCAATGTAAATTGTTAATGTATTAATACAATACTTATATAATCTTTACTTAACACGCTAATAATAATACATAAAAACATGGAGTTATGATAGTAAAAATACATAATTAATGTTAAACTTATTGAACGTTTTATTTAAAGTTGACACATATAAGGTTTGGTCATGCCAAACAAAAACTCGAGTGTTAATCAACACTCAGGACAATAAGTGAATCCTATCTTAATATTTACGTCTGAATGGTAACTGACCATAGCTGTTTACCTGTGACCATGGCTTTCGCTAGTGTGAACGGGAGCGGTAAAAAGGTCACACTGGATGTTTGAACTCTCATTGACGGCACAGTGTGGCGTCAACTGAAGGAGGGGGGGTGGTGGTGGGGGTTTATAGTACAATGAAATAGCTGGGGGAGTAGAAAAAGTAGTTCTTGTGTTGGATGGATGAATGAACGCGAGGCGTGGGAGAAAGGTAAAGAAAAAATAGAAGAACTCGCATGGGGAGGGGAAATTGACACGGGGGAAGATAAAGGTGGTGAAAACGAAGATTGGATTTGACATAGCGAAAAACAGCGAGGTGGTGTTAAGGTCACGTGTGGACAGTTTGCGCGTAGGGAAAAGGGAGTAGAGGTGTGGGTCATCATTTTATATACGCATTAGATGTTAAATAATTTGTACTGGACGAGTAAAACATCTGTGTGTCTCAACACAGTAATTTGTTAAAAAGGCATGATATATGGTACATAGTTATTTATGCGATATAAATGAAATTCCAACAATGCATAATAAATAATCACAAATCGATCCATAGCATATGTCTGTTAGACAAGTAAAAAAATATGTTAATTGAGAAAAAATGCTCTGAGTTTTTTTTTTTTTGTTTTTTTTTTTCTATAACCAGCGGCACTCGAGCTTTCCGGCTCTTTCGGCCCAATGACATGTCATTGCGAGGCTGGGGGGTCAGTGGTCTTTCCTTCAAACCCGGTCAGGAGCTTCGGTCCTTCCCATCCACACGGGATTTATGTGCAGGAGCCGTTCAGATTATTCAGTCAAATTTCCGGTCGTAAACATTTCTTCAAACGCCGACGGCCGGGTTTGAACCATGAACACCTGGTCGCCAGTACAACGTCGTAGCCATTACACCAGCGCGGCTCCCCAATGCTCTGAGTATCGTTCATCATTTGTGATGCTCCGGCTAATCACATGTGTAATAATGTTTTGGTTTTGCGCCAAAGTCTTAATATTATGACATAAACTGTCATAGTTGTCGTGGGGTGCAGTGCCAACAAAATCTGTAGCGCATTGCCTACAAACGGCAAAATCGCCCGTTTTGGTTGATGTGCTTGTCTCATATCATGAGAGTGTAGCTTAAGATCAAACAATGTCTTCTTTAACCCTTGAGATTCTTCCTTAGTGGCAAATAGTACATGCATGTGTGTGGTAAAGTTTATAATGTACAACAATACATATATTTCTAAGTCCAAACAAAATGTAATTTAAATCTTCTAATACAAAATATAACGGTTTAAAGACTTCAACTGTGCATGTTGAATATAGTTGCGCCTCTGCAGATTTTTCTCTTCACTGGCGGTTATGACTGCCGCTGATAGCATCAATTGGAAGACATAGAAGGTGGCTGGCATCATCATCAGAAAAGCTTTTTAGAGCAGCCAGCAGAGCAAGCCGGCCGACTCTAAAATATCATGTCTCGTCTAGACAATTCTATCGTACTCGGACAAGGAAAATGGAACCATTTAGGGTAACCCAGCCAGAGCAAAACTGGATTAACTCTAAATATAGCATTGTCTCTCCTGGACAAATCTGCTATCGTACACGGACAAGGAAAATGAAACCATTGAGAATAGACCTGGCTAGAGCAGCCTGGCTATCTCTAATAGAGCTTCTCTCCTGGACATCTCCTCAGTGTCTACAGCAGTGACGGTTGATGTAGTGTTACAGGTAGGGTGTTGCGAAGTTGATACACTGTGCTGTGCGATGTTCTTTGGTTTAGTTCGCCGTTTCGTGTACAGCTTTGCACGTACATGCTCCTGCGGAAGGCGTATAAACTTTGTCTGTGGTACCGAGTTGTCTGATGAAGTTGAGTAAGGTCGTTTCGAGGCGAACCGAATGGATGTATCCATATTATCGTCGGGATGCTCGTTATCATCATCGTTATCACTTTGGTGTTCTTCAGTATCAAGGTCTGACTCATCTCGTTGTGTGGAAGTAGGAACGGGAGCATTTCGTTCCGTTAATGAGGCAGGTGATAACTCTGTATCGGAAGGTTGTGGTGTATCTATATGGGTGTCGGCATCTTGTAGAGTCTGTTGTTGTTGTTTTTCTTCATTTAAAGATGTGTTGCTATCTCTGGACAACGATTGGTAATTATCTGCTTGAACTCGAAGATTTCGTGCTTGAATTCTCTTGCGTAGCTCCTGCGGAGGGATGTCATGTTCACTCGTAGAAGCGTTGCGACATCTACGTAGTCTGTCGATAGCATCGTGCGGGGGGTGAAGAGAGGGGTTTGAGTGTTCATCGTTGCAATGTGACACATCAGATGTAGAGGATGATGTGGGGGGACAAAGGAGAGTGGTTTTGCAAATCGGTCTGGTGTTAGTGAGGATAGGCTGGGAAACAGGACGATGATTATCTTTCTTGATTTGTGAAATGTGGGCTTTCGTCCTGATCTGTCTTTCTTCGTGCCACAGGATAAAATTTGTTGGTGTAGTCTGTTCTAAGATTTTGAAACCATCGATCCATTTGTCGTCAAATTTTGAATGTCGAACGGGTTTTTTGTAGTATACTAGATCGCCGACGTGAAACTGTACCAGTTTTGTGTTTTTATCGTGTGTACGCTGTTTCTTCCGGAAAGCTTTTTCTGCATTTTTGTTCACAATTTGATGTGCTGCATGCTTTTGTTGTAGGATAACAGCTATCGGGTCCTCTCCCATATATCTGCGTTGTGGTTGGAGAAGGTTGTCCATCGGAAAAACCGGCTCCCTACCGTAAAGTAGGTAAAATGGCGAGAAGCCAGTGGTGTCGTTAATGTTTACTCGTATTGCTTCTAAGGCCTGGTTAATGTATAGATCCCAATATTGATCGTTGCCTTCGATGTGTTTGATAGAATATTTGGATAGAATATCATGAAGAGTTGAATGCATTTCTTTCGTTTTCATTTCCGTTACTCTAGGGGGTCGATAGAAGCTAGCAAATTTTTGTGTGTTTGATGTTTCAAAACTTTTGTAATAGGTTGATTTAAAAGGATTGCCAACGAACTGTTTCTTTACTGGCCCCATTGGATGTCCTTTTGTTGACCACGTTCTTTCCTCCTTGGTGTTGTCTAGCGACTACCAAAATGGCTTCCACCATACTTACTCTTGTATGAGAGAGTGCATGAGATGTTTCGTGAATGTCAGGCTCACTTGTGGTGGCGTCTCCATACTTACTCTTATGTGAGAGCGCTTAATATGTTTCAATAATGTCAGTGCTGTGAACCCTTAGTTCGATACAATCTCATTTAATGGCAATGCCTCATCTTCTTGGTATGACAGCCCATCCTGGCTATCTGATAATAAAAGTTATTTACTCCTTAAGCTTTAATATTGTCCTTGCCTCAATATTATCTTCTTTAGCTCGCTCCCTTAAATGCGAGCGTCGTTAGCTTACGACAAATTTGCTGAAAGTCAAGAAAATAGTTCAAAATGTTCTTCTTACCATTTTAAACGAAGTCCAGCACCTATCACTGTCTTACTATCACCACCTATAAGCTAATCCTACGGTTGATAACACAAATTATTAATCAATTCTAAATGTGCTCCTGAATTCCTATTTCTATCTTTCTATATCTAGCTATTTCTGTAGCCCTTCTGCATACCGCAGGTTTCACATTTCTTGAGAGCTCAGCAAAACTTGACTTGCTCCGTCAACTTCTCTGGTAGGACTGATCTCCAATCGTCCTTCAATTTCCTATCTGATGGTCCAAAGTTGTTTTTAATTAATACGATTGGTCCGTTGTTCAGTTCGCTCACCTATCGGCACGCTTAATTTAAGCTGTCCGCTCCGTGAACTGTGCTACATAACTGTTTACCTCTAGTCACTATTTTCACGTGCGTTTTACTCTGCTCTGTGTTCCCTTAACTCACTAAACCTGTAAAGGGCGCTAATATTCATAGTTATTCCCCTTTGCACTTTTTACCTTAGTTTCATTAATCCTTCTATATCTCTATTAAAACTGGTCTAATATGCAAATTTGGTAAACTCTAATGATATATACTTAGATTACTTTAAGGTCTAAAAAGGTTCCCTCCCTTACAAAAAACACTACATTTTCATTCTTTAATCTCCCACGCCAAGAACAAACAAGTCATCACTCAAATTATTCTGATTTCCAAAACCATTTTCTCACACTTTGTTATACCAACGACCCAAAATTATTGTTCAACTGACTTAAACTTACAGTGTATTTTACACTGTACAACCACACGGTGACATACGTCCCGGGGCCGTTCAAATGTATCCCGCAGGGAAACATTTGTGTTCTATCAAAAAAAAAATCTAATCAAAAAAACTATTATCTATTTACCCCACTAAAATCTCTAATACTATTACCATAGACGACTCGAAATTACAAGCAAATTAAATCGTAATAGTGAGACTATATTATAAACCTAATATCAATGCTACAACTAGAGCATCTCCTTAATTACTACTTCAACATAAACTATCATTACATGAATATATAAAAGGCATAAATGAACATTGTATTTACTTAATTCATTACCATCATCTCTCAAACAAATAGTACCCAATAATGCAACAAGTTTTATCCCTTGTATCTCTACCTAACCAGTGCTATAAAAAAATATATATAGGGACGTTCATTCTTAGTATAATATTTGCTTACGTCCATGAGTAAGACTCCATATGACTAAGTCTGGATCATTTCTCATCTCTGTTCTCTTTTTTTCTAGTCCTGAACACCTCTATGCCTGAGATAGGTACATTATAGCAATTAACATGCACTTAAGGTACTATACATTTTTCTCTTCAATGTCAGTGTTGATCATGTAGTATGCTGCATCTTGTACCTTGGGAAGAAGTCTATTAAGTTTCCCAAGACTATGTAGTTATTATAGTTTGTCACACTCTTAAGATTATATATGTCTATTCTAACATCTCATTAACATCGTATTGGAAAAACAAGCAAACATTGTATTTACTTAATACTTCTCACCCATTATCATTATACCTTCTATTTATGTACATATTTATATGGGCGACATGGTACTGCCTCTGGAAACAGAGGTTTGTCAGTCCTTAATATGTCTTATATATCTGCCGTCAATGTCAGTATTCATTGCACCGGTCAGATAGGCAGAGTAGTAGAAATATAATATATATAGCGTCACCAATCATGCATTAACTAAACATTCCCAAAGTGACAGCAAGAAATATGTGTTACTATGTCAGGATGTGATGTGCTCGACTGATTCTAGCCTTTGATGCACCAGTCGAATTAGCAGTCATGTATGCAACTAATCACGCGAAATCTTACCATCTGTCTTGGGGCGATAGTAAAAGACCTAAGTCACTATTGTCAGAGCAGGATGTGCTCGGCTGATGCTAGCCTTTGATGCATCTGTCGAAACCGTAAGCTCAGTCTGTTACTACATACATGTACCCCTGTATGTCGGAGTTAACCAAAATTCAAGACCAAAATGCCTCAACTCAATGCGGACATGACCATGTAAGGGTCATCTGTGTTGTATCTTACCCAACCTATTTTTAATATCAATTGTGGAGACATCTCATCTCGAAGTCACCTGTATAAACACTGTCATGTGGAATAAGGCCCTTTATCTACCATCTAATGTGCGCAACTCTGAGGGAGTAGGTTATTTTCTCTTTTTTTTCCTTTTCTTCTTCTTCCACTGCTGCAACACCCTGGCTTAGTCTGTGACATTTCTTTTTTTTTTTTTTTTTTCTTGTTGTCCTCTATGCCTGGTGGTGGAGAAAGTATACCTCTGAAAAACATGGACATTGCAAATTAACATGAAAAATTTTAACCTAAGTCTTGGTGAGTCTCATCTTGTGAAGAAGCTTATTGTCTCTTTTAGAAATCTGTATCTTTCTTGCAATATTGTTCAATTGTTTTATGAAATAATTTATTGTTTAATCTAGCTTCTCAGTTACGTTGGTCTCTTGTATAAACTATTTCATTATCACTCTGAATATCGCGAGAGTACAGTAGCTAACACTCATGTATATGTGATCAAAGTCTTATCACTACATATAATGTTTCCTGTTTATGTGATGAATGTGCTTTCATAAGTTAATGCACTACACAGTTAAGTCTCTTTGCAAAGTTCTACACTTCTGTTCACAAGGCTAGTGTGTAGTGTAAAAGTGTAAGTGTAACTCGAACTATCAGTAACCACTATGTTGAGCATTAATAGATCTGATTAGCTAACTAATCGTTGGATACCGTTGATAGAGGTACCGTGATTAAGCACTATAGCTGGGGAAGTGCTGTGAATGAGTACTATATGCTGGGGAAGTACTTTACGGCGATTACACTGTTTGTATGAGTTTGGAGATCTGTTTTGCAAGCTCCATCAGTGTAAATTTCTCTACTGTAGAGACGACTGTCGTACTGATGAAGTTGATATCAGTTGTGATGTTATTTATAGTCGCTCTGCAGGAGGATGAGGACGAGCGAGTTAATATGTTGTGGTTGTCAGTATGACAATAGCTTGTTTACTTGATGTTGTATACATTCTGAGTTTGGTGTTGGTAAAGTCGTCCATTCTTTCAATAACATCTTCTTTGCTATGTGTTGACAAGTTCTGATTGTATAAGTAGTACCATCTCGTCAGCAATATTGTTGCTAAAGTTTATAAGCTGTGCTGTAGGTCTTCGATGATGATAAGTTTTGTTGTTTCTCTGTGGTTGTAAGGATATCTCATCTTCATCATCCCAACTGTAGTATATAAGCTGGGGTTAGCTTGGCTAGTGGTTGTGGTTGTTGACTCATTCTTCCTTCTGTACGGCTCCGGTTCTGCTGCATAGTTCCATCTTGTTGCTTGTATGTCACTTGTCATCACCTGTTCGCTTCACATGATCACTGGGGATGCGACAGGTGTCACAGGGAATATGTTATGGCTGACGTAGGGATAGGGAATGATGGTTGTGACCATGTGATAACATTGCAAACACTGATGTGTTGTCTTCGTGTAGTGCATCTAGTTTCTCATGTGCTTCTTGCTTTCTTATTTCTTCTGTAAGGCTTCGACTCCGCTGTAGTATGTCATTTCCCGTTGACTGCAAAGGTCTCCCATCTTCAATGTCCCGACTTGATCGTCTAGGATGATGTCAACTCGTGGCTGGTAGTCATGGTTGGCTTCTGTTTCCTTCTGTAAGGCTCCGTTTCTGCAACTTGTTTCTTCTCATCGGTTGTAGATGTCTGTTCTTCATCTTGATACATCTGAGCTTGCTTGGCATTTCTTCTGTCATCACATGTTCGCTTCACATGATCACTGGGGTTGCAACAGGTGTTGCAGGGAGTATGTTGGAATTAACGAAGGAATAGGGAATGATGGTTGTGACCATGTGACTAACATTGCGAACATTGATGTGTTGTCTTTGTATTGCAGGTAGATTCATGTGCTTCTTGCTTCTTTGTTTCATCTGTAAGGCTTGGACTCCGCTGTACTGTTTCTTCTTGTTGATTGTAAAAGTATATTATCTTCCATGTCCCGTCTTGATCATACAAGCTAGGATTAACTTGTAGCTGATAGTTGTAGTTGATACTTTATTTCGTTCCATAATTGCTGTCTTCTTGTGGTGCTTCATCAAAAATCTAAGTCTGTAGTATTTCTGCCGTCGTCACCACGACTTTTCACAAAAATTTTCTTGCCGGACCACCGCGGCCTTAAATGCACGTCTTACATCTCCTTTACTCGACTCCCCTACTGCAGTATCCTATTGGTCAGGTGTACTCAGTTGTCTGTTGTGTGCGGTACAGACCAACTATACTTAGGCTTCTCGAGACTAAGTTGCCGCCGCCATATTGTTTACCTCTCATAATATGCTATGCCATCACTCACATAGCTTCCTATATTTCCTCTATATGCTTATTTACCTATAAGCTCCATCAACTTCAACATCATTGTCTCTCTAGCTTTAAGCGCCTCTAACGCTATCAGTTTATCCATATCTTGAGTCCCTTCTATTATTCTGACTTCATTAACATTTTGTTTCCTCTCTACCTCTCTACCTCTTATATCTCCTGAGTTTCTCTCAACCTCCTTACTTCTTACCTCGTCAACCGTTTGCCTCGGTTTTTCTCTAATTTCCATTTCTTCCCTTCTCACACTCCCTGAGTTCCTCTCAGGTTCTATGTCGCTACCGCGACCTCTAATTATACTCCTATTTCTCTCCTCCTCTCTATCTGCATCTTTAGCTGATGTCTCCTCCGTATCTTGGGTTTGCCTTGTACCCCCTCGTTGTTTATTCTTTAACTGTTGCTCGTAAAGGTATATCATCGTCATCTGGAACAAGAGTGTTTGTGGTCAACTCGCCGTTGACTTGATCAAGTGCGTTGTAGGTTAATCTCCTAATTTCGTCTATTCTGGTAGATAAATCAATGGCAAATCCGCTTTCCAGTGATAAATATATTTTTCTTACTGTGAGGGTGTTGAGATTTCCGAATTTCAAAAAAAGATGTATTGATTTCTCTAGCTCTGCTGTTGTAGGTTGAACCATTCTGTCAATTTTCTTTGTCTTGCTTTGCTTTATCTTATCAGTTTTCGGCCAGTAATATCTTCTGCCCTCTTCGTCTGTTGCATGATCAAGCTCTCCCGACAAATATCCTTCTGCCTCTTCCAGTTGCCAGTCTATTTCATCTTCATCTGACGATGCACCGTCTGAGTAACTTGATGATGAATCTGAGAAGTAGTTGCTATCCCTGATCTTGACATGCCAGTACTCAAGTTCCTCCAATACTCTCTCCACAAGTCTGCGAAGTTCATCTTGTCTTCCCGATAAGTCTGTATGAAACTCTCTCTCCAGACATGACCGTATATAATCTACTACTACTGTGTGAGAACTAACTTCCTCCAGTAGGTCTTTTATTGCTGTCTTTAACTCCTGTTCACTTGGATTAGCTACCTTGATAATTTTCTTCTCCTTCGGACCACTGTTAACATTCTGCACTGTTCTTGTACGCCTGCATGATGTGTCAGCGTTAAGGTCAGCATCTGTTTGTGTTGCTGAACTTGCAACTCTATTCTCTGTTTGTATTGTTGAATCTGCAAGTTTATTCTCTGTTTGTGTTGCTGAGTCCATCTGTGCTGATGCTGTATTCTCTGTTTGGGTTGCTGAGTTCATCTGTGCTGATGCTGTATTCTCTGTCTGTGTTGCCGACTCTATATGTGCTGATGCTGTAACTTGCTTCAGCTCTGGAACAGGCATATGACTTTGCAAATTCAGGTCAGTTCTTTCTGGATTCTTGCATGTGACATCTTGTTTCTTATCTTGCACTTGATCTTGAATGTTACTTAGACTTGACTTTCCCATCTGAAGAAGTAATGTCTTTATGTCTTGTAGAACACCGATTCCTTTTGACACTAGACTGTTCAGCATCTCATCAGCAGTGTCTATCTCTGAAATATTTGCAATGGTTTGCTGGACTTTTCTGCACCGTTTATCTTTCTTCATCTGTGCTTGGCTCCATAGCATCGACAAGAATGTACTTGGTTTAATAACTGCACTGTCATTCTTCACTTCTTCTTGTTTGTTGTTCTTTTCTAACTCTTCAAACTTCCTCTCTAAATCTGTGCAAAGTGTAGTTATTTCTTCTCCTTCCGTTATATCACTATTTCTTTCTTCAGATGTCAGGTTTTCTATCTTATCGACCATTTCAATATTGTACGAATCCGGTAAATCATCTGTAACTTGTCTTGATCTTATCCTGACTGGGATTTGACTCTTTTTACATCTGTCATCTGTTTGTACTGCGACATTTGTAACTGGTCTTGACTTTATCCTGACTGGGATTAAACTCTTTTTACATCTGTCATCTGTTTGTACTGCGACATTTGTAACTGGTCTTGACTTTATCCTGACTGGGATTAAACTCTTTTTACATCTGTCATCTGTTTGTACTGCGACATTCTCTGTCTGAGGCTCTATTCTAGTAACTGCAGGTTCAGTTCGTTTTTTCAAGTTCAATCTTGGTCTTCCTTCTTTGACTTTGAATGGTTGTAGCTTGATTTCAACAATCTAATTTATTTCAATCTTATAAACTTTCGCAACCAATCCATCGACTATTCTTATGCATGGGAAATCAACTGCATAATTCCTGCAACGTTTTAGCTCTGAAGCAAAGTCTCTCAATGCTATTCTTTTCTTTCTGTTTTGTATGGTTCTTGCGCAACTCTCCATGTTTGAATGTCTCTTTACAATTATTTATTCTTCTCTGTGTCTTCTTGTTCTGATGGTAGTGGCTTATATAGACTGTTGTTGATGTTGTTGCTCCGTCTCTCCTTGTGATGTGGCCATTTTGTCGCTGTTGGAGGAGTGGTCACGGCGCCAAATAGGACGTTATGTGACCGTGCTGGTGTTGGTCCCTGTCAAATCCTAACTATAACTAGGTGACTGAGGCAGGCCTAGTTATCTATTATTTACTTTGTTTCTTTCCTCCAAGTGAGATTTGTTTCTCTTACTGGCCCCCTTGTTCCGCCAGAGATGATAGTTCTTGGATGAGAATAGGTTCGTCTTTTGTTCAACCCAGACCACGTTCTTCCCTCCTTGGTGTTGTCTAGCGACTGATGCGTATAGGGTGTTCTATTATTTCTATCTTTCCTAATACTCAATTCTAATAGCTCTCCATTCCTTAATCTCTTCATACATCAAAGCAACCGGAGTGATGTGATTCAGTTTCAAAAAAACAACTTTTATTTACATAAGATAATGCATGATCATCCAACTTAATTCATCAGATACAGTTCTAAATTTCAATGTCCTCAAGTCTTCACTTGATTCAATCAAGTATCTCTAAACATAGTTATATATCGTTTCTCCTGTAGCCTCTTGCATTTCGTGGTATACCTAGCTTAATAAAGTTCCTTCTCATTTTTCTCTATTTTGCTCATTTTTTTCTACAACAGTTCTTCTAAATCCTTGGAGTCATGTTCTCACCCAATCTCAACCTAGATAGGTTTAACTCCTCTAAATGCAGCATATAAAATTCAATAAGTACACCTGAAATAAACAATGTCCAATACCAAAATGGCTTCCACCATACTTACTCTTGTATGAGAGAGTGCATGAGATGTTTCGTGAATGTCAGACTCACTTGTGGTGGCGTCTCCATACTTACTCTTATGTGAGAGCGCTTAATATGTTTCAATAATGTCAGTGCTGTGAACCCTTAGTTCGATACAATCTCATTTAATGGCAATGCCTCATCTTCTTGGTATGACAGCCCATCCTGGCTATCTGATAATAAAAGTTATTTACTCCTTAAGCTTTAATATTGTCCTTGCCTCAATATTATCTTCTTTAGCTTTCTCCCTTAAATGCGAGCGTCGTTAGCTTACGACAAATTTGCTGAAAGTCAAGAAAATAGTTCAAAATGTTCTTCTTACCATTTTAAACGAAGTCCAGCACCTATCACTGTCTTACTATCATCACCTATATGTGAACGGTGGTTTGGTTTTGATAGGGTAAAATGAGTGTATATTTAGCAAAGGGAATAAACTAGAGATTACATCCCTTGATAAATTAGTGATTTGTGCTCAGAAAAAATATGCACGTGAATATTGTGTTAGTGAGTTGTGCTCACAAATAAAAAAGTATGCACGCACGTGAAAAGTTGAGATGTGTGAACACAGTTCAGGGAAAAAAAATAGATGTTAGAAAACGGGGATCGGGAAGTCCGGGTTTGAGACGCGCTATGCGTAGGAAGGAAAAAGAGATTTTTCTCCCAGTGTTAAAGTTAGACTTGGAGAAACGCGCTCAGCGTAAATAGATGTGTGAGGTGAAAACATACTCAGGTCCTTAGATGAATTAGCAAGATTTATGCTGTGAGAAATAGAGTGCATAGAAATAACGCTCAGTACATTATGTACCATAAAATTTGGTGTACGGCAGTATTATTATTGTAATAGTAATTTTATTCTGAGGGACATGAATAGATGTGAAAGAAAAGAAAGTGTAATTTCGTTTGAGAACAAACCCAGGTACGTTGAAACCCTTTTTATATATCAGTAACATGTGTAAGCTCAGCATACAGTCTGAGCAGAGAAGAATAATAGACGAAATCTTGGCAAAACAACAGCCCTGGCGGTATGGCCAGTTTTTCTCTTAGTGAGATATACCAAGAGACATATGAAAAGAAAAAAAATATAAATAAAATAAACAGTCAGAATAGAAGAGAGACAAGAAGTTTCTACCTGACGAATTATAAGGATATTGGGATAGCTGAAGAAAGCAAAGTAATAAGAAGGCAAGAAATTGCAGTTTTGAATATTGAATACTTTTGTTGCTGAATTAAGCTGTTTGTTTTATAAAGACTGCTAACCGTGTTTAATAAAGTTAAAACATTTGACATCTACACTGTTAATAACTAAGGTGAATTCGTTTGAAAGCAACAGAGAGTATGAGAAAATAATCTTTGTCATGTCTGAGATAATAGAAGTTGTCACATTTTACCTCACTTAATACTATCTACTGAAAAGGGCAGTGACCCGAACCTTCTAATACTATAACCACGG